>CATIUR010000002.1:50364069-50709069 GCA_949592205.1 Helichrysum umbraculigerum | reverse complement strand
AACACGCTAATGTCGGTGAATCGGTTAATATGATATAGATTGGATAATAGTTAAATGATTCTTTGGGAAAAACGAGAATTATTGATTCATTTTTTGTCAAAGAACGGTCGATTAATTTGGTACCGATACCCTTTAACCATAAATTTTAAACAAGTTGTTCATTTTAAAAAGTTAGGAATATTTGACACCCGAAAACACAAAAACGGGAATTATTGACTCATTTTTTGGCAAAAAAAACCCATAATTGTTAACAAGGTCCTGTAGAATTTGGTATCAAAGCCATGGCCTTTCTTTTTGAGGTAGTAGGGATATAGATAAATTGTTCATATTATGTTAAATATGAGTTTAAATTTTCTCATGTTAAAAGAAAAAGTGATTTATATGTTAGAAAAATATACGTCTGCGTTGGTAAGCCCTGGCGATCAGTCGGTTGGATTAGCCGCAGTTGAAGTAAGACGGCCGTACCACGACGATATGGGGGTGTTCCCGGAGAAAGTATATTGGTCTAATTATATAAATTAAGTTTTCTGATAACAAGTTAAAATTAGAACAAATATTTGCAAAATATGAATAGATTATCTAAATTACTACTAAATCGAAAGGATGGTTCTACTTCTGATATAGAAGAAGAACAGGATCAAACAAATTCTATTGAAGTTTCTATAGATAAAATTGAAAAAAGTTTATGTGATTGGAGTATACCTAAACAAGATGTTAGAACTATTTATAAAATAGGATCATTTGATTATTTTCAAGGATATTCTATAAAAACAACTGAGAAAGTAATACCTTTATTACAAAATCACCAAAATATACAACTATTCTCTAATACTGTTATAAAAGAACATAGAAAAAATTATAAATTTTTACATATAGGATTAGTTCAAGTTGCTATCAAACCTATGATAAGATTAGGAATAGATGTCCCTATATTGGTTATATTAAGAGATGCTAGACTATTAGATTTTAAGAATTCTTTATTAGCTATGGCAGAATCTAATATATGTAATGGCCCAATATATTTTAATTGCTATCCAAATTTCACTATATCTTTATTTGATCAAAATATACTAGATACTTTAACACTAACTATAAAGACAAAAAATTTAGAAATAAAGAATAAGTCAGATCCTATAGTAGTAATATATAGAGTATATTATAAAACTATGACAACCACTATAGAACCTCGTTCCAAGTTAGTATCACCTAAAGATGAAACTTTAGTATTTGAAGCAAATTCTAAACATTCTAGAGTAAATGTACCTAAAAAATTAAAATGGAATGAAATAACTCAAAATCAGAGTTGGAATATTAAAGATATATGTGTACCTAAACCTATAGAAAATAAAAATAAAATATCAAACATAGTAGAACATACAGATGGAAGTATAAATATAACTTTTGAAAATGAAAAATTAGAGCCATCTAGATTTTCCACTTATATACCTGAAACATCTAGTTCTATGTCAGAAGAAACAATAGATTTAAGGAAAGCTAGATCTATGAGAATGAAAGGAGTAGATTTTAGTCAACATATACCTCAGCCTTTATATGAAGAAGAGAATAAAAGTGAAGATTTATCTTATAAACCTACAAAATCTGAAGTAGATTATTATGATCAATTATAAATAATAAATATGAGTAAAATACAAATGAATAATGAGCATAATAGTAATATATCTTTACAATTAATGTTTTTATATCAAGAAAGAGAAACATTATTAAAAAGTTTAAAAAGTTTTAAAGAAAAAACTAATATAAATTATGAATACCTAGCTAAAGACCAAATAGAAAAGGTAGAATCAATAAAAAATAAATATATAAAATCAACAATAACTTTATTAGAAATAAATTGGTATTTAATAGAAAAGTTAAGATACAAATTAATTATTTGTTAAAAATGCCAAAAATTAAGACAACTATAACTATACACGATTTAAACTATTTAGAAAATGAAATAAATAATGATTATAATAAAGAAAAGTTAGAATGGTATAATAATAAATTCACTAAAAGCCGAAGAAGTTGTAATCAATTGACTTGGCATTTATACTTATATGAAAATAATGAAGTCATGCCATTTTTCTCATGGTTACAATTATATTGTGCAAAAGAAAAAATATATTACCCATTTTTAGAAAAAGCAGAAACTATAATAAAATTAAATAAAACATATAGAAATCTTAAGAATAAAGAAGAATCTATAGGAATACATCCACCATGTGAAGATATAATTATAAAACAAGATAATAAAGATTATATAGGTGTACCCTTAGTACAAGTAAAAGAACAACAAGAACAAGATAAAACTCTAAAACAAATAGTATACCAAAATAATTATACTAATGAAGTATTAAATACAATAGGACAACAATTAAATAGAATCGAAAAAATAGAAGAAAACAAAGTTGAAGAAGACAAACCAAGCACTTCTAATACAAAACAAGAATATGAAAAAAGTCCATTATTCATACCTCATCATATAGATACTCCTATAAACTTAGGAAAACAAAATGTTATATTAAAAGAAATTGAAAAGAAATTATCTTTATTAAGTATTACAGACAAAACTATAAATACAGTAAATGAAGAAAATTATTCTGATGATGATTTATCCGATATTGAAAATCAATTTAATAATAATAAAGAAATAAATAAAGTAAAATATAATTCTTATACATCAAATAAAACTTATACTCCAAGACCAGAAACTAGAAATTATTATTATAGACCGTCACCACCTGATTTACAATATGAAGAAAGACATACTTTAGTACAAGCTAAATATGATGGTAATTCTATATACGAATGGAATATAGACGGACAAACTGAATATCAGATATTAAATTTATTACAAGAAATGACAATGGCATCTACTGCTTATAAATCACAAAATAATGAAGAATCACAAGTAGTTGAAATGATTATAGCAGGATTCACTGGAATACTAAAAGGATGGTGGGATAGCTATGTAACAGATGCAGATAAGCATGCTATATTAAATGCAAAAAAGACTATAATAAAAACTGAAAATAATCAAACATATCAAACACAAATAGATGACATGGTAAATTCATTAATTTTTGCTATATTAAAAAATTACGTAGGAAATCCAGCAGCATATCAAGAAAGAAATTCAGCTATATTATTAAACTTGACATGTAGAAAACTACAAGATTTTAGATGGTATAAAGATGTGTTTTTAGCTAAGGTTATGACTAGACCTGATTGTAAAGAAGCTTATTGGAAGGAAAGATTTATTGCAGGATTACCTAAGTTATTTGCAGAAAGGATTAGAAATAAATTAAGTCAAGATTATAACAATAATATACCTTATAAAGATTTAACTTATGGAGAAATTATAAATTATGTTAATCAAGAAGGACTAGCTATATGTTCAGATTTAAAGTTAAAAGCCAAGATTAAGAAAGAAGGAATAAATTCTAGACAAGAATTAGGAGACTTTTGTCAACAATATGGATATGAAACCTTAAAATTACCTCCTTCTAGGAAAATTAAATATAAGCCTAAGAATAGATATATTAGGAATAAGAGAAATTATAAAAGAGAGCAAGAATATGATAAAAAACACGAATATAAGAAAATTAAATTTAGAAGAAGAAAGACTCCATATAAAAATTATAAAGAAAATAAACAAAAGGATATTATAATATGCTATAAATGTGGAAGAAATGGTCATATGGCAAAAGATTGTTATGCTAAAAAGAAAATAAATGAATTAGATATATCTGATAAACTTAAGAAACAAATAAGTAAGATAATTCTTAAAGATAGTTCTAGTGAAGATAGTATGTCAGATTATAGTGAAAATGATATAAATGTTTTAGAAGAAAGTAGCTCTAGTTCTGAATCACAAAGCTGTGAATGTTTAGGAAATTGTAATTGTGATTATAAATCTATAAATGTAATTACCAAAAATGAAGAAGTTGAACAATTAATAGACTTAATAAATAAAATAGAAGATAAGGATTTGAAAAAAGTATATTTTCAAAAATTAGAAGAAAAACTAAATACCAAAGAAGAAAAGGTCATAAAAAGTAATCAAGGATATAATTTTAATGAGATATGTAAAAGATTTAGTAAAGATAAAGATCCTATAACAATTCAAGAATTACAAGAAGAACTTAATAATGTAAAACTAGAAGTAAAATTATTAAAACAAAGAATAGAAAACATAGAGAATAAAGAAGAAGATTTTAAAGAAAATCCTGAAATCGAATTATTAAATGAACCTTCTAATAATGATCAAACAATAAATATAGTAAAAACAGTAAAATATCAAAGATGGTATACTAAAATAAATTTATTAATTAATAACGAACATAGAATAACTATAATTGCTCTATTAGACTCAGGAGCAGATTTAAATTGTATTCAAGAAGGATTAATACCAACTAAATATTTCGAAAAATCTACAGAAAAGTTATCCTCTGCAAGTGGATCAAGATTAAAAGTAAACTATAAATTATCAAACGTACATATATGTAAAGAAAATTATTGCTTTAATACTCAGTTAATATTAGTAAAAAATTTAACCTCCCAATTGTTATTAGGACAACCATTTATATTACAGTTGTATCCTTTTGTTGCCGACGAAAATGGATTAACTACTAAAGTTTTAAACAAAGAAATAACTTTTAAATTTATTCACCCTGTAGAAACTAAAGAAGTTAATATATTAATAAATAAGAAAAAACATATAGAATATTTAGTAAGTGAAATAAATGAAAAAAGAATTTGTAATCAGTTAATAGATAAAACCATACAAACAAAGATAAAATTATTAGAAGAAAAATTTAAAAATAATATATGTGCAGCCATTCCCAATGCATTTTGGAAAAGAAAACAACATATAGTAGGATTACCCTATATTAAAAATTTTAATGAAAAAGATATTCCTACAAAGTCAAAATCTATACATATGTCTATAGAATTAGAACAACATTGTAAAAAAGAAATACAAGATTTATTAGAAAAAAGACTTATACGTCCATCAAAGTCCCCTTGGTCATGCTCCGCCTTTTATGTAATAAATAACGCTGAAATAGAAAGAGGAGTACCAAGATTAGTAATAAACTATAAACCTTTAAATAAAGTTTTAGAATGGATTAGGTATCCTATACCAAATAAAAGAGATTTATTAAAAAAATTATATAATTCAAAAATATTTTCTAAATTTGATATGAAATCTGGATTTTGGCAAATACAAATTAAAGAAGAAGATAAATATAAAACTGGTTTTAATGTACCCTTTGGACATTATGAATGGAATGTAATGCCCTTTGGATTAAAGAATGCCCCATCAGAATTTCAAAATATAATGAATGATATAATATTACCACTTGGAAATTTTGCTATAGTCTATATTGATGATGTTTTAATATTTTCAAAAAATATAGATCAACATTTTAAACATTTAAATGCTTTCTATAACACTATATATAAAAATGGTTTAGCAGTTTCACCAACAAAGATGTCTTTATTTCAAACTGAAATAAGATTTTTAGGACATAATATTATTCAAGGAACTATTAAACCCATTGAAAGAAGTTTAGAATTTACAAATAAATTTCCTGATGAAATAAAGGATAAAACTCAATTACAAAGATTTTTAGGATGTTTAAATTATATACATGATTTCTTTAAAGATTTAGGAATTATATGCAAACCATTATATGATAGATTAAAAAAGAATCCAAAGCCTTGGACAGAAGAACATACTAAAGTAGTAAGACATATAAAAGAAAAAATTAAAATTCTACCATGCTTAAATATACCTCATCCTGATGCTAACCTAATAGTAGAAACAGATGCAAGTGATCTAGGTTATGGTGGTATATTAAAACAAAAGTTGTCTAAAAATGATAAAGAACAATTAGTAAGATTTTATTCTGGATCATGGAATGATACCCAGAAGAATTATTCTACTGTTAAAAAAGAAATTTTGAGTATTGTTTTAAACATTAAAAAGTTTGAAGATGATTTATATATGAAAACTTTTATTTTAAGAATTGATTGTTTATCTGCAAAATATATTTTAGAAAAGGATATAAAAAATTTAATCTCTAAACAAATTTTTGCAAGATGGCAGGCTATATTAAGTAATTTTGATTTTACTATTGAATTTATCAAAGGAGAGAATAATTCTCTACCAGACTTTTTATCTCGAGAATTTTTGCAGGGAAAATGAGCAACTCAAGCAAGAAAGTTATTTTAACCAAACAAACCCAACCATCATCCTCTAATCAAAGAGAGTTTCCAGCTTTACCTATACACCCAAACAGATTTGGTCCTATAGCACCAAGAGCAAGACCTCCATATTCTGCTCTTGTACAAAATGTACCTATTCCAACTTCATCTATAAGTCAGATTTCTCCTAATAAAGCAACAGTTCCTATATCACCAAGAAGTCCTTTTGCAACTCAAACAAGTCCTTCTACTTCCAATCAATCCGGTACTCCAGAATACCATATAAATCCAAACAGACAAATTATCAAAATTTTAGAACCTTTAGAAGAACAAAAATTACAACAAAGCTTTTTAACCTTAACCGATTATTTATATCCCAGAGGATGTCATTTTTATGTCGATAACTATAAAACCAGAGAATATTATGAAGCAGTTCTAATTTCAAGTGGATCTGCTAGTATTGATCATACTATAACCAAGAAAAATTCTGATTATATCGATTGTAGTAAAGCAAAGATATTTAAAATAATCACTCCAGAAGAATGGTCTACAAAACCCTATGATTACAAAACCCTTTCCAACTACCCTACTTATCCAGTCTATAATTACTATGATTATCAAGATGCTTGGTTCTATGCCTTTTTAGTAAGAAGCTTTAGCCACACCTGGTTTTTCTACTTTTCTGATAAATTTAATGGAATCTATCCAAGATGGTTTATTAAATGGTTCAGATATTTTGGAAATATCCCGGCCACCTTTCCACCAAGAGTATTAGAAGGATATCATAAATATAAAGATTATTTTATGCAAGATCATATATGTCCAGCTGAGTATACCCTACAATTCACTGCTATATTCAAGTTACCATGGATAATATTATTCACCTATAAAAAACAAGAAGCTCAAGATACATCTCCACCCTTATTCTATAGACAATTCAGTGCAAAATGGTGGAAGCAGATTAATGAAGCCCAAGCTGATATTAATGCAGTTATTGAATATTATAAAAAATGGAGTATTGAAAACAGTTCCTCTACTGAAGTCCCAGAAATTCAAGACGAAGATTATGTTAGAAGATTACAGTCATGTTCATCTAAAGAAGAAATACAAAGAATTATAAATGAAATCAAAGGATCTCCAAGTTCTAGCGAAGATTTATTTCAAGATTCTCAAGATCCTTATGCAAATATTGTATTAAATTAAAGATCTATATTAAAGAACAAAAATATCTTTCATGTAATCCAGAAAAGAAATATTTCTATATAAAAATAAGAATTATTATTATTCACTATAAACCAGAAAGAAAATTATAATCATTCTTTTATCATGGCCGACAAAAGCAAATTATTAAAGAAAAAGCAAGTTTATGGTCAACAAAGGTATGAAGAATCCAAGAAAGATGATTATGCAAGAAAGAAGAAAACGACAAAGAAAATATTAAAGAAAGGTTTTCTATGGCCGACAAAAGCAAAATTATTAAAGCAAAAGGAAGAAAAGAAAAGCAGCCGGTTAAGACTCTATTATTGAAGACATTATGAAAAAATAACCGGAAGATGCCAGTTTACAAGAAGAATCAAGAAGATCAAGTTCATCTATAAAAGACGAAGAAAATGAAAGAAGATGCATTCGAAAATTTACATGAAAAAACCCTCTATTATATTATCAACTTCCCAATGTTCAAAACATTTAGATTTTAATATATGTATATCTCCTATAGTCAAGTCGAAGTCTGTATCTATAGAGCAGGAAGCAAGTTCCAGTATACTACCGTGTTGTAATTCAGATTCTATAAATAAAGGTATAATTTTATAATCCCTTTCTTTAATGTTTTGTTAAAATTGTTAACAAGGTCCTGTAGAATTTGGTATCAGAGCCATGGCCTTTCTTTTTGAGGTAGTAGGGATATAGATAAATTGTTCATATTATGTTAAATATGAGTTTAAATTTTCTCATGTTAAAAGAAAAAGTGATTTATATGTTAGAAAAATATACGTCTGCGTTGGTAAGCCCTGGCGATCAGTCGGTTGGATTAGCCGCAGTTGAAGTAAGACGGCCGTACCACGACGATATGGGGGTGTTCCCGGAGAAAGTATATTGGTCTAATTATATAAATTAAGTTTTCTGATAACAAGTTAAAATTAGAACAAATATTTGCAAAATATGAATAGATTATCTAAATTACTACTAAATCGAAAGGATGGTTCTACTTCTGATATAGAAGAAGAACAGGATCAAACAAATTCTATTGAAGTTTCTATAGATAAAATTGAAAAAAGTTTATGTGATTGGAGTATACCTAAACAAGATGTTAGAACTATTTATAAAATAGGATCATTTGATTATTTTCAAGGATATTCTATAAAAACAACTGAGAAAGTAATACCTTTATTACAAAATCACCAAAATATACAACTATTCTCTAATACTGTTATAAAAGAACATAGAAAAAATTATAAATTTTTACATATAGGATTAGTTCAAGTTGCTATCAAACCTATGATAAGATTAGGAATAGATGTCCCTATATTGGTTATATTAAGAGATGCTAGACTATTAGATTTTAAGAATTCTTTATTAGCTATGGCAGAATCTAATATATGTAATGGCCCAATATATTTTAATTGCTATCCAAATTTCACTATATCTTTATTTGATCAAAATATACTAGATACTTTAACACTAACTATAAAGACAAAAAATTTAGAAATAAAGAATAAGTCAGATCCTATAGTAGTAATATATAGAGTATATTATAAAACTATGACAACCACTATAGAACCTCGTTCCAAGTTAGTATCACCTAAAGATGAAACTTTAGTATTTGAAGCAAATTCTAAACATTCTAGAGTAAATGTACCTAAAAAATTAAAATGGAATGAAATAACTCAAAATCAGAGTTGGAATATTAAAGATATATGTGTACCTAAACCTATAGAAAATAAAAATAAAATATCAAACATAGTAGAACATACAGATGGAAGTATAAATATAACTTTTGAAAATGAAAAATTAGAGCCATCTAGATTTTCCACTTATATACCTGAAACATCTAGTTCTATGTCAGAAGAAACAATAGATTTAAGGAAAGCTAGATCTATGAGAATGAAAGGAGTAGATTTTAGTCAACATATACCTCAGCCTTTATATGAAGAAGAGAATAAAAGTGAAGATTTATCTTATAAACCTACAAAATCTGAAGTAGATTATTATGATCAATTATAAATAATAAATATGAGTAAAATACAAATGAATAATGAGCATAATAGTAATATATCTTTACAATTAATGTTTTTATATCAAGAAAGAGAAACATTATTAAAAAGTTTAAAAAGTTTTAAAGAAAAAACTAATATAAATTATGAATACCTAGCTAAAGACCAAATAGAAAAGGTAGAATCAATAAAAAATAAATATATAAAATCAACAATAACTTTATTAGAAATAAATTGGTATTTAATAGAAAAGTTAAGATCCAAATTAATTATTTGTTAAAAATGCCAAAAATTAAGACAACTATAACTATACACGATTTAAACTATTTAGAAAATGAAATAAATAATGATTATAATAAAGAAAAGTTAGAATGGTATAATAATAAATTCACTAAAAGCCGAAGAAGTTGTAATCAATTGACTTGGCATTTATACTTATATGAAAATAATGAAGTCATGCCATTTTTCTCATGGTTACAATTATATTGTGCAAAAGAAAAAATATATTACCCATTTTTAGAAAAAGCAGAAACTATAATAAAATTAAATAAAACATATAGAAATCTTAAGAATAAAGAAGAATCTATAGGAATACATCCACCATGTGAAGATATAATTATAAAACAAGATAATAAAGATTATATAGGTGTACCCTTAGTACAAGTAAAAGAACAACAAGAACAAGATAAAACTCTAAAACAAATAGTATACCAAAATAATTATACTAATGAAGTATTAAATACAATAGGACAACAATTAAATAGAATCGAAAAAATAGAAGAAAACAAAGTTGAAGAAGATAAACCAAGCACTTCTAATACAAAACAAGAATATGAAAAAAGTCCATTATTCATACCTCATCATATAGATACTCCTATAAACTTAGGAAAACAAAATGTTATATTAAAAGAAATTGAAAAGAAATTATCTTTATTAAGTATTACAGACAAAACTATATCCCTACTACCTCAAAAAGAAAGGCCATGGCTCTGATACCAAATCTTACAGGACCTTGTTAACAATTTTAACAAAACATTAAAGAAAGGGATTATAAAATTATACCTTTATTTATAGAATCTGAATTACAACACGGTAGTATACTGGAACTTGCTTCCTGCTCTATAGATACAGACTTCGACTTGACTATAGGAGATATACATATATTAAAATCTAAATGTTTTGAACATTGGGAAGTTGATAATATAATAGAGGGTTTTTTCATGTAAATTTTCGAATGCCTCTTCTTTCATTTTCTTCGTCTTTTATAGATGAACTTGATCTTCTTGATTCTTCTTGTAAACTGGCATCTTCCGGTTATTTTTTCATAATGTCTTCAATAATAGAGTCTTAACCGGCTGCTTTTCTTTTCTTCCTTTTGCTTTAATAATTTTGCTTTTGTCGGCCATAGAAAACCTTTCTTTAATATTTTCTTTGTCGTTTTCTTCTTTCTTGCATAATCATCTTTCTTGGATTCTTCATACCTTTGTTGACCATAAACTTGCTTTTTCTTTAATAATTTGCTTTTGTCGGCCATGATAAAAGAATGATTATAATTTTCTTTCTGGTTTATAGTGAATAATAATAATTCTTATTTTTATATAGAAATATTTCTTTTCTGGATTACATGAAAGATATTTTTGTTCTTTAATATAGATCTTTAATTTAATACAATATTTGCATAAGGATCTTGAGAATCTTGAAATAAATCTTCGCTAGAACTTGGAGATCCTTTGATTTCATTTATAATTCTTTGTATTTCTTCTTTAGATGAACATGACTGTAATCTTCTAACATAATCTTCGTCTTGAATTTCTGGGACTTCAGTAGAGGAACTGTTTTCAATACTCCATTTTTTATAATATTCAATAACTGCATTAATATCAGCTTGGGCTTCATTAATCTGCTTCCACCATTTTGCACTGAATTGTCTATAGAATAAGGGTGGAGATGTATCTTGAGCTTCTTGTTTTTTATAGGTGAATAATATTATCCATGGTAACTTGAATATAGCAGTGAATTGTAGGGTATACTCAGCTGGACATATATGATCTTGCATAAAATAATCTTTATATTTATGATATCCTTCTAATACTCTTGGTGGAAAGGTGGCCGGGATATTTCCAAAATATCTGAACCATTTAATAAACCATCTTGGATAGATTCCATTAAATTTATCAGAAAAGTAGAAAAACCAGGTGTGGCTAAAGCTTCTTACTAAAAAGGCATAGAACCAAGCATCTTGATAATCATAGTAATTATAGACTGGATAAGTAGGGTAGTTGGAAAGGGTTTTGTAATCATAGGGTTTTGTAGACCATTCTTCTGGAGTGATTATTTTAAATATCTTTGCTTTACTACAATCGATATAATCAGAATTTTTCTTGGTTATAGTATGATCAATACTAGCAGATCCACTTGAAATTAGAACTGCTTCATAATATTCTCTGGTTTTATAGTTATCGACATAAAAATGACATCCTCTGGGATATAAATAATCGGTTAAGGTTAAAAAGCTTTGTTGTAATTTTTGTTCTTCTAAAGGTTCTAAAATTTTGATAATTTGTCTGTTTGGATTTATATGGTATTCTGGAGTACCGGATTGATTGGAAGTAGAAGGACTTGTTTGAGTTGCAAAAGGACTTCTTGGTGATATAGGAACTGTTGCTTTATTAGGAGAAATCTGACTTATAGATGAAGTTGGAATAGGTACATTTTGTACAAGAGCAGAATATGGAGGTCTTGCTCTTGGTGCTATAGGACCAAATCTGTTTGGGTGTATAGGTAAAGCTGGAAACTCTCTTTGATTAGAGGATGATGGTTGGGTTTGTTTGGTTAAAATAACTTTCTTGCTTGAGTTGCTCATTTTCCCTGCAAAAATTCTCGAGATAAAAAGTCTGGTAGAGAATTATTCTCTCCTTTGATAAATTCAATAGTAAAATCAAAATTACTTAATATAGCCTGCCATCTTGCAAAAATTTGTTTAGAGATTAAATTTTTTATATCCTTTTCTAAAATATATTTTGCAGATAAACAATCAATTCTTAAAATAAAAGTTTTCATATATAAATCATCTTCAAACTTTTTAATGTTTAAAACAATACTCAAAATTTCTTTTTTAACAGTAGAATAATTCTTCTGGGTATCATTCCATGATCCAGAATAAAATCTTACTAATTGTTCTTTATCATTTTTAGACAACTTTTGTTTTAATATACCACCATAACCTAGATCACTTGCATCTGTTTCTACTATTAGGTTAGCATCAGGATGAGGTATATTTAAGCATGGTAGAATTTTAATTTTTTCTTTTATATGTCTTACTACTTTAGTATGTTCTTCTGTCCAAGGCTTTGGATTCTTTTTTAATCTATCATATAATGGTTTGCATATAATTCCTAAATCTTTAAAGAAATCATGTATATAATTTAAACATCCTAAAAATCTTTGTAATTGAGTTTTATCCTTTATTTCATCAGGAAATTTATTTGTAAATTCTAAACTTCTTTCAATGGGTTTAATAGTTCCTTGAATAATATTATGTCCTAAAAATCTTATTTCAGTTTGAAATAAAGACATCTTTGTTGGTGAAACTGCTAAACCATTTTTATATATAGTGTTATAGAAAGCATTTAAATGTTTAAAATGTTGATCTATATTTTTTGAAAATATTAAAACATCATCAATATAGACTATAGCAAAATTTCCAAGTGGTAATATTATATCATTCATTATATTTTGAAATTCTGATGGGGCATTCTTTAATCCAAAGGGCATTACATTCCATTCATAATGTCCAAAGGGTACATTAAAACCAGTTTTATATTTATCTTCTTCTTTAATTTGTATTTGCCAAAATCCAGATTTCATATCAAATTTAGAAAATATTTTTGAATTATATAATTTTTTTAATAAATCTCTTTTATTTGGTATAGGATACCTAATCCATTCTAAAACTTTATTTAAAGGTTTATAGTTTATTACTAATCTTGGTACTCCTCTTTCTATTTCAGCGTTATTTATTACATAAAAGGCGGAGCATGACCAAGGGGACTTTGATGGACGTATAAGTCTTTTTTCTAATAAATCTTGTATTTCTTTTTTACAATGTTGTTCTAATTCTATAGACATATGTATAGATTTTGACTTTGTAGGAATATCTTTTTCATTAAAATTTTTAATATAGGGTAATCCTACTATATGTTGTTTTCTTTTCCAAAATGCATTGGGAATGGCTGCACATATATTATTTTTAAATTTTTCTTCTAATAATTTTATCTTTGTTTGTATGGTTTTATCTATTAACTGATTACAAATTCTTTTTTCATTTATTTCACTTACTAAATATTCTATATGTTTTTTCTTATTTATTAATATATTAACTTCTTTAGTTTCTACAGGGTGAATAAATTTAAAAGTTATTTCTTTGTTTAAAACTTTAGTAGTTAATCCATTTTCGTCGGCAACAAAAGGATACAACTGTAATATAAATGGTTGTCCTAATAACAATTGGGAGGTTAAATTTTTTACTAATATTAACTGAGTATTAAAGCAATAATTTTCTTTACATATATGTACGTTTGATAATTTATAGTTTACTTTTAATCTTGATCCACTTGCAGAGGATAACTTTTCTGTAGATTTTTCGAAATATTTAGTTGGTATTAATCCTTCTTGAATACAATTTAAATCTGCTCCTGAGTCTAATAGAGCAATTATAGTTATTCTATGTTCGTTATTAATTAATAAATTTATTTTAGTATACCATCTTTGATATTTTACTGTTTTTACTATATTTATTGTTTGATCATTATTAGAAGGTTCATTTAATAATTCGATTTCAGGATTTTCTTTAAAATCTTCTTCTTTATTCTCTATGTTTTCTATTCTTTGTTTTAATAATTTTACTTCTAGTTTTACATTATTAAGTTCTTCTTGTAATTCTTGAATTGTTATAGGATCTTTATCTTTACTAAATCTTTTACATATCTCATTAAAATTATATCCTTGATTACTTTTTATGACCTTTTCTTCTTTGGTATTTAGTTTTTCTTCTAATTTTTGAAAATATACTTTTTTCAAATCCTTATCTTCTATTTTATTTATTAAGTCTATTAATTGTTCAACTTCTTCATTTTTGGTAATTACATTTATAGATTTATAATCACAATTACAATTTCCTAAACATTCACAGCTTTGTGATTCAGAACTAGAGCTACTTTCTTCTAAAACATTTATATCATTTTCACTATAATCTGACATACTATCTTCACTAGAACTATCTTTAAGAATTATCTTACTTATTTGTTTCTTAAGTTTATCAGATATATCTAATTCATTTATTTTCTTTTTAGCATAACAATCTTTTGCCATATGACCATTTCTTCCACATTTATAGCATATTATAATATCCTTTTGTTTATTTTCTTTATAATTTTTATATGGAGTCTTTCTTCTTCTAAATTTAATTTTCTTATATTCGTGTTTTTTATCATATTCTTGCTCTCTTTTATAATTTCTCTTATTCCTAATATATCTATTCTTAGGCTTATATTTAATTTTCCTAGAAGGAGGTAATTTTAAGGTTTCATATCCATATTGTTGACAAAAGTCTCCTAATTCTTGTCTAGAATTTATTCCTTCTTTCTTAATCTTGGCTTTTAACTTTAAATCTGAACATATAGCTAGTCCTTCTTGATTAACATAATTTATAATTTCTCCATAAGTTAAATCTTTATAAGGTATATTATTGTTATAATCTTGACTTAATTTATTTCTAATCCTTTCTGCAAATAACTTAGGTAATCCTGCAATAAATCTTTCCTTCCAATAAGCTTCTTTACAATCAGGTCTAGTCATAACCTTAGCTAAAAACACATCTTTATACCATCTAAAATCTTGTAGTTTTCTACATGTCAAGTTTAATAATATAGCTGAATTTCTTTCTTGATATGCTGCTGGATTTCCTACGTAATTTTTTAATATAGCAAAAATTAATGAATTTACCATGTCATCTATTTGTGTTTGATATGTTTGATATGTTTGATTATTTTCAGTTTTTATTATAGTCTTTTTTGCATTTAATATAGCATGCTTATCTGCATCTGTTACATAGCTATCCCACCATCCTTTTAGTATTCCAGTGAATCCTGCTATAATCATTTCAACTACTTGTGATTCTTCATTATTTTGTGATTTATAAGCAGTAGATGCCATTGTCATTTCTTGTAATAAATTTAATATCTGATATTCAGTTTGTCCGTCTATATTCCATTCGTATATAGAATTACCATCATATTTAGCTTGTACTAAAGTATGTCTTTCTTCATATTGTAAATCAGGTGGTGACGGTCTATAATAATAATTTCTAGTTTCTGGTCTTGGAGTATAAGTTTTATTTGATGTATAAGAATTATATTTTACTTTATTTATTTCTTTATTATTATTAAATTGATTTTCAATATCGGATAAATCATCATCAGAATAATTTTCTTCATTTACTGTATTTATAGTTTTGTCTGTAATACTTAATAAAGATAATTTCTTTTCAATTTCTTTTAATATAACATTTTGTTTTCCTAAGTTTATAGGAGTATCTATATGATGAGGTATGAATAATGGACTTTTTTCATATTCTTGTTTTGTATTAGAAGTGCTTGGTTTGTCTTCTTCAACTTTGTTTTCTTCTATTTTTTCGATTCTATTTAATTGTTGTCCTATTGTATTTAATACTTCATTAGTATAATTATTTTGGTATACTATTTGTTTTAGAGTTTTATCTTGTTCTTGTTGTTCTTTTACTTGTACTAAGGGTACACCTATATAATCTTTATTATCTTGTTTTATAATTATATCTTCACATGGTGGATGTATTCCTATAGATTCTTCTTTATTCTTAAGATTTCTATATGTTTTATTTAATTTTATTATAGTTTCTGCTTTTTCTAAAAATGGGTAATATATTTTTTCTTTTGCACAATATAATTGTAACCATGAGAAAAATGGCATGACTTCATTATTTTCATATAAGTATAAATGCCAAGTCAATTGATTACAACTTCTTCGGCTTTTAGTGAATTTATTATTATACCATTCTAACTTTTCTTTATTATAATCATTATTTATTTCATTTTCTAAATAATTTAAATCGTGTATAGTTATAGTTGTCTTAATTTTTGGCATTTTTAACAAATAATTAATTTGGATCTTAACTTTTCTATTAAATACCAATTTATTTCTAATAAAGTTATTGTTGATTTTATATATTTATTTTTTATTGATTCTACCTTTTCTATTTGGTCTTTAGCTAGGTATTCATAATTTATATTAGTTTTTTCTTTAAAACTTTTTAAACTTTTTAATAATGTTTCTCTTTCTTGATATAAAAACATTAATTGTAAAGATATATTACTATTATGCTCATTATTCATTTGTATTTTACTCATATTTATTATTTATAATTGATCATAATAATCTACTTCAGATTTTGTAGGTTTATAAGATAAATCTTCACTTTTATTCTCTTCTTCATATAAAGGCTGAGGTATATGTTGACTAAAATCTACTCCTTTCATTCTCATAGATCTAGCTTTCCTTAAATCTATTGTTTCTTCTGACATAGAACTAGATGTTTCAGGTATATAAGTGGAAAATCTAGATGGCTCTAATTTTTCATTTTCAAAAGTTATATTTATACTTCCATCTGTATGTTCTACTATGTTTGATATTTTATTTTTATTTTCTATAGGTTTAGGTACACATATATCTTTAATATTCCAACTCTGATTTTGAGTTATTTCATTCCATTTTAATTTTTTAGGTACATTTACTCTAGAATGTTTAGAATTTGCTTCAAATACTAAAGTTTCATCTTTAGGTGATACTAACTTGGAACGAGGTTCTATAGTGGTTGTCATAGTTTTATAATATACTCTATATATTACTACTATAGGATCTGACTTATTCTTTATTTCTAAATTTTTTGTCTTTATAGTTAGTGTTAAAGTATCAAGTATATTTTGATCAAATAAAGATATAGTGAAATTTGGATAGCAATTAAAATATATTGGGCCATTACATATATTAGATTCTGCCATAGCTAATAAAGAATTCTTAAAATCTAATAGTCTAGCATCTCTTAATATAACCAATATAGGGACATCTATTCCTAATCTTATCATAGGTTTGATAGCAACTTGAACTAATCCTATATGTAAAAATTTATAATTTTTTCTATGTTCTTTTATAACAGTATTAGAGAATAGTTGTATATTTTGGTGATTTTGTAATAAAGGTATTACTTTCTCAGTTGTTTTTATAGAATATCCTTGAAAATAATCAAATGATCCTATTTTATAAATAGTTCTAACATCTTGTTTAGGTATACTCCAATCACATAAACTTTTTTCAATTTTATCTATAGAAACTTCAATAGAATTTGTTTGATCCTGTTCTTCTTCTATATCAGAAGTAGAACCATCCTTTCGATTTAGTAGTAATTTAGATAATCTATTCATATTTTGCAAATATTTGTTCTAATTTTAACTTGTTATCAGAAAACTTAATTTATATAATTAGACCAATATACTTTCTCCGGGAACACCCCCATATCGTCGTGGTACGGCCGTCTTACTTCAACTGCGGCTAATCCAACCGACTGATCGCCAGGGCTTACCAACGCAGACGTATATTTTTCTAACATATAAATCACTTTTTGTAACGTCCCAGATTTCAGGAATTTAATTTCGTACGCGGATATAATTTTATAATGAAGTATTATGACATGAATAATAAGATATAGTGAAAAACGTAAGACGGTTTCTCAGTTCCAGACTGTGTAGTTAAAAATAAGAAAGGATTAATAGAGAAATACGTATACAGTGTCGTGTATATTCCATTTCTTTCCTGTAAGCTCCAGAAAACACACAGTAACAAAAGGAAATACGTAGGAACTTTTCTTCTTCATCTAATCTTCAATTAAACCCCAAATCAAGCAAGTAATCTTCAAGTAATCATCTCCTTTCCATTCCCTAATCATTGTAAGTGTTGATTTCTTTATGTTTAACCTAGTTCTTGGGGTTTAGAGGGGTTTATCATGGGTTATGATTAATTAGTGAAATTTACATGAAATTAGGGTTAGAAATTGTTAGAATTGTTGTTTATGATTGTTCTTGAGCTAGTTTATGAAGAAATTACACCTTGAATATGATTAAATTTCTATAGGTGTTCTTGAGCAAAAATGGGGTTTTGGTTAAATATGTGTGAATTAGTGTTAATTAGTTAAAAGTGTGATCTATATTGCAATTAGATTATGAAAACTATGTTAGAACATGATTTAAGTGGAAGTGTTAATGAATTGATTAGGTTAACCAAAGTGGGGGAGGGTTTAAAAGTGATTAATGGTTTAGAATTATGATTTCCTTGAAGTTGAATATGTTGTTATGTGATATATGTATAGGTGATAAGAAGTTGGAATTATTACTTTTGGTTGTACGTTGTGAATCATCCTTTCAAGACTAAGGTGAGTAGTATAAGGATTAATCAAGTAAGTGGTTGTATGTGTTTCCGGATTACTTCCGAGTAAGAGGATCATACAACCATGTGAAGTTATTCGTGCTTTATTGTTTAAATTGTTACTTGTGAAGTGTTATGTTATGAATTGATTGTACATGTTACCGGATAGCTTCCGAGCTAGAGGTGGGTACAATCAAGTGAAGATTAAGTGTATTACTTGTATATGATTATAGTGACATGAATTGTGGTTGTACATGTTACCGGATAGCTTCCGAGCTAGAGGTGGGTACAATCATAAGTTAGTGATATGAAGCTTATGAAGTTTATGATATAGAGTTGCTAGTTTTACTAGCATAGTGTTTATGTAGCTATGTTATGTATTATTTGGTTAAGTTGCTTATATGCTCACTAAGCAAAAGTGCTTATTGTTTAAGTGTTTCAATGTTTTAGGTGGAAGTGGACAAGGAAAGGGGAAGGCGGTTTAAGGGGATAGCGTGGATTGCTTAAAGTTAGTGTATGGCAAGTTTCTCTTTTATGTCGTTTGGATATACTTGTGTAAAATCGCCCTTTTAGACTTGTTTTAAAAGTGGGTCATGGTGAGCCATGACTTATGCATTTTTGAAATAGGTTGACTTGAAAGTCAACACAATTGTAAATGATGTAAATTATGGTCCTAAAGTTTTAATGTTAGTGGTTGAATTTAAATAGTGTTTATGAAAGGGATTCATAGGTGGAAATAGTCAAAATGTATTTTCAATGGATTTGGAGTGTTGACATGTAGTCAAGCACTTCATTGGTCAATTATGGGTTGTGATTGGCTAGTGAATGGGTCAAAATAGCCCTTATGGGCCAACGGGTCAAAAAGTGTCAAATTGGGTCATTAACGACCCAAGTGAGTAAAACGAGTTAGACCAAGGGTATGAAACTTTGGTCGATTGATTTAAGTTTGTTTTGGTATATATGTTAAGTGGTTAAAAGCTCAACATCTCAGCCTTCATGGTTTGAGATTTGGTTAGTGCACTAAAATGGTCATTTTATTGTCAAAATTGGTCATACGTCCGTTTTCTCGATAAACGCGTATTTTGAAAAAGTGTAAAAAGGGAAAGTTTTATTTTGGCATATTGGAGGTGCCTGCAAAATTTGGTGGTCTAACTCGTAACGAGTAAAAAGTTATGCGCGTTTGAAATTCGTATTTGGGTATTAGTTGTGCAGCCCTGATTCCCGGGGAATGGGAGTCATTCCTGGGGAATCCGTATCTAAATGTTAACAGCAAGCCTGATTCCTGGGGAATGGGAGTCATTCCTGGGGAATCACTTGTAATTTCAACATTTTCTTATTCGAGTCCTTATTTGATTGAGGGAATGATATAACGAGTCTATAATGTCATATTTTAGACGTGGGACCTTACTATTAAAAAAAAAAAAAAAATGTTCATGAATTTGGGGCGTTTCAAGTTGGTATCAGAGCGATAGTTTAAGAGAATTATGTAATCCACATTAGGATTGCGTAGTCTTAAACTATTATGAATGCATGATTATGTTTTTATATGATTTCAAGATTTGTGTTATGACTGATTGTGTTTAAGGGTAATGAATAGAAGTGTGTGGTAAGTCTAATATGATTTCGTCTGGCCAACGAAATTAATATTATACTATTGCACATGGGTGATTCATAGCACTTAATCGTAATGCAGATTAGGGGAGAATTGTTTTGATAAATTGTGCATGAAGTTTAATTGTTGTTTATATTATGTGAAGATTGAAGGTATTAACTGAATTGTTGATTTTGTGTTAGATGAATGCTACTAAGAATACCAGTGAACGTTCTTCCCCGCGTGAGGAGAACCGAAATTTGACTCATGAGGAAGAAGTAATGATCAAGAATATAGTTGGACAATCTCTAGAAGCCTTTACCCCAACGATGATTACTAGAATGGAAAACATGTTGACCGAGAGATTTAGTGAGTTTGAAAGACAACATATAGCTCCCTTAAGAAATGTTGGAACATCCTCAACCCAAGTAGAGACGAATAAAGAGAAAGAGAAGTTTGAGTATAAGAGTTTTGCTACGTGTAATCCACCTGAGTTTAGTGGAGAGTTAAACCCAGTTATTAGTAATCGTTGGATTAGTGAACTCGAGGAGACATTTTTGTTGTGTAAGTGTCCGGATGAGTCAAAAGTGATATTTGCAGCTCATCAACTTAAGAAAGATGCTCATGAGTGGTGGAATTCTCAGTTAGAGACGTATGGTTCTGAAATAGCTTCAAGGTTTACTTGGGATAAGTTTAAAGAGATATTTAGAGAGGAATTTTCACCACCTGCAGAATTAGAGAAGTTAAAGGGAGAATTTTTAGCGATTGAGCATGGAAGTAAGTCGGTTGCAGAGTATTCTAAGGTATTCCATGAGAAAGCTAGGTTTTGTCCTGAGTACACCTCTAATCCTAAGTTGTTGACCGACCACTTCTATCGTCATCTCAACCTAGAGATTCGTGAATCCATTGACCCACTTGTTTATAATACCATTGCCAAAATCTTGAATAGAGCATTAATGCGTGAGAAGGATTTGCAAGCTAGAGTTGCTGAATCAGTGAGTAAGAGAAAGGTAGAACACACCACTTCACCATCTTCTGTATCTAAGAAAGTACGTTTTGAGGAAACCATTCCACAACCACAACCATTACAACAAGTTAGTTCTCAAACTCAACCAAGAGAGATACCCCCATGTGAGAAATGTGGTAGGAAGCATACAGGAGAGTGCAGATGTTTTAAGTGTGGTAGACCTGGGCATATGGCATCGAATTGCCCAAGCCCTCTTCGTTTATGTTATTATTGTTTTAAGGAAGATCATATTCAGGCTGATTGTCCGGACAAAGCTAGAGATAGACGTAAGAGGATGGAAGAGAAAGTAGCAATGACAGTTCCAAAGCCAAAAGCTCGTGCTTACCAGATAACTGAGGGAGAGGTGAAGGAGTCATCAGATGTGACGTCAGGTACCTATACTTTAAATTCTATACCTGCATACATTTATTGACTCTGACGCCGTTGAATTTCTAGCATTTATGTTGTTGTGTGTGTTTAAGTATTTATAAGATTGGTTATGATATTAGTTTGTGTTTAGGAGTGTTCGTGAGGACACGAACAGTTTAAGTGGGGGAGAGTTGTAACGTCCCAGATTTCAGGAATTTAATTTCGTACGCGGATATAATTTTATAATGAAGTATTATGACATGAATAATAAGATATAGTGAAAAACGTAAGACGGTTTCTCAGTTCCAGACTGTGTAGTTAAAAATAAGAAAGGATTAATAGAGAAATACGTATACAGTGTCGTGTATATTCCATTTCTTTCCTGTAAGCTCCAGAAAACACACAGTAACAAAAGGAAATACGTAGGAACTTTTCTTCTTCATCTAATCTTCAATTAAACCCCAAATCAAGCAAGTAATCTTCAAGTAATCATCTCCTTTCCATTCCCTAATCATTGTAAGTGTTGATTTCTTTATGTTTAACCTAGTTCTTGGGGTTTAGAGGGGTTTATCATGGGTTATGATTAATTAGTGAAATTTACATGAAATTAGGGTTAGAAATTGTTAGAATTGTTGTTTATGATTGTTCTTGAGCTAGTTTATGAAGAAATTACACCTTGAATATGATTAAATTTCTATAGGTGTTCTTGAGCAAAAATGGGGTTTTGGTTAAATATGTGTGAATTAGTGTTAATTAGTTAAAAGTGTGATCTATGATGCAATTAGATTATGAAAACTATGTTAGAACATGATTTAAGTGGAAGTGTTAATGAATTGATTAGGTTAACCAAAGTGGGGGAGGGTTTAAAAGTGATTAATGGTTTAGAATTATGATTTCCTTGAAGTTGAATATGTTGTTATGTGATATATGTATAGGTGATAAGAAGTTGGAATTATTACTTTTGGTTGTACGTTGTGAATCATCCTTTCAAGACTAAGGTGAGTAGTATAAGGATTAATCAAGTAAGTGGTTGTATGTGTTTCCGGATTACTTCCGAGTAAGAGGATCATACAACCATGTGAAGTTATTCGTGCTTTATTGTTTAAATTGTTACTTGTGAAGTGTTATGTTATGAATTGATTGTACATGTTACCGGATAGCTTCCGAGCTAGAGGTGGGTACAATCAAGTGAAGATTAAGTGTATTACTTGTATATGATTATAGTGACATGAATTGTGGTTGTACATGTTACCGGATAGCTTCCGAGCTAGAGGTGGGTACAATCATAAGTTAGTGATATGAAGCTTATGAAGTTTATGATATAGAGTTGCTAGTTTTACTAGCATAGTGTTTATGTAGCTATGTTATGTATTATTTGGTTAAGTTGCTTATATGCTCACTAAGCAAAAGTGCTTATTGTTTAAGTGTTTCAATGTTTTAGGTGGAAGTGGACAAGGAAAGGGGAAGGCGGTTTAAGGGGATAGCGTGGATTGCTTAAAGTTAGTGTATGGCAAGTTTCTCTTTTATGTCGTTTGGATATACTTGTGTAAAATCGCCCTTTTAGACTTGTTTTAAAAGTGGGTCATGGTGAGCCATGACTTATGCATTTTTGAAATAGGTTGACTTGAAAGTCAACACAATTGTAAATGATGTAAATTATGGTCCTAAAGTTTTAATGTTAGTGGTTGAATTTAAATAGTGTTTATGAAAGGGATTCATAGGTGGAAATAGTCAAAATGTATTTTCAATGGATTTGGAGTGTTGACATGTAGTCAAGCACTTCATTGGTCAATTATGGGTTGTGATTGGCTAGTGAATGGGTCAAAATAGCCCTTATGGGCCAACGGGTCAAAAAGTGTCAAATTGGGTCATTAACGACCCAAGTGAGTAAAACGAGTTAGACCAAGGGTATGAAACTTTGGTCGATTGATTTAAGTTTGTTTTGGTATATATGTTAAGTGGTTAAAAGCTCAACATCTCAGCCTTCATGGTTTGAGATTTGGTTAGTGCACTAAAATGGTCATTTTATTGTCAAAATTGGTCATACGTCCGTTTTCTCGATAAACGCGTATTTTGAAAAAGTGTAAAAAGGGAAAGTTTTATTTTGGCATATTGGAGGTGCCTGCAAAATTTGGTGGTCTAACTCGTAACGAGTAAAAAGTTATGCGCGTTTGAAATTCGTATTTGGGTATTAGTTGTGCAGCCCTGATTCCCGGGGAATGGGAGTCATTCCTGGGGAATCCGTATCTAAATGTTAACAGCAAGCCTGATTCCTGGGGAATGGGAGTCATTCCTGGGGAATCACTTGTAATTTCAACATTTTCTTATTCGAGTCCTTATTTGATTGAGGGAATGATATAACGAGTCTATAATGTCATATTTTAGACGTGGGACCTTACTATAAAAAAAAAAAAAAAATGTTCATGAATTTGGGGCGTTTCACTTTTTCTTTTAACATGAGAAAATTTAAACTAATATTTAACATAATATGAACAATTTATCTATATCCCTACTACCTCAAAAAGAAAGGCCATGGCTCTGATACCAAATTCTAGTCCTGTAAGAATTTGGTATCAGAGCCATGGCCTTTCTTTTTGAGGTAGTAGGGATATAGATAAATTGTTCATATTATGTTAAATATGAGTTTAAATTTTCTCATGTTAAAAGAAAAAGTGATTTATATGTTAGAAAAATATACGTCTGCGTTGGTAAGCCCTGGCGATCAGTCGGTTGGATTAGCCGCAGTTGAAGTAAGACGGCCGTACCACGACGATATGGGGGTGTTCCCGGAGAAAGTATATTGGTCTAATTATATAAATTAAGTTTTCTGATAACAAGTTAAAATTAGAACAAATATTTGCAAAATATGAATAGATTATCTAAATTACTACTAAATCGAAAGGATGGTTCTACTTCTGATATAGAAGAAGAACAGGATCAAACAAATTCTATTGAAGTTTCTATAGATAAAATTGAAAAAAGTTTATGTGATTGGAGTATACCTAAACAAGATGTTAGAACTATTTATAAAATAGGATCATTTGATTATTTTCAAGGATATTCTATAAAAACAACTGAGAAAGTAATACCTTTATTACAAAATCACCAAAATATACAACTATTCTCTAATACTGTTATAAAAGAACATAGAAAAAATTATAAATTTTTACATATAGGATTAGTTCAAGTTGCTATCAAACCTATGATAAGATTAGGAATAGATGTCCCTATATTGGTTATATTAAGAGATGCTAGACTATTAGATTTTAAGAATTCTTTATTAGCTATGGCAGAATCTAATATATGTAATGGCCCAATATATTTTAATTGCTATCCAAATTTCACTATATCTTTATTTGATCAAAATATACTAGATACTTTAACACTAACTATAAAGACAAAAAATTTAGAAATAAAGAATAAGTCAGATCCTATAGTAGTAATATATAGAGTATATTATAAAACTATGACAACCACTATAGAACCTCGTTCCAAGTTAGTATCACCTAAAGATGAAACTTTAGTATTTGAAGCAAATTCTAAACATTCTAGAGTAAATGTACCTAAAAAATTAAAATGGAATGAAATAACTCAAAATCAGAGTTGGAATATTAAAGATATATGTGTACCTAAACCTATAGAAAATAAAAATAAAATATCAAACATAGTAGAACATACAGATGGAAGTATAAATATAACTTTTGAAAATGAAAAATTAGAGCCATCTAGATTTTCCACTTATATACCTGAAACATCTAGTTCTATGTCAGAAGAAACAATAGATTTAAGGAAAGCTAGATCTATGAGAATGAAAGGAGTAGATTTTAGTCAACATATACCTCAGCCTTTATATGAAGAAGAGAATAAAAGTGAAGATTTATCTTATAAACCTACAAAATCTGAAGTAGATTATTATGATCAATTATAAATAATAAATATGAGTAAAATACAAATGAATAATGAGCATAATAGTAATATATCTTTACAATTAATGTTTTTATATCAAGAAAGAGAAACATTATTAAAAAGTTTAAAAAGTTTTAAAGAAAAAACTAATATAAATTATGAATATCTAGCTAAAGACCAAATAGAAAAGGTAGAATCAATAAAAAATAAATATATAAAATCAACAATAACTTTATTAGAAATAAATTGGTATTTAATAGAAAAGTTAAGATCCAAATTAATTATTTGTTAAAAATGCCAAAAATTAAGACAACTATAACTATACACGATTTAAACTATTTAGAAAATGAAATAAATAATGATTATAATAAAGAAAAGTTAGAATGGTATAATAATAAATTCACTAAAAGCCGAAGAAGTTGTAATCAATTGACTTGGCATTTATACTTATATGAAAATAATGAAGTCATGCCATTTTTCTCATGGTTACAATTATATTGTGCAAAAGAAAAAATATATTACCCATTTTTAGAAAAAGCAGAAACTATAATAAAATTAAATAAAACATATAGAAATCTTAAGAATAAAGAAGAATCTATAGGAATACATCCACCATGTGAAGATATAATTATAAAACAAGATAATAAAGATTATATAGGTGTACCCTTAGTACAAGTAAAAGAACAACAAGAACAAGATAAAACTCTAAAACAAATAGTATACCAAAATAATTATACTAATGAAGTATTAAATACAATAGGACAACAATTAAATAGAATCGAAAAAATAGAAGAAAACAAAGTTGAAGAAGACAAACCAAGCACTTCTAATACAAAACAAGAATATGAAAAAAGTCCATTATTCATACCTCATCATATAGATACTCCTATAAACTTAGGAAAACAAAATGTTATATTAAAAGAAATTGAAAAGAAATTATCTTTATTAAGTATTACAGACAAAACTATAAATACAGTAAATGAAGAAAATTATTCTGATGATGATTTATCCGATATTGAAAATCAATTTAATAATAATAAAGAAATAAATAAAGTAAAATATAATTCTTATACATCAAATAAAACTTATACTCCAAGACCAGAAACTAGAAATTATTATTATAGACCGTCACCACCTGATTTACAATATGAAGAAAGACATACTTTAGTACAAGCTAAATATGATGGTAATTCTATATACGAATGGAATATAGACGGACAAACTGAATATCAGATATTAAATTTATTACAAGAAATGACAATGGCATCTACTGCTTATAAATCACAAAATAATGAAGAATCACAAGTAGTTGAAATGATTATAGCAGGATTCACTGGAATACTAAAAGGATGGTGGGATAGCTATGTAACAGATGCAGATAAGCATGCTATATTAAATGCAAAAAAGACTATAATAAAAACTGAAAATAATCAAACATATCAAACACAAATAGATGACATGGTAAATTCATTAATTTTTGCTATATTAAAAAATTACGTAGGAAATCCAGCAGCATATCAAGAAAGAAATTCAGCTATATTATTAAACTTGACATGTAGAAAACTACAAGATTTTAGATGGTATAAAGATGTGTTTTTAGCTAAGGTTATGACTAGACCTGATTGTAAAGAAGCTTATTGGAAGGAAAGATTTATTGCAGGATTACCTAAGTTATTTGCAGAAAGGATTAGAAATAAATTAAGTCAAGATTATAACAATAATATACCTTATAAAGATTTAACTTATGGAGAAATTATAAATTATGTTAATCAAGAAGGACTTGCTATATGTTCAGATTTAAAGTTAAAAGCCAAGATTAAGAAAGAAGGAATAAATTCTAGACAAGAATTAGGAGACTTTTGTCAACAATATGGATATGAAACCTTAAAATTACCTCCTTCTAGGAAAATTAAATATAAGCCTAAGAATAGATATATTAGGAATAAGAGAAATTATAAAAGAGAGCAAGAATATGATAAAAAACACGAATATAAGAAAATTAAATTTAGAAGAAGAAAGACTCCATATAAAAATTATAAAGAAAATAAACAAAAGGATATTATAATATGCTATAAATGTGGAAGAAATGGTCATATGGCAAAAGATTGTTATGCTAAAAAGAAAATAAATGAATTAGATATATCTGATAAACTTAAGAAACAAATAAGTAAGATAATTCTTAAAGATAGTTCTAGTGAAGATAGTATGTCAGATTATAGTGAAAATGATATAAATGTTTTAGAAGAAAGTAGCTCTAGTTCTGAATCACAAAGCTGTGAATGTTTAGGAAATTGTAATTGTGATTATAAATCTATAAATGTAATTACCAAAAATGAAGAAGTTGAACAATTAATAGACTTAATAAATAAAATAGAAGATAAGGATTTGAAAAAAGTATATTTTCAAAAATTAGAAGAAAAACTAAATACCAAAGAAGAAAAGGTCATAAAAAGTAATCAAGGATATAATTTTAATGAGATATGTAAAAGATTTAGTAAAGATAAAGATCCTATAACAATTCAAGAATTACAAGAAGAACTTAATAATGTAAAACTAGAAGTAAAATTATTAAAACAAAGAATAGAAAACATAGAGAATAAAGAAGAAGATTTTAAAGAAAATCCTGAAATCGAATTATTAAATGAACCTTCTAATAATGATCAAACAATAAATATAGTAAAAACAGTAAAATATCAAAGATGGTATACTAAAATAAATTTATTAATTAATAACGAACATAGAATAACTATAATTGCTCTATTAGACTCAGGAGCAGATTTAAATTGTATTCAAGAAGGATTAATACCAACTAAATATTTCGAAAAATCTACAGAAAAGTTATCCTCTGCAAGTGGATCAAGATTAAAAGTAAACTATAAATTATCAAACGTACATATATGTAAAGAAAATTATTGCTTTAATACTCAGTTAATATTAGTAAAAAATTTAACCTCCCAATTGTTATTAGGACAACCATTTATATTACAGTTGTATCCTTTTGTTGCCGACGATAATGGATTAACTACTAAAGTTTTAAACAAAGAAATAACTTTTAAATTTATTCACCCTGTAGAAACTAAAGAAGTTAATATATTAATAAATAAGAAAAAACATATAGAATATTTAGTAAGTGAAATAAATGAAAAAAGAATTTGTAATCAGTTAATAGATAAAACCATACAAACAAAGATAAAATTATTAGAAGAAAAATTTAAAAATAATATATGTGCAGCCATTCCCAATGCATTTTGGAAAAGAAAACAACATATAGTAGGATTACCCTATATTAAAAATTTTAATGAAAAAGATATTCCTACAAAGTCAAAATCTATACATATGTCTATAGAATTAGAACAACATTGTAAAAAAGAAATACAAGATTTATTAGAAAAAAGACTTATACGTCCATCAAAGTCCCCTTGGTCATGCTCCGCCTTTTATGTAATAAATAACGCTGAAATAGAAAGAGGAGTACCAAGATTAGTAATAAACTATAAACCTTTAAATAAAGTTTTAGAATGGATTAGGTATCCTATACCAAATAAAAGAGATTTATTAAAAAAATTATATAATTCAAAAATATTTTCTAAATTTGATATGAAATCTGGATTTTGGCAAATACAAATTAAAGAAGAAGATAAATATAAAACTGGTTTTAATGTACCCTTTGGACATTATGAATGGAATGTAATGCCCTTTGGATTAAAGAATGCCCCATCAGAATTTCAAAATATAATGAATGATATAATATTACCACTTGGAAATTTTGCTATAGTCTATATTGATGATGTTTTAATATTTTCAAAAAATATAGATCAACATTTTAAACATTTAAATGCTTTCTATAACACTATATATAAAAATGGTTTAGCAGTTTCACCAACAAAGATGTCTTTATTTCAAACTGAAATAAGATTTTTAGGACATAATATTATTCAAGGAACTATTAAACCCATTGAAAGAAGTTTAGAATTTACAAATAAATTTCCTGATGAAATAAAGGATAAAACTCAATTACAAAGATTTTTAGGATGTTTAAATTATATACATGATTTCTTTAAAGATTTAGGAATTATATGCAAACCATTATATGATAGATTAAAAAAGAATCCAAAGCCTTGGACAGAAGAACATACTAAAGTAGTAAGACATATAAAAGAAAAAATTAAAATTCTACCATGCTTAAATATACCTCATCCTGATGCTAACCTAATAGTAGAAACAGATGCAAGTGATCTAGGTTATGGTGGTATATTAAAACAAAAGTTGTCTAAAAATGATAAAGAACAATTAGTAAGATTTTATTCTGGATCATGGAATGATACCCAGAAGAATTATTCTACTGTTAAAAAAGAAATTTTGAGTATTGTTTTAAACATTAAAAAGTTTGAAGATGATTTATATATGAAAACTTTTATTTTAAGAATTGATTGTTTATCTGCAAAATATATTTTAGAAAAGGATATAAAAAATTTAATCTCTAAACAAATTTTTGCAAGATGGCAGGCTATATTAAGTAATTTTGATTTTACTATTGAATTTATCAAAGGAGAGAATAATTCTCTACCAGACTTTTTATCTCGAGAATTTTTGCAGGGAAAATGAGCAACTCAAGCAAGAAAGTTATTTTAACCAAACAAACCCAACCATCATCCTCTAATCAAAGAGAGTTTCCAGCTTTACCTATACACCCAAACAGATTTGGTCCTATAGCACCAAGAGCAAGACCTCCATATTCTGCTCTTGTACAAAATGTACCTATTCCAACTTCATCTATAAGTCAGATTTCTCCTAATAAAGCAACAGTTCCTATATCACCAAGAAGTCCTTTTGCAACTCAAACAAGTCCTTCTACTTCCAATCAATCCGGTACTCCAGAATACCATATAAATCCAAACAGACAAATTATCAAAATTTTAGAACCTTTAGAAGAACAAAAATTACAACAAAGCTTTTTAACCTTAACCGATTATTTATATCCCAGAGGATGTCATTTTTATGTCGATAACTATAAAACCAGAGAATATTATGAAGCAGTTCTAATTTCAAGTGGATCTGCTAGTATTGATCATACTATAACCAAGAAAAATTCTGATTATATCGATTGTAGTAAAGCAAAGATATTTAAAATAATCACTCCAGAAGAATGGTCTACAAAACCCTATGATTACAAAACCCTTTCCAACTACCCTACTTATCCAGTCTATAATTACTATGATTATCAAGATGCTTGGTTCTATGCCTTTTTAGTAAGAAGCTTTAGCCACACCTGGTTTTTCTACTTTTCTGATAAATTTAATGGAATCTATCCAAGATGGTTTATTAAATGGTTCAGATATTTTGGAAATATCCCGGCCACCTTTCCACCAAGAGTATTAGAAGGATATCATAAATATAAAGATTATTTTATGCAAGATCATATATGTCCAGCTGAGTATACCCTACAATTCACTGCTATATTCAAGTTACCATGGATAATATTATTCACCTATAAAAAACAAGAAGCTCAAGATACATCTCCACCCTTATTCTATAGACAATTCAGTGCAAAATGGTGGAAGCAGATTAATGAAGCCCAAGCTGATATTAATGCAGTTATTGAATATTATAAAAAATGGAGTATTGAAAACAGTTCCTCTACTGAAGTCCCAGAAATTCAAGACGAAGATTATGTTAGAAGATTACAGTCATGTTCATCTAAAGAAGAAATACAAAGAATTATAAATGAAATCAAAGGATCTCCAAGTTCTAGCGAAGATTTATTTCAAGATTCTCAAGATCCTTATGCAAATATTGTATTAAATTAAAGATCTATATTAAAGAACAAAAATATCTTTCATGTAATCCAGAAAAGAAATATTTCTATATAAAAATAAGAATTATTATTATTCACTATAAACCAGAAAGAAAATTATAATCATTCTTTTATCATGGCCGACAAAAGCAAATTATTAAAGAAAAAGCAAGTTTATGGTCAACAAAGGTATGAAGAATCCAAGAAAGATGATTATGCAAGAAAGAAGAAAACGACAAAGAAAATATTAAAGAAAGGTTTTCTATGGCCGACAAAAGCAAAATTATTAAAGCAAAAGGAAGAAAAGAAAAGCAGCCGGTTAAGACTCTATTATTGAAGACATTATGAAAAAATAACCGGAAGATGCCAGTTTACAAGAAGAATCAAGAAGATCAAGTTCATCTATAAAAGACGAAGAAAATGAAAGAAGATGGATTCGAAAATTTACATGAAAAAACCCTCTATTATATTATCAACTTCCCAATGTTCAAAACATTTAGATTTTAATATATGTATATCTCCTATAGTCAAGTCGAAGTCTGTATCTATAGAGCAGGAAGCAAGTTCCAGTATACTACCGTGTTGTAATTCAGATTCTATAAATAAAGGTATAATTTTATAATCCCTTTCTTTAATGTTTTGTTAAAATTGTTAACAAGGTCCTGTAAGAATTGGTATCAGAGCCATGGCCTTTCTTTTTGAGGTAGTAGGGATATAGATAAATTGTTCATATTATGTTAAATATGAGTTTAAATTTTCTCATGTTAAAAGAAAAAGTGATTTATATGTTAGAAAAATATACGTCTGCGTTGGTAAGCCCTGGCGATCAGTCGGTTGGATTAGCCGCAGTTGAAGTAAGACGGCCGTACCACGACGATATGGGGGTGTTCCCGGAGAAAGTATATTGGTCTAATTATATAAATTAAGTTTTCTGATAACAAGTTAAAATTAGAACAAATATTTGCAAAATATGAATAGATTATCTAAATTACTACTAAATCGAAAGGATGGTTCTACTTCTGATATAGAAGAAGAACAGGATCAAACAAATTCTATTGAAGTTTCTATAGATAAAATTGAAAAAAGTTTATGTGATTGGAGTATACCTAAACAAGATGTTAGAACTATTTATAAAATAGGATCATTTGATTATTTTCAAGGATATTCTATAAAAACAACTGAGAAAGTAATACCTTTATTACAAAATCACCAAAATATACAACTATTCTCTAATACTGTTATAAAAGAACATAGAAAAAATTATAAATTTTTACATATAGGATTAGTTCAAGTTGCTATCAAACCTATGATAAGATTAGGAATAGATGTCCCTATATTGGTTATATTAAGAGATGCTAGACTATTAGATTTTAAGAATTCTTTATTAGCTATGGCAGAATCTAATATATGTAATGGCCCAATATATTTTAATTGCTATCCAAATTTCACTATATCTTTATTTGATCAAAATATACTAGATACTTTAACACTAACTATAAAGACAAAAAATTTAGAAATAAAGAATAAGTCAGATCCTATAGTAGTAATATATAGAGTATATTATAAAACTATGACAACCACTATAGAACCTCGTTCCAAGTTAGTATCACCTAAAGATGAAACTTTAGTATTTGAAGCAAATTCTAAACATTCTAGAGTAAATGTACCTAAAAAATTAAAATGGAATGAAATAACTCAAAATCAGAGTTGGAATATTAAAGATATATGTGTACCTAAACCTATAGAAAATAAAAATAAAATATCAAACATAGTAGAACATACAGATGGAAGTATAAATATAACTTTTGAAAATGAAAAATTAGAGCCATCTAGATTTTCCACTTATATACCTGAAACATCTAGTTCTATGTCAGAAGAAACAATAGATTTAAGGAAAGCTAGATCTATGAGAATGAAAGGAGTAGATTTTAGTCAACATATACCTCAGCCTTTATATGAAGAAGAGAATAAAAGTGAAGATTTATCTTATAAACCTACAAAATCTGAAGTAGATTATTATGATCAATTATAAATAATAAATATGAGTAAAATACAAATGAATAATGAGCATAATAGTAATATATCTTTACAATTAATGTTTTTATATCAAGAAAGAGAAACATTATTAAAAAGTTTAAAAAGTTTTAAAGAAAAAACTAATATAAATTATGAATACCTAGCTAAAGACCAAATAGAAAAGGTAGAATCAATAAAAAAATAAATATATAAAATCAACAATAACTTTATTAGAAATAAATTGGTATTTAATAGAAAAGTTAAGATCCAAATTAATTATTTGTTAAAAATGCCAAAAATTAAGACAACTATAACTATACACGATTTAAACTATTTAGAAAATGAAATAAATAATGATTATAATAAAGAAAAGTTAGAATGGTATAATAATAAATTCACTAAAAGCCGAAGAAGTTGTAATCAATTGACTTGGCATTTATACTTATATGAAAATAATGAAGTCATGCCATTTTTCTCATGGTTACAATTATATTGTGCAAAAGAAAAAATATATTACCCATTTTTAGAAAAAGCAGAAACTATAATAAAATTAAATAAAACATATAGAAATCTTAAGAATAAAGAAGAATCTATAGGAATACATCCACCATGTGAAGATATAATTATAAAACAAGATAATAAAGATTATATAGGTGTACCCTTAGTACAAGTAAAAGAACAACAAGAACAAGATAAAACTCTAAAACAAATAGTATACCAAAATAATTATACTAATGAAGTATTAAATACAATAGGACAACAATTAAATAGAATCGAAAAAATAGAAGAAAACAAAGTTGAAGAAGACAAACCAAGCACTTCTAATACAAAACAAGAATATGAAAAAAGTCCATTATTCATACCTCATCATATAGATACTCCTATAAACTTAGGAAAACAAAATGTTATATTAAAAGAAATTGAAAAGAAATTATCTTTATTAAGTATTACAGACAAAACTATAAATACAGTAAATGAAGAAAATTATTCTGATGATGATTTATCCGATATTGAAAATCAATTTAATAATAATAAAGAAATAAATAAAGTAAAATATAATTCTTATACATCAAATAAAACTTATACTCCAAGACCAGAAACTAGAAATTATTATTATAGACCGTCACCACCTGATTTACAATATGAAGAAAGACATACTTTAGTACAAGCTAAATATGATGGTAATTCTATATACGAATGGAATATAGACGGACAAACTGAATATCAGATATTAAATTTATTACAAGAAATGACAATGGCATCTACTGCTTATAAATCACAAAATAATGAAGAATCACAAGTAGTTGAAATGATTATAGCAGGATTCACTGGAATACTAAAAGGATGGTGGGATAGCTATGTAACAGATGCAGATAAGCATGCTATATTAAATGCAAAAAAGACTATAATAAAAACTGAAAATAATCAAACATATCAAACACAAATAGATGACATGGTAAATTCATTAATTTTTGCTATATTAAAAAATTACGTAGGAAATCCAGCAGCATATCAAGAAAGAAATTCAGCTATATTATTAAACTTGACATGTAGAAAACTACAAGATTTTAGATGGTATAAAGATGTGTTTTTAGCTAAGGTTATGACTAGACCTGATTGTAAAGAAGCTTATTGGAAGGAAAGATTTATTGCAGGATTACCTAAGTTATTTGCAGAAAGGATTAGAAATAAATTAAGTCAAGATTATAACAATAATATACCTTATAAAGATTTAACTTATGGAGAAATTATAAATTATGTTAATCAAGAAGGACTAGCTATATGTTCAGATTTAAAGTTAAAAGCCAAGATTAAGAAAGAAGGAATAAATTCTAGACAAGAATTAGGAGACTTTTGTCAACAATATGGATATGAAACCTTAAAATTACCTCCTTCTAGGAAAATTAAATATAAGCCTAAGAATAGATATATTAGGAATAAGAGAAATTATAAAAGAGAGCAAGAATATGATAAAAAACACGAATATAAGAAAATTAAATTTAGAAGAAGAAAGACTCCATATAAAAATTATAAAGAAAATAAACAAAAGGATATTATAATATGCTATAAATGTGGAAGAAATGGTCATATGGCAAAAGATTGTTATGCTAAAAAGAAAATAAATGAATTAGATATATCTGATAAACTTAAGAAACAAATAAGTAAGATAATTCTTAAAGATAGTTCTAGTGAAGATAGTATGTCAGATTATAGTGAAAATGATATAAATGTTTTAGAAGAAAGTAGCTCTAGTTCTGAATCACAAAGCTGTGAATGTTTAGGAAATTGTAATTGTGATTATAAATCTATAAATGTAATTACCAAAAATGAAGAAGTTGAACAATTAATAGACTTAATAAATAAAATAGAAGATAAGGATTTGAAAAAAGTATATTTTCAAAAATTAGAAGAAAAACTAAATACCAAAGAAGAAAAGGTCATAAAAAGTAATCAAGGATATAATTTTAATGAGATATGTAAAAGATTTAGTAAAGATAAAGATCCTATAACAATTCAAGAATTACAAGAAGAACTTAATAATGTAAAACTAGAAGTAAAATTATTAAAACAAAGAATAGAAAACATAGAGAATAAAGAAGAAGATTTTAAAGAAAATCCTGAAATCGAATTATTAAATGAACCTTCTAATAATGATCAAACAATAAATATCTTAAAAACAGTAAAATATCAAAGATGGTATACTAAAATAAATTTATTAATTAATAACGAACATAGAATAACTATAATTGCTCTATTAGACTCAGGAGCAGATTTAAATTGTATTCAAGAAGGATTAATACCAACTAAATATTTCGAAAAATCTACAGAAAAGTTATCCTCTGCAAGTGGATCAAGATTAAAAGTAAACTATAAATTATCAAACGTACATATATGTAAAGAAAATTATTGCTTTAATACTCAGTTAATATTAGTAAAAAATTTAACCTCCCAATTGTTATTAGGACAACCATTTATATTACAGTTGTATCCTTTTGTTGCCGACGATAATGGATTAACTACTAAAGTTTTAAACAAAGAAATAACTTTTAAATTTATTCACCCTGTAGAAACTAAAGAAGTTAATATATTAATAAATAAGAAAAAACATATAGAATATTTAGTAAGTGAAATAAATGAAAAAAGAATTTGTAATCAGTTAATAGATAAAACCATACAAACAAAGATAAAATTATTAGAAGAAAAATTTAAAAATAATATATGTGCAGCCATTCCCAATGCATTTTGGAAAAGAAAACAACATATAGTAGGATTACCCTATATTAAAAATTTTAATGAAAAAGATATTCCTACAAAGTCAAAATCTATACATATGTCTATAGAATTAGAACAACATTGTAAAAAAGAAATACAAGATTTATTAGAAAAAAGACTTATACGTCCATCAAAGTCCCCTTGGTCATGCTCCGCCTTTTATGTAATAAATAACGCTGAAATAGAAAGAGGAGTACCAAGATTAGTAATAAACTATAAACCTTTAAATAAAGTTTTAGAATGGATTAGGTATCCTATACCAAATAAAAGAGATTTATTAAAAAAATTATATAATTCAAAAATATTTTCTAAATTTGATATGAAATCTGGATTTTGGCAAATACAAATTAAAGAAGAAGATAAATATAAAACTGGTTTTAATGTACCCTTTGGACATTATGAATGGAATGTAATGCCCTTTGGATTAAAGAATGCCCCATCAGAATTTCAAAATATAATGAATGATATAATATTACCACTTGGAAATTTTGCTATAGTCTATATTGATGATGTTTTAATATTTTCAAAAAATATAGATCAACATTTTAAACATTTAAATGCTTTCTATAACACTATATATAAAAATGGTTTAGCAGTTTCACCAACAAAGATGTCTTTATTTCAAACTGAAATAAGATTTTTAGGACATAATATTATTCAAGGAACTATTAAACCCATTGAAAGAAGTTTAGAATTTACAAATAAATTTCCTGATGAAATAAAGGATAAAACTCAATTACAAAGATTTTTAGGATGTTTAAATTATATACATGATTTCTTTAAAGATTTAGGAATTATATGCAAACCATTATATGATAGATTAAAAAAGAATCCAAAGCCTTGGACAGAAGAACATACTAAAGTAGTAAGACATATAAAAGAAAAAATTAAAATTCTACCATGCTTAAATATACCTCATCCTGATGCTAACCTAATAGTAGAAACAGATGCAAGTGATCTAGGTTATGGTGGTATATTAAAACAAAAGTTGTCTAAAAATGATAAAGAACAATTAGTAAGATTTTATTCTGGATCATGGAATGATACCCAGAAGAATTATTCTACTGTTAAAAAAGAAATTTTGAGTATTGTTTTAAACATTAAAAAGTTTGAAGATGATTTATATATGAAAACTTTTATTTTAAGAATTGATTGTTTATCTGCAAAATATATTTTAGAAAAGGATATAAAAAATTTAATCTCTAAACAAATTTTTGCAAGATGGCAGGCTATATTAAGTAATTTTGATTTTACTATTGAATTTATCAAAGGAGAGAATAATTCTCTACCAGACTTTTTATCTCGAGAATTTTTGCAGGGAAAATGAGCAACTCAAGCAAGAAAGTTATTTTAACCAAACAAACCCAACCATCATCCTCTAATCAAAGAGAGTTTCCAGCTTTACCTATACACCCAAACAGATTTGGTCCTATAGCACCAAGAGCAAGACCTCCATATTCTGCTCTTGTACAAAATGTACCTATTCCAACTTCATCTATAAGTCAGATTTCTCCTAATAAAGCAACAGTTCCTATATCACCAAGAAGTCCTTTTGCAACTCAAACAAGTCCTTCTACTTCCAATCAATCCGGTACTCCAGAATACCATATAAATCCAAACAGACAAATTATCAAAATTTTAGAACCTTTAGAAGAACAAAAATTACAACAAAGCTTTTTAACCTTAACCGATTATTTATATCCCAGAGGATGTCATTTTTATGTCGATAACTATAAAACCAGAGAATATTATGAAGCAGTTCTAATTTCAAGTGGATCTGCTAGTATTGATCATACTATAACCAAGAAAAATTCTGATTATATCGATTGTAGTAAAGCAAAGATATTTAAAATAATCACTCCAGAAGAATGGTCTACAAAACCCTATGATTACAAAACCCTTTCCAACTACCCTACTTATCCAGTCTATAATTACTATGATTATCAAGATGCTTGGTTCTATGCCTTTTTAGTAAGAAGCTTTAGCCACACCTGGTTTTTCTACTTTTCTGATAAATTTAATGGAATCTATCCAAGATGGTTTATTAAATGGTTCAGATATTTTGGAAATATCCCGGCCACCTTTCCACCAAGAGTATTAGAAGGATATCATAAATATAAAGATTATTTTATGCAAGATCATATATGTCCAGCTGAGTATACCCTACAATTCACTGCTATATTCAAGTTACCATGGATAATATTATTCACCTATAAAAAACAAGAAGCTCAAGATACATCTCCACCCTTATTCTATAGACAATTCAGTGCAAAATGGTGGAAGCAGATTAATGAAGCCCAAGCTGATATTAATGCAGTTATTGAATATTATAAAAAATGGAGTATTGAAAACAGTTCCTCTACTGAAGTCCCAGAAATTCAAGACGAAGATTATGTTAGAAGATTACAGTCATGTTCATCTAAAGAAGAAATACAAAGAATTATAAATGAAATCAAAGGATCTCCAAGTTCTAGCGAAGATTTATTTCAAGATTCTCAAGATCCTTATGCAAATATTGTATTAAATTAAAGATCTATATTAAAGAACAAAAATATCTTTCATGTAATCCAGAAAAGAAATATTTCTATATAAAAATAAGAATTATTATTATTCACTATAAACCAGAAAGAAAATTATAATCATTCTTTTATCATGGCCGACAAAAGCAAATTATTAAAGAAAAAGCAAGTTTATGGTCAACAAAGGTATGAAGAATCCAAGAAAGATGATTATGCAAGAAAGAAGAAAACGACAAAGAAAATATTAAAGAAAGGTTTTCTATGGCCGACAAAAGCAAAATTATTAAAGCAAAAGGAAGAAAAGAAAAGCAGCCGGTTAAGACTCTATTATTGAAGACATTATGAAAAAATAACCGGAAGATGCCAGTTTACAAGAAGAATCAAGAAGATCAAGTTCATCTATAAAAGACGAAGAAAATGAAAGAAGATGGATTCGAAAATTTACATGAAAAAACCCTCTATTATATTATCAACTTCCCAATGTTCAAAACATTTAGATTTTAATATATGTATATCTCCTATAGTCAAGTCGAAGTCTGTATCTATAGAGCAGGAAGCAAGTTCCAGTATACTACCGTGTTGTAATTCAGATTCTATAAATAAAGGTATAATTTTATAATCCCTTTCTTTAATGTTTTGTTAAAATTGTTAACAAGGTCCTGTAAGAATTGGTATCAGAGCCATGGCCTTTCTTTTTGAGGTAGTAGGGATATAGATAAATTGTTCATATTATGTTAAATATGAGTTTAAATTTTCTCATGTTAAAAGAAAAAGTGATTTATATGTTAGAAAAATATACGTCTGCGTTGGTAAGCCCTGGCGATCAGTCGGTTGGATTAGCCGCAGTTGAAGTAAGACGGCCGTACCACGACGATATGGGGGTGTTCCCGGAGAAAGTATATTGGTCTAATTATATAAATTAAGTTTTCTGATAACAAGTTAAAATTAGAACAAATATTTGCAAAATATGAATAGATTATCTAAATTACTACTAAATCGAAAGGATGGTTCTACTTCTGATATAGAAGAAGAACAGGATCAAACAAATTCTATTGAAGTTTCTATAGATAAAATTGAAAAAAGTTTATGTGATTGGAGTATACCTAAACAAGATGTTAGAACTATTTATAAAATAGGATCATTTGATTATTTTCAAGGATATTCTATAAAAACAACTGAGAAAGTAATACCTTTATTACAAAATCACCAAAATATACAACTATTCTCTAATACTGTTATAAAAGAACATAGAAAAAATTATAAATTTTTACATATAGGATTAGTTCAAGTTGCTATCAAACCTATGATAAGATTAGGAATAGATGTCCCTATATTGGTTATATTAAGAGATGCTAGACTATTAGATTTTAAGAATTCTTTATTAGCTATGGCAGAATCTAATATATGTAATGGCCCAATATATTTTAATTGCTATCCAAATTTCACTATATCTTTATTTGATCAAAATATACTAGATACTTTAACACTAACTATAAAGACAAAAAATTTAGAAATAAAGAATAAGTCAGATCCTATAGTAGTAATATATAGAGTATATTATAAAACTATGACAACCACTATAGAACCTCGTTCCAAGTTAGTATCACCTAAAGATGAAACTTTAGTATTTGAAGCAAATTCTAAACATTCTAGAGTAAATGTACCTAAAAAATTAAAATGGAATGAAATAACTCAAAATCAGAGTTGGAATATTAAAGATATATGTGTACCTAAACCTATAGAAAATAAAAATAAAATATCAAACATAGTAGAACATACAGATGGAAGTATAAATATAACTTTTGAAAATGAAAAATTAGAGCCATCTAGATTTTCCACTTATATACCTGAAACATCTAGTTCTATGTCAGAAGAAACAATAGATTTAAGGAAAGCTAGATCTATGAGAATGAAAGGAGTAGATTTTAGTCAACATATACCTCAGCCTTTATATGAAGAAGAGAATAAAAGTGAAGATTTATCTTATAAACCTACAAAATCTGAAGTAGATTATTATGATCAATTATAAATAATAAATATGAGTAAAATACAAATGAATAATGAGCATAATAGTAATATATCTTTACAATTAATGTTTTTATATCAAGAAAGAGAAACATTATTAAAAAGTTTAAAAAGTTTTAAAGAAAAAACTAATATAAATTATGAATACCTAGCTAAAGACCAAATAGAAAAGGTAGAATCAATAAAAAATAAATATATAAAATCAACAATAACTTTATTAGAAATAAATTGGTATTTAATAGAAAAGTTAAGATCCAAATTAATTATTTGTTAAAAATGCCAAAAATTAAGACAACTATAACTATACACGATTTAAACTATTTAGAAAATGAAATAAATAATGATTATAATAAAGAAAAGTTAGAATGGTATAATAATAAATTCACTAAAAGCCGAAGAAGTTGTAATCAATTGACTTGGCATTTATACTTATATGAAAATAATGAAGTCATGCCATTTTTCTCATGGTTACAATTATATTGTGCAAAAGAAAAAATATATTACCCATTTTTAGAAAAAGCAGAAACTATAATAAAATTAAATAAAACATATAGAAATCTTAAGAATAAAGAAGAATCTATAGGAATACATCCACCATGTGAAGATATAATTATAAAACAAGATAATAAAGATTATATAGGTGTACCCTTAGTACAAGTAAAAGAACAACAAGAACAAGATAAAACTCTAAAACAAATAGTATACCAAAATAATTATACTAATGAAGTATTAAATACAATAGGACAACAATTAAATAGAATCGAAAAAATAGAAGAAAACAAAGTTGAAGAAGACAAACCAAGCACTTCTAATACAAAACAAGAATATGAAAAAAGTCCATTATTCATACCTCATCATATAGATACTCCTATAAACTTAGGAAAACAAAATGTTATATTAAAAGAAATTGAAAAGAAATTATCTTTATTAAGTATTACAGACAAAACTATAAATACAGTAAATGAAGAAAATTATTCTGATGATGATTTATCCGATATTGAAAATCAATTTAATAATAATAAAGAAATAAATAAAGTAAAATATAATTCTTATACATCAAATAAAACTTATACTCCAAGACCAGAAACTAGAAATTATTATTATAGACCGTCACCACCTGATTTACAATATGAAGAAAGACATACTTTAGTACAAGCTAAATATGATGGTAATTCTATATACGAATGGAATATAGACGGACAAACTGAATATCAGATATTAAATTTATTACAAGAAATGACAATGGCATCTACTGCTTATAAATCACAAAATAATGAAGAATCACAAGTAGTTGAAATGATTATAGCAGGATTCACTGGAATACTAAAAGGATGGTGGGATAGCTATGTAACAGATGCAGATAAGCATGCTATATTAAATGCAAAAAAGACTATAATAAAAACTGAAAATAATCAAACATATCAAACACAAATAGATGACATGGTAAATTCATTAATTTTTGCTATATTAAAAAATTACGTAGGAAATCCAGCAGCATATCAAGAAAGAAATTCAGCTATATTATTAAACTTGACATGTAGAAAACTACAAGATTTTAGATGGTATAAAGATGTGTTTTTAGCTAAGGTTATGACTAGACCTGATTGTAAAGAAGCTTATTGGAAGGAAAGATTTATTGCAGGATTACCTAAGTTATTTGCAGAAAGGATTAGAAATAAATTAAGTCAAGATTATAACAATAATATACCTTATAAAGATTTAACTTATGGAGAAATTATAAATTATGTTAATCAAGAAGGACTAGCTATATGTTCAGATTTAAAGTTAAAAGCCAAGATTAAGAAAGAAGGAATAAATTCTAGACAAGAATTAGGAGACTTTTGTCAACAATATGGATATGAAACCTTAAAATTACCTCCTTCTAGGAAAATTAAATATAAGCCTAAGAATAGATATATTAGGAATAAGAGAAATTATAAAAGAGAGCAAGAATATGATAAAAAACACGAATATAAGAAAATTAAATTTAGAAGAAGAAAGACTCCATATAAAAATTATAAAGAAAATAAACAAAAGGATATTATAATATGCTATAAATGTGGAAGAAATGGTCATATGGCAAAAGATTGTTATGCTAAAAAGAAAATAAATGAATTAGATATATCTGATAAACTTAAGAAACAAATAAGTAAGATAATTCTTAAAGATAGTTCTAGTGAAGATAGTATGTCAGATTATAGTGAAAATGATATAAATGTTTTAGAAGAAAGTAGCTCTAGTTCTGAATCACAAAGCTGTGAATGTTTAGGAAATTGTAATTGTGATTATAAATCTATAAATGTAATTACCAAAAATGAAGAAGTTGAACAATTAATAGACTTAATAAATAAAATAGAAGATAAGGATTTGAAAAAAGTATATTTTCAAAAATTAGAAGAAAAACTAAATACCAAAGAAGAAAAGGTCATAAAAAGTAATCAAGGATATAATTTTAATGAGATATGTAAAAGATTTAGTAAAGATAAAGATCCTATAACAATTCAAGAATTACAAGAAGAACTTAATAATGTAAAACTAGAAGTAAAATTATTAAAACAAAGAATAGAAAACATAGAGAATAAAGAAGAAGATTTTAAAGAAAATCCTGAAATCGAATTATTAAATGAACCTTCTAATAATGATCAAACAATAAATATAGTAAAAACAGTAAAATATCAAAGATGGTATACTAAAATAAATTTATTAATTAATAACGAACATAGAATAACTATAATTGCTCTATTAGACTCAGGAGCAGATTTAAATTGTATTCAAGAAGGATTAATACCAACTAAATATTTCGAAAAATCTACAGAAAAGTTATCCTCTGCAAGTGGATCAAGATTAAAAGTAAACTATAAATTATCAAACGTACATATATGTAAAGAAAATTATTGCTTTAATACTCAGTTAATATTAGTAAAAAATTTAACCTCCCAATTGTTATTAGGACAACCATTTATATTACAGTTGTATCCTTTTGTTGCCGACGATAATGGATTAACTACTAAAGTTTTAAACAAAGAAATAACTTTTAAATTTATTCACCCTGTAGAAACTAAAGAAGTTAATATATTAATAAATAAGAAAAAACATATAGAATATTTAGTAAGTGAAATAAATGAAAAAAGAATTTGTAATCAGTTAATAGATAAAACCATACAAACAAAGATAAAATTATTAGAAGAAAAATTTAAAAATAATATATGTGCAGCCATTCCCAATGCATTTTGGAAAAGAAAACAACATATAGTAGGATTACCCTATATTAAAAATTTTAATGAAAAAGATATTCCTACAAAGTCAAAATCTATACATATGTCTATAGAATTAGAACAACATTGTAAAAAAGAAATACAAGATTTATTAGAAAAAAGACTTATACGTCCATCAAAGTCCCCTTGGTCATGCTCCGCCTTTTATGTAATAAATAACGCTGAAATAGAAAGAGGAGTACCAAGATTAGTAATAAACTATAAACCTTTAAATAAAGTTTTAGAATGGATTAGGTATCCTATACCAAATAAAAGAGATTTATTAAAAAAATTATATAATTCAAAAATATTTTCTAAATTTGATATGAAATCTGGATTTTGGCAAATACAAATTAAAGAAGAAGATAAATATAAAACTGGTTTTAATGTACCCTTTGGACATTATGAATGGAATGTAATGCCCTTTGGATTAAAGAATGCCCCATCAGAATTTCAAAATATAATGAATGATATAATATTACCACTTGGAAATTTTGCTATAGTCTATATTGATGATGTTTTAATATTTTCAAAAAATATAGATCAACATTTTAAACATTTAAATGCTTTCTATAACACTATATATAAAAATGGTTTAGCAGTTTCACCAACAAAGATGTCTTTATTTCAAACTGAAATAAGATTTTTAGGACATAATATTATTCAAGGAACTATTAAACCCATTGAAAGAAGTTTAGAATTTACAAATAAATTTCCTGATGAAATAAAGGATAAAACTCAATTACAAAGATTTTTAGGATGTTTAAATTATATACATGATTTCTTTAAAGATTTAGGAATTATATGCAAACCATTATATGATAGATTAAAAAAGAATCCAAAGCCTTGGACAGAAGAACATACTAAAGTAGTAAGACATATAAAAGAAAAAATTAAAATTCTACCATGCTTAAATATACCTCATCCTGATGCTAACCTAATAGTAGAAACAGATGCAAGTGATCTAGGTTATGGTGGTATATTAAAACAAAAGTTGTCTAAAAATGATAAAGAACAATTAGTAAGATTTTATTCTGGATCATGGAATGATACCCAGAAGAATTATTCTACTGTTAAAAAAGAAATTTTGAGTATTGTTTTAAACATTAAAAAGTTTGAAGATGATTTATATATGAAAACTTTTATTTTAAGAATTGATTGTTTATCTGCAAAATATATTTTAGAAAAGGATATAAAAAATTTAATCTCTAAACAAATTTTTGCAAGATGGCAGGCTATATTAAGTAATTTTGATTTTACTATTGAATTTATCAAAGGAGAGAATAATTCTCTACCAGACTTTTTATCTCGAGAATTTTTGCAGGGAAAATGAGCAACTCAAGCAAGAAAGTTATTTTAACCAAACAAACCCAACCATCATCCTCTAATCAAAGAGAGTTTCCAGCTTTACCTATACACCCAAACAGATTTGGTCCTATAGCACCAAGAGCAAGACCTCCATATTCTGCTCTTGTACAAAATGTACCTATTCCAACTTCATCTATAAGTCAGATTTCTCCTAATAAAGCAACAGTTCCTATATCACCAAGAAGTCCTTTTGCAACTCAAACAAGTCCTTCTACTTCCAATCAATCCGGTACTCCAGAATACCATATAAATCCAAACAGACAAATTATCAAAATTTTAGAACCTTTAGAAGAACAAAAATTACAACAAAGCTTTTTAACCTTAACCGATTATTTATATCCCAGAGGATGTCATTTTTATGTCGATAACTATAAAACCAGAGAATATTATGAAGCAGTTCTAATTTCAAGTGGATCTGCTAGTATTGATCATACTATAACCAAGAAAAATTCTGATTATATCGATTGTAGTAAAGCAAAGATATTTAAAATAATCACTCCAGAAGAATGGTCTACAAAACCCTATGATTACAAAACCCTTTCCAACTACCCTACTTATCCAGTCTATAATTACTATGATTATCAAGATGCTTGGTTCTATGCCTTTTTAGTAAGAAGCTTTAGCCACACCTGGTTTTTCTACTTTTCTGATAAATTTAATGGAATCTATCCAAGATGGTTTATTAAATGGTTCAGATATTTTGGAAATATCCCGGCCACCTTTCCACCAAGAGTATTAGAAGGATATCATAAATATAAAGATTATTTTATGCAAGATCATATATGTCCAGCTGAGTATACCCTACAATTCACTGCTATATTCAAGTTACCATGGATAATATTATTCACCTATAAAAAACAAGAAGCTCAAGATACATCTCCACCCTTATTCTATAGACAATTCAGTGCAAAATGGTGGAAGCAGATTAATGAAGCCCAAGCTGATATTAATGCAGTTATTGAATATTATAAAAAATGGAGTATTGAAAACAGTTCCTCTACTGAAGTCCCAGAAATTCAAGACGAAGATTATGTTAGAAGATTACAGTCATGTTCATCTAAAGAAGAAATACAAAGAATTATAAATGAAATCAAAGGATCTCCAAGTTCTAGCGAAGATTTATTTCAAGATTCTCAAGATCCTTATGCAAATATTGTATTAAATTAAAGATCTATATTAAAGAACAAAAATATCTTTCATGTAATCCAGAAAAGAAATATTTCTATATAAAAATAAGAATTATTATTATTCACTATAAACCAGAAAGAAAATTATAATCATTCTTTTATCATGGTCGACAAAAGCAAATTATTAAAGAAAAAGCAAGTTTATGGTCAACAAAGGTATGAAGAATCCAAGAAAGATGATTATGCAAGAAAGAAGAAAACGACAAAGAAAATATTAAAGAAAGGTTTTCTATGGCCGACAAAAGCAAAATTATTAAAGCAAAAGGAAGAAAAGAAAAGCAGCCGGTTAAGACTCTATTATTGAAGACATTATGAAAAAATAACCGGAAGATGCCAGTTTACAAGAAGAATCAAGAAGATCAAGTTCATCTATAAAAGACGAAGAAAATGAAAGAAGATGGATTCGAAAATTTACATGAAAAAACCCTCTATTATATTATCAACTTCCCAATGTTCAAAACATTTAGATTTTAATATATGTATATCTCCTATAGTCAAGTCGAAGTCTGTATCTATAGAGCAGGAAGCAAGTTCCAGTATACTACCGTGTTGTAATTCAGATTCTATAAATAAAGGTATAATTTTATAATCCCTTTCTTTAATGTTTTGTTAAAATTGTTAACAAGGTCCTGTAAGAATTTTAGTATGTTCTTCTGTCCAAGGCTTTGGATTCTTTTTTAATCTATCATATAATGGTTTGCATATAATTCCTAAATCTTTAAAGAAATCATGTATATAATTTAAACATCCTAAAAATCTTTGTAATTGAGTTTTATCCTTTATTTCATCAGGAAATTTATTTGTAAATTCTAAACTTCTTTCAATGGGTTTAATAGTTCCTTGAATAATATTATGTCCTAATATATATATATATATATATATATATATATATATATATATATATATATAATAAAGGACAGATGCCGCTGATGTCATGTTGCTGACATGGCCCAATCTGAAGCTGAGTTTATAATGATGTGGATAGTCTAAGAATCAAGAAATTTTTTTGTAATTTTAATAGAGTCTCATTTTCTTGAAACACTCATTTGAAGTTATTTTGAATTTAAAAAACAAATCATATATTGGTTTAGTTTTGGTGCACTGTACGAAGAATGAAAGAAAGCATGCTTTCTTTGAAAATGAATATTGCACGTCTATTTCTTCCTTAAAAGTTGTGCAACCTTTAAAACTATTAATAATATTATATTATTATATTATCTCATATATGAGAGATTGGAGAGATGCTGACACTATTTTCTAGCACCTTTTAATTTGATTGGTCTCTTCCTTCGACCAATAGCACGCATGCCTTTTTTCGTGTGCACGGCTCAATTTTGTTGGGAGTTTCTAGACCAAAATTTTGTGTTACTTCTTATACATGCAAAAAACTTCTGCATTTCATCTCTCATTCCTTTAAAAGCCCCTTTCTGGATATGCAAATCATCTCTTTCAAGCATGCTTGCATCTTTATTTTTCCCCTTTAGTTTCTTCTCCGTGAATTTAGGTAACATAATTCATCGTTTTCATAAGGTATTTCATTTCAATTTTCATCTCTATGTTAAACTTTTGTGCAGGATTTAAAAGTATGGATATATTTGTTTATGGTTTGATTTGTTCAACTTAGGGGTTTATGAACAAAGAACTCCACATGAGTTTGAAGATAGGGCTTATTCATCTTCTTTTACTAGCCTCTTCGTCACCAGGAATAAAAAATTGCCAGGGTATTTCAAATTCGGTTTTAATTTACATCTATTGCTTTTCTTTATTTCTATTTTCTTTTGGATTTCTCGATTGAGATTTTGATTTACAGGTTTATTTGAATCGTTTATGATAATTTGGTATGAGAAGGATTACGCGTGGGATAGATAGATTTTAATTCAATTGTCCATTGCATATTTTGACTTTGAACAAATTCTTTTCATGTCCTTTATGAAAGTTAGTGTGAACCGAGAATCATGAGGTATAAATGAAGACTGCTTTATATTGAAACTTTACTTTTAAGTCAACTTAAGGGTGTGATATGTATTCTTTTTTTTTTCTTCCTTAAAAATCAAGACTACTCTGTATTGAAACTTAATTTGGTGATATGCTTCGTATGTTTTAGTGGTAGGGAAGAGTCTTTGGCAAAGCTTTGTCCTAAGTCTGAGAAGTTGGTATTAAATTTTTAAGATTTGATTTGTTTTGAAATGGGTTTTAATTTGTTGCAATTATGGTTGACTTTGACTCCTTTTTGAAAGTGACCATAAAATGGTTCTTATAGAAGATGATTCTTGCTTGAAGTTGAAAATGATAGTTATCTGCCTTGCAAACAAAAAGAAAATTGAAAGTCTTGCTGTCTATTTGGACATTGAATGATGATATTTTGTAGAATGATCTTAGAGCCTTAGAGGTAGGCAAGTAATATTGATCATCTAAAAAGGATTTAACGAATATCAAGAATTTTGGTGGTCAAGTTATAATTTTTAAATGCAATGTGATGTCTTTTTTGGAACTTTAGTATGATGGAATATTTATAATTTTTAATGCAATGTAATGGATTCACTATACTTGCACTTAATAATATTTAGAGAAACTGATGTATGATGTAATGCTGTTTATCTGTTGCAGACCAGCAGCTATGCGAAAACACAAGTCTAAAAGTTTGAGCTCTTTTTTTTTTTCCTTCAGTATTTTGTTATAATGTCTATGTTTTTTTTTTATTTGTAAGTTGATTTGTAAAGTGATTGATTATACTAAACAAATCGAGTAATGGAATTACTTTCTTACAACACCCAAATGTTCTTCTATATTCAATTTCTATTAGAAAATTATTTTATAATTTTAATTTTTTATCAAACCCGTGTTGACACGGGTCCATAAACTATTATATATATATATATTGGTTTTAGTAGTAACAGTCTATTTTATCTTTATCAATATTACATTATAATTTGTTTTACCTTTTTGTTTAGTATCTTAAGGTTTTCAAGATGGAAAATTACATTACTACCCCCCAAATATACAAGAATGGAAACTTTTACTAAGGAAACCATTTTTATTATATCTCTTTCTATCTGTATCATTTATTGATAATACTCTCAAATCATTAAACAGACAAAAAGATACATAAACTATCTATAAAATTTTATAAGTAGTATTTTTATATGGAGATCTAATTTTCATTTTAATTCGTTCATATCAACGAAATAAATTGTGATAAAAGTTAAAAGGTCTTAAACGGTTTAACCAAGTTCAATTGTGTTATTTACGTGGACAATCTTATATTCTAACACTTCGACATTTCGACCTGATCTATTTAGCTGACTTGATACCAACTTTATATAAAAAAACATAATATGACGTGGAAAAAATTGATGGTTTACTAGCTTACTTTCCTCATTTTGACTATCAATGATCGATCGCTAAATAGTAATAATCATAAATTGTCACCATTTATATACGAACTTGTATATTTAGAATATTTTATCATCACCATCATCGTAAATCGTAATCATTATAAATCAGGGTAACATAGATATATAGCATATATACAAGGTGGAGGTGAATATAGTGTATTTATTTATTTTTTTTTTATCTGAAATCGGGGTATTCAAAGTCTCAAGTACGGGTCTGAAATATCAAAATCCACTATCCAAATTATCATATATATATATATATATATATATATATATATATATGGGTAGGGTTTAAATGAGAATAGGAATTTGTGTGAGAATGAGGGAACCAATGATATCAAGCCATGTGTACAAAGAGAATGTTCCACATGTACAAAACCCATTTACCCCCAACATCAATTATCTCACAAACGACAAATCGAAAAATTATGAAAATTGCACCATTAAATTCGTCGTTTTCTCCTCTTCGATTTGCCGTCCCTCAAGACATACTTTCGAAAAGTTTTTTTTTTTCATTTTTTTGGTGAGTTTCACATTTACTAACACATGTGTTAAAGTGTTGCGTTTAGGGTTTAGGGTTTGGGGTTTAGGGGTTAGGGTTTAGGGTTTGAGGTTTGGGGTTTCGGGGGCGAAACCCCAAACCTCAAACCCTAAACCCTAAACCCTAACCCCTAAACCCCAAACCCTAAACCCCAAACGCTTTATAAAACGCTAAACCCTAAATCTTTCTAAACCCTAAACCTTGAACCCTTTCTAAACCTTAAACCCTTATAAACCCTAAACCATAAACCCTACTAAACCCTAAACCTAACCCTAAACCCTAACATTAACCATAAATTAAATGTACAACTAATCACTAACACATGTGTTACTAATTTGTGAAACTCACCAAAAAATGAGAAAAAAAAGTTGTCAAAAGTATGCCTTGAGAGACGGCAAATCGAAGAGGAGAAAAAACTGAATTTTATGGTGCAATTTTCTTGATTTTTCGACTTACCGTTTGTGAGATATTTAATTTTTAAAAATGTGGAGGAGAGAGAATAAAGTGTGGAGGAGAGAGAATAAAGTGACACATGGCAAAAATCTGTTGGTTCCCTCATTCTCACTCAAAATTGGTGTACTCATTTGAACCTTACTCATATATATATATATATATAGGGTTGGGTTCTGGTGAGAACAAGGGGATTCCGTGAGAACGGTGAGAACATATCTTAGCCATCCATTTTTTAATCAAAAATCCTGATTTTGGAGGTGGCAATTTTGTAAATACTTTGAAGTTTGATTTTAGAAGGTTCACATTACCTTTGCTAATGTGAAGCTTTTTTTTTTTTTTAACTTCACATCATTTTGCTCATGTGAAGTTTTTTTTTTTAAGCTTCACATCATTTTGCTCATGTGAATCTTTTTTTTTTATTTAGCTTCACATCATTTTCCTCCTGTGAAGCTTTTTGTAACACCCTCAAATTTAATGATTTGCGGAAGCTTGATTTGGGTGTTACTAATCAATAACAAAACACAAAGATAAATAGCAAACGACTCTATATGCGTCGTTTTAACAAAATATATTGATAACTGAAATGTTTACAACATTTAAAGCTTTACATAGCTCGAGTTAAATAAAATGAGATTTCAGTACATAAGTACTTATACAAAATATACTAATGCAAGAAAATCTCAATCGTCTGTATGCTGACTCGAGCTAAATCCTGAAGCAGAAACATCCTACTGCTGGGTACCTGCGATATATGCTAAAAGGTCAGCTATAAAGCTGGTGAGCTCACAGGTTTGAAATCAAGTAATATCGTATGAACCGCAAGATTTAAATATGAATTGCATCCAGCAATTAAATAATGAATTGCATCCAGCAATTAAATGATAATCATCGTGTATACAGCCATGAGCACATAGTTGAGCTTAACTCGAGGGCCGGGTCCCCTATAGAGAATTCCGGGCGAGGTGCCTCCACGAATGCCTAATCAACATTCGTCTTCCCAAATATTAGTACGTCCGTTTACCCGGTTAGTGCTTGCTAACCCGAACGAGGAGGGTCAATCCTATATGGTACCATATACTAATATTCACGCTACAACGTATTAACAACTATGCTGACGGAGGACTTTAAATGATTAGTTTCGAAAAACTCATGTAGTATATGAAAAGTTGGTACTTGCGTTCACATGTTAAAAGTTGAGCAGTATATCACACCCCTGAGTAAAACAGTAAAAAGAGGGGCTATGAGACTCACCTGAGTCTGAATGCGTTTAAACAAACGTAAGTTGATTAGCCAAATATCGAAGTCCAAAGACTTGTAACCTGAGGGTGTCCACGACACGCGATGGTTATAAATATGATTGGGTATCTCAAAAGATCACCCCTATAGTTGTTCGTCCAACTATAATGTCCAAATCTCCACTATTTGGTTGATATGTTTAAGTGTTTGAAAAGTGTACGACCCGTTGGTGACGAGTTTGAAATAATAAACTTTAAGTATTATTATCAAATTATTGATGTTTTGCACTTACAAAAGTGTCCCAAAGTGTTTTATAAGTCGTATCGTATAAGGATTTGAGGTTGTAAAAGTTCGACACTTAGTGAAATTTTAGTTAGAAAACCTGCTGTTTTATGCGACACTACATGCGTCACTTACTGGTTCTATGCGTCACTTATGGAGTGTCGGGTATTGGTGTCAGTGTAAGGGTATGCGTCACTGAGATAGTGTCGTGTATCATCTTTATGCGTCACTTAGGAAGTGACGGATTCCGTAACATAGCGGCACTCCAGGAGTGTCGTGTAAGAGAATGATTTTCTGACATTTAGGCGTCACTTAAGGAGTGACGTGTAGTATAGCGGCACTAAAGAAGTGTCGGGTAAAATGGTATGGCGGCACTAAGGGAGTGTCGTTAAGTAGTGTCAGGTAACATCGAGAACGGCACTAGGGAAGTGTCGCTAAGTTGTATATGCGTCACTATGGAAGTGACGGTATGAGGTTCGAGTGACGTCATCGGTAGTAACCGGACGTCACTTGTTTCTGCTGAAAGTGATAGGTTTCTACGGATAATAGCGACACTTATGAAGTGTCGCATGGTTTCTGCCGAAAGTTATAGGCTTGCGTCACTACCGAAGTGACGGTATATGTTTGATAGCGACACTTAAGTGACGCTATTACTGTTTTTGGCATTCCTGCGACACTTAAGGCTGTTCGACGGATTTCGAGCAAAAATCATGTTTTCGGGTTTCCGATCGTTCCAATATTTTTACCCAACCCTTCTAGGGACATTATAAGTTGTTACAAACTACTAACAAGTGAAAACATTTAAAAACGAGAGATTTCGGGATTTGTCGGAAACTTACAAAGTGTCGGATGAGAAATCCGAAAAGATAGGATGATAGATCGTGATGCGGTGGTCGTTTTCTTCCAAAGGAGTAGTATAATCCAAGGCCGTTTGGTACGTTTATTTTGCGATTTAGTGCGTTTTTAGGAGGTGGTGGTGGTTGGTGGATTTGAGAGAAAGAAAGAAAGAGAGAGTAAGAGAGAGAAAGAGATAGATGAAATGAGAGGAGGAGGGGAGAGTTGGGGGTTTTACCTCCAACTTTCGGTCTCCGTTTCCCCGCGCGGTGGTCGTTTGCTCCGTCGTTTAAACGTTAAATAATTTATTTTACATTTTAAATGGTACGTTTTAAAATACAAATTATTACGCGATATTTTATTTAAACATTTTACAATTTAATTTATATTTGAGTTATAAAATGGTAAGTTAGTTTATTTAATTTTGCGCGTTTTAATATTTTGAATTGTGTACTTTCTGATTGTACGATACGAATGCATACTAAATATTATCATAATAATATTTTTGACATAAAAGCATTATTTAATAAAATTGGTCACCAACGTCCGTATTAAATTGAATCGAAATACATCCGATTTAAATTGCGTACGATTTAATCAAATCGCATATTCGTGTATATTCAACAATATATAAAATTCGATACATTAATTAGCCTAACAAGGAACTAATTACATGTATTAACATATGATTAGGCACTAATTACTAGTCCTAATTTGGCGGGTGTTACATTCTCCCCCTGTTAGAAGAATTTCGTCCCGAAATTTAGTTCGAAGTCGTGTTTGATGTGGAATCAGTGAAGAGTTGAGGATATTTGAGTCGCATTTGGTCTTCCCGTTCCCAGGTGAATTCCGGACCACGCCGCGAATTCCATCTGACCTTGACGATGGGAATACGACTTTGTTTCAGTTGTTTGACCTCACGGTCCATAATTTCAGCAGGTTCCTCAACGAAATGTAGTTTATCGTCAACACGAATTTCATCTAGTGGAATAATAAGTGTCTCATTAGACAGACACTTCTTCAAATTTGAAATATGAAAAGTGGGGTGCACGCTGCTGAGTTCGGATGGCAGCTGCAATCGATAAGCTACGGGGCCAATCCGTTCAAGGATCTCAAAAGGCCCGATGTATCTGGGATTTAACTTCCCGCGTTTGCCAAAACGGATGACGCCTTTCCAAGGCGATACTTTTAAGAGAACTCGATCCCCAACTTGGAACTCGAGTGGTTTGCGTCTCACGTCAGCATAACTTTTCTGACGATCACGTGCGGCTTTGAGTCTGTTTTGGATTTCCACAATTTTCTCAGTAGTGGCGTGAATGAGTTCAGGACCAGTGAGTTGACTATCTCCCACCTCAGTCCAACAGATCGGTGATCGGCACTTACGACCGTACAGTGCCTCAAATGGTGCAGCCTTAATGCTGGCGTGATAACTGTTATTGTACGAAAATTCGCACAACGGTAGATGTCTTTCCCAGTTTGTACCGAAATCAACTACACAGGCTCGTAACATATCTTCCAGTGTTTGAATGGTTCGTTCACTTTGGCCATCGTTTTGAGGATGGTATGCGGTACTCATATCGAGACGGGTACCCAAAGCTTTTTGAAGTGATTGCCAAAAGTGAGAGGTAAAACGGGCATCTCTGTCAGAGATGATTGAGATTGGAACACCGTGATGAGAAACGATTTCCTTGATGTAGAATTGGGTAAGACGTTCCATTTTATCGTTTTCTTTGATTGCCAGAAAATGAGCAGATTTGGTGAGACGATCGACGATCACCCAAATGGTATCGCAACCGTTCGACGATTTGGGCAGTTTGGTTATGAAATCCATGGCAATTTGTTCCCATTTCCATTCAGGGATTTCAGGTTGTTGGAGTAAACCAGGAGGTTTCTGATGTTCGGTTTTGACTTTCTAGCAAGTAAGACATTTGCTGACATAAGTGGCGATTTCGGCTTTCATGTTTGGCCACCAATAAAATTCCTTGATGCCATGGTACATCTTATCGGATCCCGGATGAATAGAATATTTAGACTTGTGAGCCTCGTCCATCACCAAGTCTCTTAGGTTCCCGAAACTAGGCAACCAGATTCGATTTGAGAAATACCTAATCCCGTTAGGTCTGATTTCGAATTGTTTGTCAATGCCCCGCAAGGCTTCATTTTTGATGTTTTCCTGTTTCAGGGCTTCGATCTGAGCGGTATGAATTTGAATGGTAAGATCGTTATGAATGGTCATACTGAGGGCTCGGACTCGAAGTGGTTTTGGTCGTTCTTTTCGACTGAGGGCATCAGCTACAACATTATCCTTCCCTGGATGGTACTTGATCTCGCAATCGTAATCGGTAAGCAACTCGACCCATCGACGTTGCCTCATATTGAGATCCTTCTGATCGAATATATGTTGGAGACTTTTATGATCGGTAAAGATTGTGCACTTAGTGCCGTAGAGATAATGTCTCCAGATTTTGAGAGCAAAAATGACAGCTCCAAGTTCGAGGTCATGAGTGGTGTAGTTCTTTTCGTGAATTTTCAGCTGTCGCGAAGCATAGGCAATGACTTTGTCTCGTTGCATCAGTACGCTACCAAGACCTTGGTGAGAAGCATCGCAGTATACCACGAAGTCATCGGTGCCTTCGGGTAAGGACAGAATTGGAGCACTGCAAAGCTTTTGTTTCAGAAGTTGGAACGCTGACTCTTGTTTATCGGTCCAATCGAACCTTTTGTCCTTCTGAGTCAGTACCGTGAGTGGTTGAGCTATTTTAGAGAAATTTTCGATAAATCGCCGATAGTACCCAGCAAGACCCAAAAATTGTCGTACTTCAGTTGCAGAGGTGGGTGCTTGCCAGTCTTTGATAGCCTCGATTTTTGATGGGTCCACGTGAATTCCCTGACTGTCGATCACGTGACCAAGAAATTGAACGGTTTGAATCCAGAACTCACACTTAGAAAATTTGGCATAAAGCTCCTCGTGTCTAAGTAGTTCAAGGATGGTTTTGAGGTGTTGCGCATGCTCTTGCTCGTTGCGCGAGTAAATGAGTATGTCATCAATAAAGACAATGACAAACTTATCGAGGTATGGTTTGCACACCCGGTTCATGAGATCCATGAATACAGCCGGTGCGTTGGTTAGACCAAAGGGCATCACTTGAAATTCGTAGTGCCCGTAACGAGTTCTGAAAGCAGTTTTTGGAATATCGGCGTCGCGAACTCGTAACTGATGATAACCTGATCGCAGGTCGATTTTTGAGTAGAAACTTGAACCCTGAAGTTGGTCGAATAGATCATCAATGCGAGGGAGTGGGTATCGGTTTTTGACGGTCAATTTGTTCAACTCTCGGTAGTCAATGCACATTCGGAATGAACCGTCCTTCTTTTTGACAAATAAGACCGGAGCTCCCCAAGGTGAAGAACTCGGTCTAATGAATCCACGATCCAAAAGTTCCTGTAACTGAGAGGACAACTCCTGAAGTTCAGATGAGGCTAAACGGTATGGTGCGCGGGCCACCGGTGCGGCACCCGGCACGAGATCAATTGAGAACTCGACCTGTCTAAGCGGAGGTAGACCAGGTAGTTCTTCCAGAAAGACTTCGGGAAAGTCTCTGACAATTGGCACATCCTCAAGTCGCTTCTCCTCCGACTTCTTCTCGGTGATGTGTGCGAGTATGGCAGGGTAACCCTTTCTCAGAAATTTTTGGGTTTTTAAGCAGGAGATTATATTGAGTCCCGTCCCACCGGTCTCCCCCTGTATGATCAAGGTTCCACCAACGGCGAGTGGGATACGGACAATTTTATCGTGACAAACAATTTCCGCTCGATGTTTGGACAACCAGTCCATTCCAATAATGACGTCGAAACTTCCGATTTCAATGGGTATAAGATCGATCGAAAAGGTTTCGTCAGCTAGGTTTAAAGTGCAATTAGGTATCACACTGGTGGTTTCTACAAGTTTTCCATTGGCTAGCTCTACAGTGTACTTAACATCTAAGGCAACAGGAGTGATGTCAAGTAATGGGCAAAAATCATCGGAGATAAAGCTTCTATCAGCACCAGTATCAAATAGAACAGAAGCATTTAAGTTGTTGAGGAGGAACATACCCGAGACCACATTCGGGTCTTGGCGGGCGTCCCCAGATTTGATGACGAAAGCTCTGCTGCGGGTGTTGTTGTTGTTGTTGTTGCGGTTGTTGTTGTTGTTGTTCTTCAGTTTTGGGCATGAGTCTCTGAAATGCCCGGGTTTCCCACACTCAAAGCATACTTTGGGTGGTCTGGTGTTGTTGTTGGAATTGTTGTTGGCAGGAGAGCGGCAATCTTTGGTGAGGTGGCCGTACCTCTTGCAATTGTTGCAAAAGGGACCACAGGAACCTTCATGGTGACGGCTGCACTTGGGACAGTATGGTTTGCTCCCAGTGTAACCCCGGACGATGTCAGTGGTGGTGTTGTAAGCTTTGATGGTGTCGGGTTTCTTGTTTTGTTGGTTGGAGGGGTTGTTGTGATGGTCAGACCACTTGCGTTTGTTGTTTTGGGAGAATGAAGTGGGTTGTTCAGAATCTTGGCTCATAGACATCAGGTCTTGGGCCAATGAGATTGCACCGTCAATGGTGGTTGGTTTTGAAGAGATGACGTGTCCCCGAACAGGATCAGGGAGACCAAGGGTGTACTTCCTGATTTTATCAGGTTCAGTGCTCACCATAGCTGGGCGGAGGGCAGCTAGTTGTTGAAACCTGGTGGTATAACCATCGATGTCACCACCCTGAACCTTTAAGTTCCAGAACTCCTCATCTAGCTTTTGGAGTTTGGCGATAGAGCAGTACTTGGCAGTGAGTTTGGCTTTCAATTCCTCCCAAGTGATTTGGTAGGCAATGTCAGCACCCACTGATTGGGTATATGAATTCCACCAAGAGTGGGCATCATCTTCAAGAGAGCAGGTGGCGAAGTTTACTTTGTCGTTCTCCGCGCATTTACTAACACGGAAAACAGTTTCCATTTTCTCGAACCATCTGATCAGTCCGATGGCTCCTTCAGAACCCTTGAAAATCGAGGGTTTGCAGCTTTGAAAGTCCTTGTAGGAACAAGGTTTAGTAGTAGGGGTTTCAGCGGCATCGCTGTTTCTTGTGGAGTTTGGTGGGGTATTCCGAGCCAAGGCTTCAGTAACAGCCTGGGTTATGAGTGACGTAATCTGAGCATCAGTGTAAGGTCTGGTCTTTGGCGGCATGATTCTTCAATAAAAGAAATGAAGATAAATGAGATTCTGTAGGAACTTGTAATTGTCACAGATGTACATGTATAAAAGCAGTAATACATAACATCAACAGGAATAATGGCAATTAATATGAGTTGAAACAGCAAGGGATATTTGATAGATGATACGAGTTCAAAGGTTACATCCTACAGATGTATTACAAAAGATGTCGGGAATTGTTACATCCGACCGAATTATAGAGTAGCGCGTAGATAGTTACTAGATTACAGGATAGATTACAAGACCAAGACTACACTAGTTTTAACGTAGATTAATTTGTTCCATCATCGTGACAAGACGGTCCACAGTGGTTGCAAGCCTGCTAGCTTGTCGGGCGTTGTCTTCTGCGAGTGCTAGTCGTTGTGTTAGTCCACGCGCATACTCTTCTGCTTCAAGTGAGCGCTGTTCACATTCTTCCATCCTCTGTTGCAAAAGGGCATTTTCCACCCTTATTTCTATAATTTGGTTGCGAAGGACATCCATGTTATTGTTTGTGGTTTCAAGGTCGTCGGAGACTTGTTCGATGCGTTCAAGAGATGTAAGTCTCCAGTTTTCGTTTGTTTCCTGCAACACGACATCCATGGTGCGAAGTCGTTGCTCGTGATGATTCACCCTAGCGGCTAAGGCTGGCATGGTGAGATGAGTGGGGTACGGGCCAGCTCGAGGCAACCTGTTGTTCCTCCTTGCTACCCTTGGGTTCTGCGACCCGGATTGAGAACGAGATGGATTTGATGGAATGTTTGCCATTTCTGAGACAAAGCGTTAGTAAGATTGAGGCCTATATTCATATAGCTCCTATATAATATAGCCTATTGAGTGTCTAGCATAAACATGTTTGAGTCTCGGTTCTCTCGAGGTCAGAGTCTTCTATTGTATCCCGTTCGGCCATAACTACTTTCAGTTCTTACATCATCTTTGCTTAATTGTACATAGTTGATCAGGCTATGTTAAATTAAACTCGTATGATGTAATCGCTGAACCAGTTATACCTAATAAGGAATACTGCCTAATGGTCATAGTCTAGGCTCACTAAATGCAACCTAGTTCACTATAACCTTAGGCTCTGATACCAATCTGTAACACCCCCAAATTTAATGATTTGCGGAAGCTTGATTTGGGTGTTACTAATCAATAACAAAACACAAAGATAAATAGCAAACGACTCTATATGCGTCGTTTTAACAAAATATATTGATAACTGAAATGTTTACAACATTTAAAGCTTTACATAGCTCGAGTTAAATAAAATGAGATTTCAGTACATAAGTACTTATACAAAATATACTAATGCAAGAAAATCTCAATCGTCTGTATGCTGACTCGAGCTAAATCCTGAAGCAGAAACATCCTACTGCTGGGTACCTGCGATATATGCTAAAAGGTCAGCTATAAAGCTGGTGAGCTCACAGGTTTGAAATCAAGTAATATCGTATGAACCGCAAGATTTAAATATGAATTGCATCCAGCAATTAAATAATGAATTGCATCCAGCAATTAAATAATGAATTGCATCCAGCAATTAAATGATAATCATCGTGTATACAGCCATGAGCACATAGTTGAGCTTAACTCGAGGGCCGGGTCCCCTATAGAGAATTCCGGGCGAGGTGCCTCCACGAATGCCTAATCAACATTCGTCTTCCCAAATATTAGTACGTCCGTTTACCCGGTTAGTGCTTGCTAACCCGAACGAGGAGGGTCAATCCTATATGGTACCATATACTAATATTCACGCTACAACGTATTAACAACTATGCTGACGGAGGACTTTAAATGATTAGTTTCGAAAAACTCATGTAGTATATGAAAAGTTGGTACTTGCGTTCACATGTTAAAAGTTGAGCAGTATATCACACCCCTGAGTAAAACAGTAAAAAGAGGGGCTATGAGACTCACCTGAGTCTGAATGCGTTTAAACAAACGTAAGTTGATTAGCCAAATATCGAAGTCCAAAGACTTGTAACCTGAGGGTGTCCACGACACGCGATGGTTATAAATATGATTGGGTATCTCAAAAGATCACCCCTATAGTTGTTCGTCCAACTATAATGTCCAAATCTCCACTATTTGGTTGATATGTTTAAGTGTTTGAAAAGTGTACGACCCGTTGGTGACGAGTTTGAAATAATAAACTTTAAGTATTATTATCAAATTATTGATGTTTTGCACTTACAAAAGTGTCCCAAAGTGTTTTATAAGTCGTATCGTATAAGGATTTGAGGTTGTAAAAGTTCGACACTTAGTGAAATTTTAGTTAGAAAACCTGCTGTTTTATGCGACACTACATGCGTCACTTACTGGTTCTATGCGTCACTTATGGAGTGTCGGGTATTGGTGTCAGTGTAAGGGTATGCGTCACTGAGATAGTGTCGTGTATCATCTTTATGCGTCACTTAGGAAGTGACGGATTCCGTAACATAGCGGCACTCCAGGAGTGTCGTGTAAGAGAATGATTTTCTGACATTTAGGCGTCACTTAAGGAGTGACGTGTAGTATAGCGGCACTAAAGAAGTGTCGGGTAAAATGGTATGGCGGCACTAAGGGAGTGTCGTTAAGTAGTGTCAGGTAACATCGAGAACGGCACTAGGGAAGTGTCGCTAAGTTGTATATGCGTCACTATGGAAGTGACGGTATGAGGTTCGAGTGACGTCATCGGTAGTAACCGGACGTCACTTGTTTCTGCTGAAAGTGATAGGTTTCTACGGATAATAGCGACACTTATGAAGTGTCGCATGGTTTCTGCCGAAAGTTATAGGCTTGCGTCACTACCGAAGTGACGGTATATGTTTGATAGCGACACTTAAGTGACGCTATTACTGTTTTTGGCATTCCTGCGACACTTAAGGCTGTTCGACGGATTTCGAGCAAAAATCATGTTTTCGGGTTTCCGATCGTTCCAATATTTTTACCCAACCCTTCTAGGGACATTATAAGTTGTTACAAACTACTAACAAGTGAAAACATTTAAAAACGAGAGATTTCGGGATTTGTCGGAAACTTACAAAGTGTCGGATGAGAAATCCGAAAAGATAGGATGATAGATCGTGATGCGGTGGTCGTTTTCTTCCAAAGGAGTAGTATAATCCAAGGCCGTTTGGTACGTTTATTTTGCGATTTAGTGCGTTTTTAGGAGGTGGTGGTGGTTGGTGGATTTGAGAGAAAGAAAGAAAGAGAGAGTAAGAGAGAGAAAGAGATAGATGAAATGAGAGGAGGAGGGGAGAGTTGGGGGTTTTACCTCCAACTTTCGGTCTCCGTTTCCCCGCGCGGTGGTCGTTTGCTCCGTCGTTTAAACGTTAAATAATTTATTTTACATTTTAAATGGTACGTTTTAAAATACAAATTATTACGCGATATTTTATTTAAACATTTTACAATTTAATTTATATTTGAGTTATAAAATGGTAAGTTAGTTTATTTAATTTTGCGCGTTTTAATATTTTGAATTGTGTACTTTCTGATTGTACGATACGAATGCATACTAAATATTATCATAATAATATTTTTGACATAAAAGCATTATTTAATAAAATTGGTCACCAACGTCCGTATTAAATTGAATCGAAATACATCCGATTTAAATTGCGTACGATTTAATCAAATCACATATTCGTGTATATTCAACAATATATAAAATTCGATACATTAATTAGCCTAACAAGGAACTAATTACATGTATTAACATATGATTAGGCACTAATTACTAGTCCTAATTTGGCGGGTGTTACACTTTTTTTTTAGCTTCATATCATTTTGCTCACGTGAATCTTCTTTTTTTTAGCTTTACATCATTTTGGTGAGGTTAAGTTTAATATATTTTTTTTAACATAAGGTTACGATGCTATGAATTTTTATTTTGATAGATTCACATAGTTTTAATGAGATTAAGTAAATATTTTTTTGTTAACATTAGTTTTTGAAGAGATTAATGTTTATACATATCAATTCACTACTTCAAATATGTTGATTAACAAAAATTAAATAAAACTTCACCTTGTTAAAACTATTGTGAAGCAAAAAAATTAAACTTCACATAGCAATCCTTATGTGAACCCTTCAAAATCAAACTTCAAAGTATTTACAAAAATGCCACCTCCAAAATCAGGTTTTTTGATCAAAAAATGGATGGCTAAGATGTGTTCTCACCGTTCTCACGATATCTCCTTTTCTCACAGGATCCCAAGTCTATATATATAGGAAGGATCAAGAGGGAAGCTTCAGTTATTGGAGTTTAAACACCTTTATCATCTTCTAATAATCAAAACACATGAAACAACTTCGTTGTTTAGGTTCTTCATGTATCACTACAACAAAGATATCATTTATTCACATTTTTTACGCTTTTTAAAAATGTGTGGAATTATTATATTAAATTTTTCACACATGTAGAATATTGATACATTAATAAGTGTGGAAATCATCACAATCTTCACATATATATGTGTGAGAGAAAAAGTTTACATTTGAAAGTGTGGTGAAATCTAAACATATCCACATTTATAGGTGTGGACTTCAATTTGTAATACCCAATTTATCCACACTTCCTCTTACGTGAGAAAATCATATGTTACTGTTGGTACATAAATGTGTGTCAGTCAGTTGGTCAACATTTGTACTTGTCATAGTCAATTAGTATGAGTATGTGATGTGTTTAGTTTGTATATTCAAGTCTGTAAACGAAATGTAATTATAGAATATAGCGACACAAAGGCTGTGTCGCAGGGTCGGTTGGACAGGTATATATAGACGAGTCTTGGTTCAGTTTAGGGTTGATCAAACCCTAGAGAGTGAGAGTCGTGAGCAGAAGAGATCAGAGATATTGAGTTTGTAATCTTTATTCTTCAAGTGTGAATATATACAAAGATTATATAGAATTGTTTGTGTTCGTGATTTGTTAAACGTTCAATACTCGTTTGTTTGATTTCTGCTCTTGCAATCGAGTAGACGATATGATTTAGGTCCGGTATAGGGAACCTACAAAGTGTTATCAGAGCCATAATCAGAGGCATGTGTGGTATCAGATCGTATTTTGTTCGTTTTTCGATCTATTCGTGAAGTTTTTATAGTTTGATCGTGTTTTCTGTGTTGATTATGTTGGAGATTGCGTTTCTGGAAGAGTTTTTCTGGGTTTGTTCGTTGATCGTTGTTCGAAACTCGTTAGGGTTTCGAAAATATTCGTGTTTTCGTGTTTGTGATCTGATCAGCGCCGTTTTGCGACACTAGATGCGACATAAGCTTTGTGTCGCCAATTTGGGTTTTCTGATTTTGATTGGATTGCGACACAAGGGTGCGACACAAACTTGCGACATAGTGTGCAACATAACTTGAGACATAGTGTGATTGCGACACAATGTGTGACACTGCCTTGCGACACTAACTTTGTGTCGCTAAAAAAAAGGTTTTTTTGCAGGAAATCGCGAAAATTTTTGCATTTTCAAATTTTATTCATAGGCTCTAAAGTGTTCAATTTTAATTAGCTTGGAAAAAGTTTCATTTTACCCGAGCATTTTTGGACGTTTTTGAACGTTTTCGTACAAAATTTTTGCGGAAAATTGTCGCACTACTAATTTTCATTTTTTAGCTTAATAGTGCTTAATTTTAGTTTGGGGAAAGTTTCGTTTTACTTGAGGATTTTTCGAATTTTACGAAAGAAAATTTTAGAGGGAAACTTAAATATGGATTTTTTGAAATCTCTATTCCATAAGGACTTTGCTCGGTGTAAGACTATCTTTGAAGATTTGATTACATTGTATGATCCAAATTTATGGATATTCATTACCAAGCCATATGAAAGACCGAGAAGAGCAGAAAATGTATTTTTCCCATCGGTAAGTACAGGTTTTAAAACAGTAAACCAAATGTCTGCTACAGAACTTACAAATTTTAATGTGGAACAGAAGACATTTGAGACAATAATGGCGTGTTTACCAAAAGATGTAGCCTTATGTCACAAAATGCAAGAAACATCGTTTAATTTGTGGGACTCTCTTAAAGAAATTTACGGAAGTAATACTAAGTTGAGTGTGACAAGTTCGGACGAAGGGATGAAGAAAGAAGATGCAATCAAAACCTTGGAGAATGAGGTTGATTCTGAACCATTTTCGTGTGTTTCATGTATAAAATTAACTGGTAAAGTTAACAGATACAGTGAGGATAATGAACGCCTAAATTATGATTTAGAAAAACTCACTCAGGCAAATAATATATTAAAAGAAAATAAGAAAGCTTGTGATAAAAAGCTGGATACTATTTTTGAAGAAAAGAAATAATATAAAGCCAAAATTTTTAGTCAGCAAGACGAAATTGATAGTTATATAAAAATGATGACTATTATTAAAAAGGAACTTGCTGACTCACAAGCTGAAGTTCTTGATTTAAAAAGAAAGCTTTCAAACTTTTCTACATCCTCTTTGATATTTGATGAAAATCTTCAATCACAAAGGACATATATCAAAAGTAAGGCAGGTCTTGGTTATCACCATGTACCGCCTCCTAAAGATTATCTTCCAATGCCATCAAAGGATTCCATCAAAGACTTTGTGCCTACTTCTGCACATGTAGACACAAATTCTATTAAGACACCAGTTAATGAACCTGTTAAGAAGCCTGAGTTTGTTAAGGCTGAAAGTGAACCTCCAATTAGGGTTGATAAGGTTGTTGTGGTAGAGGATCTACCAGAAGAGGCTGAGATTAAAGTTGAAAAAGTTGATGTTAAACCCGAAAATAATATAATTACTAATGAACCTGTAGAGGTTTCAAATAAAAAGGGTAAAAACAAGGTTGAAAATGAATCCAAAAATGTTAAAAATCAAAAGAATGATTCAAAAGAAAAATCTTCAGATAATTCACAGTCTTCTGTGGCTAATCTGAAGAAAGAAAAATCAGTTGAACAATCTGAATATGAAAAACCTTCAACATTAACTAGCTCAACTTCAGAGGCTTTTACTTCAACATCATCACATAAGTGTTCATGTTCTGTAAATGTCTCATCTTCTAAGCCTCCTACAGTTTATCCTTCGCCTAAAAAATATGTAGGTAATTATATCACTGGAATAAGTCGTATGTTGAAAGACGTTCTTTTTTCCGTTGTGGACAACAAGGACATGTAATCACTACTACAAAAATGCCCATTACGGGCGGTGACTCGCCCGTCATCTATGTGAGCGTTGTTTAAAATTGAGATATCTTTAGGAGCGGTGAAAACACCGCCTTTAATAATGTTGATTTACGGCGGTTCTAAACTATTATGGGTGGTTTATTCGGTTGTCATTTAATGGCGGGTATTTTTATATAATTTAAGGCGGTGCCTTTGCAAGGTTGACGTCAGATTTTAAATGTACATTTCGGCGGTTTATGATGTAGTTCAGGGCGGTGATATTTTTTATTTATTTATAAATGTTTTTTTACTGTATTTTACTTAATTGATAAGGCGGTATGTGAGAACCGCTGTTATTATTAAAAATGCCGATTAATTAATAAAATTTTTAAAATGGAATATATTTTTAGTTTATTTTGGTGGGGACCCGATAACCGCTTAGAGTGCCTGAATATATATATATATATATATATATATATATATATATATATATATATATATATATATATATATTTATCTTTACCCCTTATAAAGGGTTTCAATGTTTTGACCTTAAGTAAGAAGGGAAATCCCCAAAATACCCCTCCCCTTAATCTTTTAATCTTTAACCTTGAATAAAAGAACTGGATACGCTTTTCATCTAGCCACCAGCTGTCTTCATATCTCTCTCTCTGTAATCGCCTCCATCGCTACCAAACACCCATCACCACCGACACCCACCAGCACCACCGCGACACTCCTTAATCGTTATCCATATGTAATCACATATCCATTCACACTTTCCACCATCAAAATGAATCATTTTCAAAACCCTCTTTGACTTCCTTTTTGAAACTGGCAGCAAAGAACAACTCAAACTCCGGCAAGGAAGTTCCATGAACTCCGACCAGATTGCATTCGCGAACTTCATCCAACAAAAACACCTTATTGATTCACGATCTACCGTTTTCGATTTCGTTCCGATCTACAAAATCATGTTGATTCACGATCTACAAAATCAGTTATCGATTTCGATTTTCCCGATCCACCATTTTGTTTTTGTTTCTCCAGATTCAAAGTCATAGTCCGACAACGACAGTCATATTCCGTTGAACGCCGATTAGTTTCGACGGAGGTGTTGATCGGAGATCCGGAAGCCTTACAGCCTTCCATGTTTTCGGGGTTTCAAATCACGAATCTTTTAACCTTAAGGTATCCTTCAACTTGAAGTTTTTTTTTTTTGTAATGTCAGAATTAAACAGACGACATAAGTATGGCCTGGACCTATTCCGCTTGTCGATAGATGAAGGGATTACAGGCTACAGGGATGACTCACTCGAAACTGTTAAAATAAATGAAGTTCAGGTAAGATAAGGCCACGTTTATTTTCAAAGCAGATATGATTTGAAATACTACCACAGCATTGTAGTTTTCTCGATTTTAATTTCTAGATTGAAAAATGCTGTATAATCTTATGATTTACAGTACGGGCTGCCACTTAAAGTCGTTTCATATAAGGATTTGTATGGATGGACAATGGATGAGATTGTGAAGATCATCAGTCTTAAAAATAATTGCACATTTGTCGACAGGTTAGCAATTTGTAGTAGAACAGTTTCTGAGATATAATCTGCATAACCAGTTCATCAGCTAGGCACGATTGGTTTTGAATTAAATTGACATATTTAGAAATCAAATGTATATTGAAGCCTTTCTTGAGGAGGCAAGTTTAACCCATTTGAATATAGATGCGTTGATTTGGGCTACATGTCATTTCTAGCAGGTTTATATTGATGTAAATATGATATATGTTATTGTTTTTGAGATACCTTACAAGTATAAACTTTATGGATAAGCAGTCTAACGGGTCAGCCCAACTTGGCCCAACGAATAAGTATTCGTTTTTATCTGTTGCTCAGTCCTTTCAACCCGCCCAAATTGCCAGCACCACTTTAAATGCTGATACATTTAGTGATTGTAATATTTTATTCAGGCTCTTGATCGTGGTGCTGCGTTGTTAAAAGTGGACAAACTAGCTACCGGGCATAATGCTGATAATATTGCTGAGACAGTTTTTTTGAATATTTTGAGAGTTGACATTGCTAGGTAACCAATTATAGATTTTGTTTCATTTTATTCTCCTGTAATAATTATATCTCCATGTAATTATTTACTTGTGGTTATAATGATAGATTAAGCAGATGCACATCTATAATTACCTGTGAAGATGGACCGATTCCTAGATGCAAGCCATTTAAATACACATACGAGAAGGAAATAGTTATATATCCTTTATCTTTATCAAATGTTAGTTTATTTTTTTGGTAATGCATTCTTAAGTATTTATTCACCGTTGTTGCGATTCCTTAACAATTTGTTACGTATGCATACTTTATGAAACTGGACTACTTTTCAACAGAGTGTAAGTTTGTTATCCATTTGTATACGACCCCAAGTAATTTGATAATTTATATGTCTATAAAGTTGCAACAGCTTTTGTTTTTGTCATAGTAATTTTCATTACAACATATTTCAATGGCTAAATTTTTAATTATCAGAAATGAAAACAAACAAATTTCATTTTTTTTAGTAAAAACTTTCTTTGATAAATGCAGGTATCTATTCGCCAAATGCTTATCGTGGGTTTGCTCGGGAGTTCATCAAAGATCTTGAGAGAATAAGGTTGTTTCTTGATTGTGCATCTTTTCTTATTTCGTTTACTGGGCTAACAAATCAACGTTGTTGTGAAGATACATAAAAAAAATGTACATTTATCCCATTGGACAAGAACCTAGATATAACTATTGTGGGTGGCAATATGGGCAGGTCTGGCGGGGTTGTAACTATTCAAGAGTAGTAGTTTTTTTTTTTTTTTTTTTTTTTTTTTTTTTTTTTTTTTTTTTTTTGAGTTGAAAAGGGTTGTTGATCCAAAATACTGTTGGTCCATATCTAATAAATATTTATTGTGTCAACTATGATTACAGAGGGCCACTTCTGCTAACTAAAAAGCTATAATATTTGACTTTCAATTATATACTTACATAACTTTGGTTTAACCTGAATGGTTTACCGATATAGACCCCGAGCCATACTTGACATCATAAAATCGGGCGAGGATTTTAGGATTGCAGCGTCTACAAAATTGCCAGAGCAGGGAACCCGTCAATGTTGCGGCTACATTTCTAGCCAAGTAAGTTTGTTGTTTTGACTAAACGCGTATTTCAGAGAAAAGTGTTTTACTATATAAGAATTGTGTCGATTTGTGTTATGTCTTACCTCATACGGTTCAAATGTGTCAACAAATTCTTATATCCGTATGCTTTGATCATTGTTAAACCGATATTTATTTATCGTAAATGTTCAAAACATGTAAGTGGGTCAATCCAACTCGACTCTTACGAATATTTTTCAAAGTTTGTATCTGATATGAAATTGCAGAAATGGTGTAAAGCATGTGTTTTGCTTGAGGGGCTAAATCGTGGTTTGCCGAAGTTGGGGATAGGGAGAACTCGAGGGATAAACAATGAACGACAAAAAGATGATCATCAGGTTAGCACGAAGAATATACAAAGCAAACCATGTGGAAGTCTTGACTTCTAAAGAAGCATATAGCATAATTTAGTTCTCACTTGAAATGGTGAGTACATATTTGCTTTGAAATTAATATTTTGTTATTTGTGATTGTTCTGTCACATAAAATTGATGTTAACATTCACAGATTGGCATCGAACTTCTGCTTAGTGCATTCGCTGCCTTCAGATTAACTTGTGTTTGTGAAGATAGTACAAAACTTCGCATAGTATGCTTATAGCTCACCATAAGCATCAAAATGTTGCAAGCACGCTTACCTCAACTCAGTATATACAAGTACTTATTTTAAAAGTAGGCGAGAATTTTTTGATCAACTTCTCCAGTCACTTTTTATATATTAAAGTTGTTTGCTTTCTACAACTCATGCGTTATCAATACCTAATAGATAAGAAGCCTGAATACTTATCTAAGTTGGCTTTCTACAACTTCTACTCATCTGTTGGTATCGTAATGATATACTTCATTACACTTTTTGATACCATATACATGATTGAATCACTTCTTGATACTTGCCGGTTGCTGCATGAACCTTTTGTCTCTCTATTTATTTTTTGTTTAGTATGCCCTTTTAGCTCATGGGTTGATGTCTCTTGTATGGATGTGTGAAGTCTGGTCTTAAGGGTATGCTTTCACTTGTAGACTGCATTATTCATGGCAAGCCGCATAGCCGTTCTACCCATGCACATTTTATATTTCACTATGCTTTAGCATAAATTTCAAATATGTTTCCGCCGCATTGCGCGGGTTACCAGCTAGTATATATATATATATATATATATATATATATATATATATATATATATATAGCACTACAAATACTCCAGTAGCTATATATCGATTTCATTTCGTGTAATTATCAAATTTCACAACCTAAATAATGACCATATTGATATTGATTTCCATCAAAGCAAATGATCAACAACATATATAAACGCAACAAACATATATCAACCAATATTGTATAAACCTAGAAAATACATATTGTTAATTAATATCTTAATATCAAGTTCATCTAACTATCCAAATGATTATGAGTTCGAGTTCATGACAGGTAAACATCGGCAAACCTTCTAATGCTGTGACATACCGTATCCTCCATGTCCATGCAGGTGTAACTCTCCATATCTATAACCAAATTCAACTAACAAGTTAAGTAACATACAACAAGAAAATTCATTAATACATTATCATATGATTGTGAACACTTACATCAGTTGGGCAGCTTGCTTGGTTAGTCATCATCATGATATTCTTCATAACATAGTAACCAGATTTCCAACTTGAACTTTGTTGTGGAGAGTTCACCATATTCCAATTCTAGCTCCCGAGACCACACCTAACAATAAAATATTATTAACTACCTTTATCTTAAAAATAATACATACTGAGAAACTCTTACTCTTCCAACCGAGCAACAAATGGATAATCATTCTTAGTTCTTGAACCCATCATTGAATCTAAGATGTAGCCCGTATGCTTGACATTGTCGAGAATGAAGAGGACCCACTCAGTATTCCTAATTAAAATTTTTTTTAGATATATATTAGATTGTAAATAAATTAAGTACTTATAGTTAAAACCATAAAGCATACCCTATATATACACACATTGGTATAAAACATACCACCTGTGAATATAAGGAGCCATGAAGAACTGTTTGTCAGTGTGGTGGAGAAACTGAGATCTGATGTGATCGGTAAGAACAATCATGTCACGAGCATCTTGTTCGTAATAAAATGATTGACACATAGCAGGATGTAGGAATGTGCATCTGTTTGGAAGTGACTGCCCATCTCTATTGACCTACAAGTCCCTAAAATTAAAATTATGAAAAAATAGTAGAAGTAAGATATCATACGAATATAATAATATATAGATACACTTTTTACAAACCATTATTATAGAAATTACATCGCCCACCAAGACATAATGGAGATATCGATAAAATCATTCGTCAGCCATCCTAGCACCACATAGTAATCAATCCATTCTACACATGGACTAACAAAACCCGGATACATCTCCAATGGCGATATAATTTTGATCAGACTGTCCTTGTCTGCAAAGTGGTTGGTGAAATGGACGCCCAGCTCTCTAATTCTTACAGGTCCAGTCATTAGCTTATCCTCCAAACGTGTAAACTCGTTAGATGGCTCCGGTTGTGGTCTAGTTGGGTGTACAACCTACATTAACAAAACACTGATAAACCCAATACTGAATGCCTAAGTGATAGAGTTGAGTGGCGACATGTCGTCACCAAGCTACATTAAAGAAAAAGTTAACTAAAATCAATATGACATGTAACACACACGCACGTTGATCCAGATTAAATTTTACTTGCCTTGATCGCTTGGCGTGGCCACTGAATAACTTCCCTTCTTGCATCTCCTAAATATTTTATGTCGTATCTTTCAACTGGGATTGGTAATCCATCACAACCGTCTTCAACAGTATCTACTTGTATAAACACATAACCAGGTTGTAGTCCTTCCTTCTCACTAGGGTGTGTCATCCCTCTCGCCCATCTAACGAGGTAGTCCCCATACGGCTTAATAACTTGACATGGTACGGATAGATATATACATTTTTTAGCAAAAGCAGACAATTACCATGAGAAAGGAAATAGAGTACAAGTACAAAGACACCAGAAAACTTGACCAAGAATAAAAAACTAACACCACCCAATCCTACAAGATGTAAGAATGGGACCATCTACCTAAAATTAAAACAAGCAGCAACATGCCAACTAACATGACCAAACATCAAACAAGCAGCACTCTAGTATGGTGCGCGCAAATGTAAACAAACTATATTCTGAGTGTTTGCCATTCATAGTATGTAAGTGTAACACCCCCAAATTTATTGTTTAGCGGAAACACGACTTGGGTGTTACGAATCAATAATCACAGCACAAAGATATATAATGAACGACCACTATATGCGTCATTTTAACTTGTATTGATAAAAACAAAGTTTACATCAAAAATACTGTTTACATTAGCTCAGTTTGAAATTGAGAGATTTAAGTACATAATTAATCTATACAAAATATAATAATGCAGCTAAATCTCTGATTGTTCGCATGATGACTCGAGCTAATTGATCCTTACTTGAGCAGTCCAACCTACTGCTGGTCACCTGTGATACATGCTAAAATTGGTCAGCGAAACGCTGGTGAGCTCACAGGTTTGTATGTCAACACATATGTTTGTATGAACCGCAAGATTTAATAATTGAATTTAAAATGCAATTAAGCAAAATAAAAGTTATACAGCCATGAACACATAGTCTGAGCTTAACTTGAATTGTCAGGCCCACTTAAGGAAACCTAACTTGAAATGCCTCCTACGAGTGCCTAATCCACACTCGTCTTCCCAAATGCTAATACGTCCGTTTGACCAGTTAGTGCGTGCTAACCCGAACGAGGATTGTCAATCCTATATGATATCATATACTAACATTCACGCTACTACGTATTACCAGACTATGCTATGGAGGGCTTTAAATTGAGTAGCTTGAAACTCATGTAGTATTTGATTTGATTTGTACTTGCGTTCAACTTGTAAAACAAAACGAGCAATAATATCACACCCCTGATTGAAAAGCAGTAAAATAGGGGCCATGAGACTCACCTGAGTCTTGAAAGTTTGAATTAATAACTTGAATTGAGTTGCCTTGAAGTGTTGTCCGAAGACTCGTAACCTGAAGGTGTCCATGACACGCGATGGTTATTAATTGTTTAGGCATCGCGAAAGACTACCTTTGTAGTTGTTTTGTCCAAATTACCCCGATTTGGTTGATTGACTTGTCCAAATTACTACGATTTGGTTGATTGACTCGTCCAAATTACTACGATTTGGTTGATTGACTTGTATATTTGAAAACGTGTATGGCCCGTTGGTGATTGTTTTGTAATGAAATTCCCAACGTTATTATCTTGTTTTCCGGAGTATTATGTTTGTATCGTGTGTACCAATGTAATTCCGGAGTTATGTAATTTGAAAGTTTAAGGTTTAAAAATCCGACACTTAGTGTAAATCTGAGTTTTTAAACATTCTGTTTTATGCGACATAAAAGTTTGTCATGCGACACAATGGTTGTGTCGCATAGGAGTGCGACACAAGAGCTTAGCGACACAAGGGTTGTATCGCATAAGCGGATAATGCTGATTTAACAGCGACATAGCGATTGTGTCGCATGGGATTTGCGACATAAGGTGCGACATAACATTGTGTCGCAAAAGGTCCGACATAACTGGGTTTTTACGACACAAACTACGACACAACGGTTTTTATACGACACAAGATGCGACACAAGGCTTGTGTCGCAAAGATGAACATCAACCCAGAACCCAGCGACTGATGATATTTTCCAACCCAAAACTCAAATCTAACTCATTTTTAAGCTATAAAATCGTGTTTTCCCCTTAGTAATGGACATATATACACTTGAATAAAACGTTAATATGTAAAAATAAGCTAAAACGAGAGGTCTCGGAATTTTGTCGGAAACTTACAAAGTGTCGAATCGAAAATCCGAAAAGATGGAAGTGTAGATCGTTGCGTGGTGGTCGTTAATCTCTAAAAATCTTGATGATCCGAGGTCGTTTTGTATGTTTATTTTGATGATTTGTGATTTGGTGGTGGTTTGAAGTTTTGAGAGAAAATGGTAGAGAGAGAGAAAGAAGATGATGGAAATGAAGAAATGGGGTGGGTTTTCCCCCCATTTTTGGCAGATTTTTGGTGGCGTCCACGGGTGTGGGCTTCACCAATTTAACCCCCTGCAATCGCGCTCCGTGTGGTGTTCGTTTTCCCGGTCATTTAAACGTTAAATAATTATTTTATACGTTTAATTGTACGTTTTAAAAAAAATACGAATATTTATTCGATATTTTTGTTGAAGTTTTTATCAAATACTTAATGATTGCGTCATAAAATATAACGTTAACTTGTTTTGTTTGTTTGTGTGCTTAACATTTTAATCGCGCAATCATCGATTGTATGTTAGGAATTGTGTACGAAATATTATAAAATAATATTTTTGGATTTAAGTGTATCTTTAAATAACATTGTATTATTTAAATTAAATTGTTCACCAACGTCCGTATTTAATTGATCGAAACACGTTCGGTTTGAAACTTGTACGATTTAATTAAATCGTATTCTTGTATATATATTCAACAACATATATATTGATACATTAATTAGCCTAACACAGAACTAATTATATGTATTAAAACTTGATTAGGCACTAATTACTAGTCCTAATTTGACGGGTGTCGCATTCTCCCCCTGTTAGAAGAATTTCGTCCCGAAATTTAGTTTGGAGTCGTGTTTGAAGTAGCGTCAGCAAACAACTGAGGATACTTGAGTCTCATTTGATCTTCCCGTTCCCAGGTGAATTCCGGACCGCGCCGCGAACTCCACCTAACTTTGACGATGGGAATACGACTTTGTTTGAGTTGTTTGACCTCTCGGTCCATGATTTCGGCGGGTTCTTCAACAAAGTGAAGCTTGTCGTCAACTCGAATCTCATCGAGTGGAATGATAAGTGTCTCATCAGACAGACACTTCTTCAAATTCGAGATATGAAAAGTGGGATGCACACTGCTAAGTTCGGCTGGTAGTTGCAATCGATATGCCACTGGACCTATCCTCTCGAGGATCTCAAATGGTCCAATGTATCTGGGATTTAACTTCCCTCGTTTGCCAAATCGAATTACGCCTTTCCAAGGTGATACTTTGAGTAGTACTCGATCACCAACCTGGAACTCGAGTGGTTTGCATCTCACGTCAGCATAACTTTTCTGACGATCACGCGCGGCTTTGAGCTTGTTTTGAATCTCGAAGATTTTCTCGGTTGTTTCGTGAATGATTTCTGGGCCCGTGAGTTGGCTATCCCCAACTTCAGTCCAACAGATAGGTGATCGGCACTTACGACCATACAGTGCCTCAAAAGGTGCAGCCTTGATGCTGGTATGATAGCTGTTGTTGTACGAAAACTCGCACAATGGTAGGTGTCGTTCCCAGTTTACACCAAAGTCAACTACGCAGGCCTGTAGCATGTCTTCCAGTGTTTGAATTGTTCGTTCACTTTGGCCATCAGTTTGAGGATGGTACGCGGTACTTATATCGAGACGAGTACCCAATGATTTTTGAAGTGATTGCCAAAATTGAGATGTGAAACGACTATCCGTGTCGGAGATAATCGAGATTGGAACACCGTGACGGGTTACGATTTCCTTCAGATAGATTCGAGTGAGGTGTTCCATTTTATCAGTTTCTTTGATTGCCAAGAAGTGAGCAGATTTGGTGAGACGATCGAAAATCACCCAAATGGTATCGCAACCGCTCGATGACTTTGGTAGTTTGGTTATGAAATCCATGGCAATTTGTTCCCATTTCCATTCAGGAATGTCGGGATGTTGAAGTAAACCAGAAGGTTTTTGATATTCGACTTTGACTTTCGAGCAAGTAAGACACCTGCTGACATACGTGGCGATTTCGGCTTTCATGTTCGGCCACCAATAGAAATCCTTTATATTGTGATACATTTTGTCGGATCCCGGATGAATAGAATATTTGGACTTGTGAGCTTCATCCATCACCAAGTCTCGCAGGTTCCCGAAACTAGGCAACCAGATTCGGTTTGAGAAACACCTAACTCCGTTAGGTTTGATTTCAAATTGTTTGTCCATGCCTCGCAAGGCTTCGTTTTTGATGTTATCAGGTTTCAAAGCTTCGAGTTGAGCAGTGAGAATCTGAATGTTTAGATCGTTATGAATTGTCATGCTGAGGGCTCGGACTCAAAGTGTTTCGATCGTTCCTTTCGACTGAGGGCGTCGGCAACAACATTTGCCTTACCCGGATGGTATTTGATTTCACAATCGTAATCGATAAGTAACTCGACCCATCGACGTTGCCTCATATTGAGATCCTTCTAATCGAAAATGTGTTGGAGACTTTTGTGGTCGGTAAAGATTGTGCACTTAGTGCCGTAAAGATAATGTCTCCAGATTTTGAGAGCAAAAACGACTGCTCCAAGTTCGAGGTCATGCGTAGTGTAGTTCTTTTCGTGGATTTTGAGTTGTCGTGAGGCGTAAGCAATGACCTTGTCTCGTTGCATCAACACACAACCGAGACCTTGATGTGAAGCATCGCAGTACACCACGAAGTCATCGGTGCCTTCGGGTAATGATAAAATAGGAGCACTGCAAAGCTTTCGTTTCAGAAGTTGAAATGCTGACTCTTGTTTTTCAGTCCAGTCGAACTTCTTGTCTTTCTGAGTCAGTGTTGTGAGTGGTTGAGCTATTTTTGAGAAATTTTTAATGAATCGACAATAATAGCCCGCCAATCCCAAGAATTGACGTACTTCGGTTGGAGTGGTTGGCGATTGCCAGTCTTTGATAGCTTTAATTTTTGATGGGTCAACGTGAATTCCCTGACTGTCAATCACGTGACCAAGGAATTGGACTGTTTGCATCCAGAACTCGCACTTAGAGAACTTGGCGTATAACTCCTCGTGCTTAAGTAGTTCAAGGATGGTTCTGAGGTGTTGCGCATGTTCTTGTTCGTTTCGTGAGTATATGAGAATGTCGTCGATGAAAACGATGACGAACTTGTCGAGGTAAGGCTTGCACACCTGATTCATAAGATCCATGAATACGGCCGGTGCGTTGGTTAGTCCGAATGGCATCACCTGAAATTCGTGATGCCCATAACGGGTTCTGAAAGCAGTTTTTGGGATATCGGTGTCGCGAACACGTAATTGATGATAACCTGATCGAAGATCGATCTTGAAATAGAAACTCGACCCTTGAAGTTGGTCGAACAGGTCATCGATTCGGGGAAGTGGGTATCGGTTCTTGACGGTCAACTTATTCAACTCTCGGTAGTCGATACACATTCGGAAAGAACCATCTTTCTTTTTGACAAATAGGACCGGAGCTCCCCAAGGTGAAGAACTCGGCCTGATGAATCCTCTTTCCAGGAGCTCCTGTAATTGGGTGGACAACTCCTGAAGTTCGGATGGGGCTAAACGGTATGGTGCTCGGGCCACAGGTGCAGCACCTGGCACAAGATCGATTGAGAACTCAACCTGTCTTGGTGGTGGTAGACCAGGTAGTTCTTCGGGAAAGACTTCTGGAAAGTCTCGAACGATTGGCACATCCTCAAGTCGCTTCTCCTCCGACTTTTTCTCCATGATGTGCGCGAGGATTGCTGGATAACCCTTTCTCAGAAATTTTTGGGTTTTCAAACAAGATATGATATTGAGTCTCGTCCCGCCGGTCTCCCCATGTATGATTAAAGTCCCACCGGCGGCTAGGGGTATGCGAACGACTTTGTCATAACAGATAATTTTAGCCCGATGCTTGGACAACCAGTCCATACCAATGATAACATCGAAGCTTCCTATTTCAACGGGCATAAGGTCAATGGAGAAGGTTTCATCGGCTAGGGTTAAAGTGAAATTGGGTATCACACTATCGGTTTCTATGAGTTTACCATTTGCAAGTTCTATGGTGTACTTAACATTTAAGGCAACGGGGGTGATGTCAAGTAGTGGACAAAACTCATCGGAAATAAAGCTTCTATCAGCACCAGTATCAAATAGAATAGAAGCAGTTAAGTTGTTGAGGAGGAACATACCCGTGACCACATTCGGGTCCTGACGGGCATCCCCGGAGTTGAGAACGAATGCTCTTCCTTTGGCATTGTTGTTGTTGTTGTTGCCCTTGTTCTTTCGTTTGGGACATGCATCCCTGAAATGCCCCATCTCTCCGCATCCATAGCAGGATTTGGGTTGTTGGGTATTGTTGTTGGAGGTGTTGTTGTTGGATTTGGGGGCTCGGCAGTCTTTGGTCAAATGCCCGTACCTCCTGCAGTTGTTGCAGGGACTAATGCATGGACCGTCATGGTAGTAGTTACACTTGGAACAGTATGGTTTGTCTCCAGTGTAGCTACGTTTGGTTTCAGTATTGGTGTTGTAAACTTGGATGGTGTTGGTTTTCTTGTTTGGTTGGTTTTGGTGTTCAGAGGGTTTTCGCTTGTTGTTGGAGGAGGTATTGGGTGTCTCACAGCTGACAACCAACGCCATGAGCTCATGTGCTAGCCGAATAGCACTTTCAGTAGTGGTTGACTTAGATGAAGCAACGTTCCCCTGGATATTCTCCGGGAGACCGCGAATGTATCTCTTGATGCTCTTCTCCTCCGGATCAACCAGTCCTGGGCATAACAAAGCGAATTGCTGGAATTTGGTGGTATACCCAGCAATATCAGCCCCTTGTACAGTCAGGTGCTAGAACTCTTCCTCTAGACGGTGCAGTTCTTCTTCAGGGCAGTATTTTTCTCTGAGCTTTTTCTTCAGTTCAGCCCAGTGAAGTTGGTTTGCTATTTCGATCCCCACAGAGTTGGCGTGGGTGTTCCACCACGTAAGAGCACCTTCCTGAAAGGTGTAGGCAGCGAATTTAACTTTGTTATCCTCTGCACAGTTTCAGAGGTGGAAAACAGACTCCATCCGTTCTATCCAACGGATCAGTCCAATGGCACCTTCAGTGCCCTTGAAGTATAGTGGTTTGCAGCTGAGAAAGTCCTTGTAAGAACAAGGCTTGATGGCAGGGGTATTACTGGGAGCTTCACTAGTATTTCGGGAGTTTCGAGGCGAGTCCCGAGCAGCCAAGGCATCGGCCACAGCTCGAGAAACGATAGCATTGATTTCCGCATCACCGTAACTTTTCTTCTTGGGCGGCATGTTTTGTCAAGAAAGAAAGAAACAAAAGGTACATAAGAAATTGCACCAGAATGAAAATTACAATAGATGCATATATGTAAAAGCGGTAACATACGACATCACAATGTAAAATCAATAATATAGAATAATCGAGGGGAATTGTCAATTGATATTACGAGTTCAAAAGATGATAGACAATTCCAAATCACGAGTTCCAAAAGTTACAGGATTAGATGTTTTACAAAAGCACCGGGAATTGTTACATCCGGTTGAATTACATAGGTCCTACAAAAGCATATTAGGGTACAGATTCAGCCTAAGCTAATTCTGACGTAAGTTGAGTTGTGGCAGCAGTGCAGTGAGATGATTCACAGACTCTGCAAGTCTGTTGGCAGTTCGGAGGGCGTCTTCAGTTTCCCTTAGACGTGTCTCGCACTGATGTAATCTTGATTGTAGGACAGAGATTTCATTTTGGTTGCCAATCACTTGGTTGTGGACAACCTCCATGGTTTCGATTGTTTCTTCAACTTGATTTTGAAGAGTGTTCATGGTATTGATAGTGTGCTCGTGATCTTCAGAGACTTGTTCGATTCGTTCCATAGCTGTGAGTCTCCAGTTTTCGCGAATTTCTTGGAGTTCGATATCCATAGCGTTAAGTCGTTGTTCGTGATGGTGTAGCCTAGTGGCTAAAACTAGTGGAGTAAGGTGAGTGGGATATGGGCTAGCTCGAGGCAACCTGGTGTCCCTCCTAGCTACCCTTGAGGTTTGGGATTCGTACGGATAAGAGCGCGACGAGTTGGAGTTGGGTGGTGTGTTTGCCATTCTGAGACAAAGCGTTAGAAAGAATGAGGCCTATATCCATATAATAACTTATATAATATAGCCTAAGATTGTAACGAGGCCTATCTATGTATACTTAGTATCACATAATAGCCTATTGGGTGTCTAGCACAGACTTGTTTGAGTCTCGGTTCTCTCGAGGTCAGAGTCAACTAGTGTATTCCCGTTCAACATAACTACTACAGACCTTACATCATCTTTCTTTAATTGTACATAGTTGATCAGGCTATGTTAAATTAAATTCGTATGCTGTAATTCCTGAACAAGTCATGCCTAATAAGGAAATACTGCCTAACGGTCATAGTCTAGGCCCACTACATGCAACCTAGTTCACTATAACCTTAGTCTCTGATACCAATCTGTAACACCCCCAATTTATTGTTTAGCGGAAGCACGACTTGGGTGTTACGAATCAATAATCACAGCACAAAGATATATTATGAACGACCACTATATGCGTCGTTTTAACTTGTATTGATAAAAACAAAGTTTACATCAAAAATATTGTTTACATTAGCTCAGTTTGAAATTGAGAGATTTAAGTACATAATTAATCTATACAAAATATAATAATGCAGCTAAATCTCTGATTGTTCGCATGATGACTCGAGCTAATTGATCCTTACTTGAGCAGTCCAACCTACTGCTGGTCACCTGTGATACATGCTAAAATTGGTCAGCGAAACGCTGGTGAGCTCACAGGTTTGTATGTCAACACATATGTTTGTATGAACCGCAAGATTTAATAATTGAATTTAAAATGCAATTAAGCAAAATAAAAGTTATACAGCCATGAGCACATAGTCTGAGCTTAACTTGAATTGTCAGGCCCATTTAAGGAAACCTAACTTGAAATGCCTCCTACGAGTGCCTAATCCACACTCGTCTTCCCAAATGCTAATACGTCCGTTTGACCAGTTAGTGCGTGCTAACCCGGACGAGGATTGTTAATCCTATATGATATCATATACTAACATTCACGCTACTACGTATTACCAGCCTATGCTATGGAGGGCTTTAAATTGAGTAGCTTGAAACTTATGTAGTATTTGATTTGATTTGTACTTGCGTTCAACTTGTAAAACAAAACGAGCAATAATATCACACCCCTGATTGAAAAGCAGTAAAATAGGGGCCATGAGACTCACCTGAGTCTTGAAAGTTTGAATTAATAACTTGAACTGAGTTGCCTTGAAGTGTTGTCCGAAGACTCGTAACCTGAAGGTGTCCATGACACGCGATGGTTATTAATTGTTTAGGCATCTCGAAAGACTACCTTTGTAGTTGTTTTGTCCAAATTACCCCGATTTGGTTGATTGACTTGTCCAAATTACTACTATTTGGTTGATTGACTCGTCCAAATTACTACGATTTGGTTGATTGACTTGTATATTTGAAAACGTGTACGGCCCGTTGGTGATTGTTTTGTAATGAAATTCCCAACGTTATTATCTTGTTTTCCGGAGTATTATGTTTGTATCGTGTGTACCAATGTAATTCCGGAGTTATGTAGTTTGAAAGTTTAAGGTTTTACAAATCCGACACTTAGTGAAAATCTGAGTTTTTAAACATTCTGTTTTATGCGACACAATATGCGACATAAAAGTTTGTCATGCGACACAATGGTTGTGTCGCATAGGAGTGCGACATAAGAGCTTAGCGACACAAGGGTTGTGTCGCATAAGCGGATAATGCTGATTTAACAGCGACATAGCGATTGTGTCGCATGGGATTTGCGACATAAGGTGCGATATAACATTGTTTTGCAAAAGGTCCGACATAACTGGGTTTTTACGACACAAACTACGACACAACGGTTTTTATACGACACAAGATGCGACACAAGGCTTGTGTCGCAAAGATGAACATCAGCCCAGAACCCAGCGACTGATGATATTTTCCAACCCAAAACTTAAATCTAACTCATTTTTAAGCTATAAAATCGTGTTTTCCCCTTAGTAATGGACATATATACACTTGAATAAAACGTTAATATGTAAAAATAAGCTAAAACGAGAGGTCTCGGGATTTTGTCGGAAACTTACAAAGTGTCGAATCGAAAATCCGAAAAGATGGAAGTGTAGATCGTTGCGTGGTGGTCGTTAATCTCTAAAAATCTTGATGATCCGAGGTCGTTTTGTATGTTTATTTTGAGGATTTGTGATTTGGTGGTGGTTTGAAGTTTTGAGAGAAAATGGTAGAGAGAGAGAAAGAAGATGATGGAAATGAAGAAATGGGGTGGGTTTTCCCCCCCATTTTTGGTAGATTTTTGGTGGGGTCCACGGGTGTGGGCTTCACCAATTTAACCCCCTGCAATCGCGCTCCGTGTGGTGTCCGTTTTCCCGGTCATTTAAACGTTAAATAATTATTTTATACGTTTAATTGTACGTTTTAAAAAAAATACGAATATTTATTCGATATTTTTGTTGAAGTATTTATCAAATACTTAATGATTGCATCATAAAATATAACGTTAACTTGTTTTGTTTGTTTGCGTGCGTAACATTTTAATCGCGCAATCATCGATTGTATGTTAGGAATTGTGTACGAAATATTATAAAATAATATTTTTGGATTTAAGTGTATCTTTAAATAACATTGTATTATTTAAATTAAATTGTTCACCAATGTCCGTATTTAATTGATCGAAACACGTTTGGTTTGAAACTTGTACGATTTAATTAAATCGTATTCTTGTATATATATTCAACAACATATATATTGATACATTAATTAGCCTAACACAGAACTAATTACATGTATTAAAACTTGATTAGGCACTAATTACTAGTCCTAATTTGACGGGTGTCACAGTAACAAAATATTTGAATTTACATTCTATTCCGTACAAAACCCACCCCAAAACCCGATAAGTCATCCCCAATCCCACCAGAAAAGTTTGGGGTGCGGGGATCCCCATCGGGTTTGGGTCTTTTTGCCATATCCCTAATTACAAGTTAGAAGTTTTCAATGGAATTTACCTCGTCATCATCAGACTCAACCGGCTCTCCACCACCTTGGTACATGGCTGGTTCAATTGCCTGTATATGGCGTTACTGTTCTTCGATTGTGGACGCGTAAAAATCCTCAACCTTGCACTTCTTATTTCCTTAAATACTTTGCATAAATGTACATGTGTATAATAAGTATGCAAATTAAGCAGTAAAGAATAATACCTAAAAAATTCATCAATCGGTCGGAGTTTATTAGTGTCTGTGGTATGTATAACTATCATATTTAAGTATGCAAATCTAGCAGTAAAAAATAATACCTCAAACAATTACTCAATCGGTCGGACATTAACCGTAATTTTGGGTGTTGTTGCTTATCGCCAAAGTCATCAACTTTGTGTAATGTGGATTGTGGAGATGAAAGCCTGAGAGAGTAATCGATAATGAAAAACTAGCAACTAAAACCTACTAAAAGTAAGTAAAATACTAATAAAAAAACTATTATACGGCGGTTCTACTCAGAACCGCTTGACTTTAAATTTTGCAAAAAAATTAATGGCTCGAGTATTTTCATTTTGTCGGGATATGAAAAAGTCAAAATTACTTAATTTATATTTATATAATATAAAATGATAAATTGATAATATATACAAAAAGCGTGTATGTATCTCTCTATATATATGTAATATTCCGTATAATATACAAAACACTAATTTATATTATATTTATATTAAATGATAATTGATAATATACATACATACTTTAATTACAAAACACTTTATACATACATATATACGTGTATGTACATACATACATATACATACATGCGTACACACATGTAGACATACACACACACACACACACACACACACACACACACACACACACACACACACATATATATATATATATATATATATATATATATATATATAGTCATACATACATGCGTACATACATACATACATACAGACATACAGATATGCATACATACATGCAGACATACATATATGCATACATATATATATATATATATATATATATATATATATATTCAAAACGTGTTGTTCCGGACAAGCAAACCGGCCCACGTCAAGCCGCCCCAGGCCCATCACGTGAGATATAAATCGGACTTGCCAAGGGCCAAGGCCATGCTGGGGATGCCAACCACAAGGATTGAACACCCAACCTCATGTATTCAATAGAGGTCCCACATTGGGCCAACACCCTCAACCACTTGGGTACATGCCCGGAGGCTACATATATATATATATATATATATATATATATATATATATATATATGCATACAGTAGATCACATGCATGCATATGTATATACACATACATACATGTATACATACATACATACATATATACATGCATCCATACATACATACATCATCCGATCCATACGTACATACATATATGCATACATGTATATATAGAGACATACATATATACATGCGTACATACATACATACATATATGCGTACATACATGCAGACATACATATACATACATATATATATATATATATATATATATATATATATATATATATATATATATATATATATATATACATACATGCAGTAGATCACAAGCATGCATATGTATATACACATACATACATATATACATACATACATATATACATGCATGAATATATACATGCTTATATATGTGTATATCATGCATACATCCATACATACACACATGCTTACATATATATATATATATATATATATATATACTAGTAAGCCTTTTGGCTATGCCCCAGGAATTAAACACTAATTAAAATGCTAGAATGGTGTTTCATAATTCACTTGACTCATTCTAAGCTTATAACATACACCATGTGAAGTTACATGCATACAGAACAAGTAACAAGTACTAATTCTGCTTTATGAACATAAAACGGCATTTTAAAAAGACGGATCAATCTTGGGGAGTATAAACCAAAGTTATGTTTTAAAATGAAGAAATGACCTGCTCCACATCAACTTAATAGATGCTCAAAGAATATAAACTCTTGAACGAAACCAAAATTGTTGTAAATGTTGACAGTGATTAATTCATACTTATACTAAAAATTGAGATTACAAAGCACACATGTTAAGAACCCCGTAAATCATGGTTCCTTGTCATCCTTGATCCAGTAAGATCCTTAGTATCATCTTCACTCAACCAAAGGGCATCATGTTTAACACCCCTCATTAGTTACAATAATATTATATTATTTAGCACGGAAGCGTATATTTTAAAACATCTTTTAACACTGTACATTAAGATAATGTACATCAATTGATTACATGCTCGACACATTATAAGTTAAAACTGTTTAAGTTACTACACATCAACTACATAAGACCGGGTATTATATTGTTCCAAACTTAGTTTATAACAAAACATGTCAGAGTAGCACGACAAGTCAAACATTCCCCGCTTCAAGAGCGTCAAAATCCTACAACCTACATCCCAAAACATAACCTGCAGGAAGTAAAATGAGGGATTAGCACGAAGCTAAATGAATGAATTCAACACACACCAATTAACTTAGCTTAACTACTTGTTTACACCAAACAACCGTAAACACACAAATCAACAATTCACTGAATGAGGATCGGTGGTTCTGGAGAAAACCTTAATACCCGGGTGGCTCCCCAAGAACACTTATCCAACCATATCCGTATGGCCAAAACGGATGAGACCGATAGTTACCAGTTATTATAATCAACCACAGGTTCTACACACAACGAATGAATCAAGTCCCTGTGAAATTCATATAATAACCAACCAGCTCAACCAACCCGTTCAACTCGTTAACCTCATTAACAACTGATGCCTAAAGGCCAAATAGCACGTAGATTCACAAGCAACAATATCAACTAAATAATTCAACAATTATATCTACGTTCACTTGCTGCAACCAAACAGTTACAACTAAATCAAAAGGGTGAGCTCTAAATCCACTCACCGATACCTCAGTAGTCACCACACTCAGCTTCTAATCACTGAGTCTTTGGGGTATCTGAAACATCACGCAACAACACAAGTTAGTAACTTGTTATCAACAATTAGTACTTATGTAAAAAACAACATTACACAAGTAATCACATTACTAATTAAGCACAAGTATCAGTTGTACTAATACCACTATCATTAAACCATTCAAGTATTTAAGCAAATCAACATGTATATACAGGGTACATGATCCGCCGGATATAACCTAGGATCCGCCGGATCAACCCCTGATCCGCCGGATCAATGCCTTGATCCACCGAATCCTTAACAATATAGTACCGACCACGTGAGATCCTCCGGATCATATCCGGATCATAACCGGATCCAACAATTATAACTTAGTATCCGCCGGATCACCTACTGGATCCGCCGGATCAACGCGATTTGCAGGTTTCCTGTTCTTCCTGTACAGCATATCAACTTTCGAGTTTTAATCAAATATCAGCAACAACAGCAAATCAATCTTCAACAACAACAACAAGTAACAACAACAACAATAGTAACCTTATGTACATCTTGTTTCTACTTCAATTTCATACAAATCAATCATTCACCACCTTTAAGCTAGTAAAGTTCATAAACTTAAACACAATTCAAACTTACATGCTGATCTTTGATGATGATGATGAAAAGCTTAATGAAGAACAAAGATCCAAAGTCACAACTCTAAACTTTGAATTTCCAAGTGTTTATTTAAGTTTTTGTTTAGAGTTTTCAAAGGAACATAATAACTTTCCATATTAGGAAAGTTCTAAATATAGGTCGGCCCAACTTTTCCACCGACCCCGTATCTACTTCAAACCAACCCCTTTCAAATCTATGGTCTGGAACCTAAAACCATTTACGATTCTGTAACACCCCCGAAATTCACTGTTTAGCGGAAGCAGGTTTTGGGGTGTTACTAATCAAATATCACAGCACAAAGATAAAGTAAACGACATCTATATGCAACGTTTGTAAATTGGTTACATTCCATAGATATATTGTTTGAAAACTTAGTGTTTTCGTATACAAAAATGTAGTTTCCCTAGAGTCCGCGCGTATAGCGGGAGATTCTATTACATAATCAAAATATACAAAAGATAATGCTAAGAATCTCCGTTAATGCAGTTGTGTTGAAATCATGCGACTCTAGCTAAAATCCTGGAGTAATCCTACTCCATCCGGGTACCTGAGAAAACATGCTAAAAAGTGTCAACCAAAAGGTTGGTGAATCTCACAGGTTTGTAAGTAATATCAGCTTTGAACACGAGATTTCATTAGTAATGCCCGCAGGCGTAAAATCAGCAATTGCAATCCAGCAATCGTAAAACCAGTATTTGCAATCCAGCAAATGTAAATAAGTAAGTTTATACCGTTGCCATGAGGCTCATAATCGAAGCTTAACCCGTAAGTAATAAGTTTGCTCCCGTGACATGCTCGTAAATGAGCAAGCATCAGTAACAAATAATTAGTCACCCGTTTATACGTGTAAATCTGTACGTGGCAGCGCTACTGCCCCGGGCGGGGAGGGTCATTTCCCTAATGGATCCATTAACTAGTGTTCGCGCTTAAGTCCATAACTAACGATATATGATGGAGAGACTTCTGTTTGTAAGTAAACTCATGCAATTCCGTTTGGTATAGTAAACAGTTTAGCACTTGTGTTCAAGAAAAATCAGTAGCATGTATCTCCCCCAATAAGATAAAACAGTAAAAGTGGGGCCGTAAGACTCACCTGAGTCTTGTAGTAATCAGTTGCAATTAGCAAGTAGTAAGTAAAGCAAGTAGGTTCTCTGAACCCGTAACCTTCAAATGCCTAATCATATGAAGTTATGTAAGTATGCGTCTCACGAGACGTTTAGTTTAGTTGTACACAACTAGTATAGCCAATGTTTGTCCGTATGTTTGTAATTGTTTGTTTGTTGGAAAACATGTTTGGCCCGTTGGTGACGGTTTGTAGCAAAATTTCTAAAATGTTGACTTTGTTACAGTAAATGTGCTACAGTGAATTACTACAGTAAAATTTGACTTTTTGCTACAGTAACTTTGACTTTTCTATAGTGAAAATCCTTTAAAATTTCCAAGTTTTCTGTTTTCTGCGACATAAGCTGCGACACAAGGATGTGTATGCGACACAAGGGTTGTGTCGCATGAAGGATGCGACACAAGAGCTCTGCGACACAGTGGTTGTGTCGCAAAAAGCTTGCGATGCTAATTCAATAGCGACAGAACGGTTGTGTCGTATAAAATACGACATAGTATTGCGACATAGAGTGCGACACAATATTGTGTCGCAAAGGTTACGACACTAAAGGATTGGTACGACACAAGGTGCGACACAAATGGGTTTATGCGACACAGCATGCGACACAAGGCTTGTGTCGCATGTATGAACACCAGCCCAGAAACTTTCGGGTTTCAAGAATTTCCGACCAAAAACGCAAATCTAACTCATTTTTGAGCTATAAAATCGTGTATTCTTCATGTATTAGGTTATATCTAAGTTGTGTACACATCAAAACATCAAAACATTACACCAAATTGAATAGATCTAAGATTTTAGGAATTTCTTACTTTTGCAAATCGAGCCAAATGGATGATGAGATGATGAAAACGGTCTTGATATTCTTGCTCCACTCGTGATGGTGATTCCGAATATGTAATTTTCGTGGTCGGGATTTGATTCCGAAATTTGGGTGTGAATTGAGGTTGAGAGAGTTTATGTGTTTGTGTGTTTTTGGTAAAAATGAAAATGAAAGAGAAGTTTGGGGTGAGGTGGGGTTGATGGCTGATCCATCAAGGAAAGAGGGGGAAAATACTCCCCTAAAACACAGTGTTGACTCCGTGTCCTAATCGTTTATTCACTAGTTTTTAATATTTAACCAACGTTTATATTTTTAAAATGTAACTAGAGTATTTAAATAAAATGTCTTGAAATTAATAATAAAAACATTTGTCGCAATATTTAAATTATTAATTCGCGCTTATTACGTTTTGTTGTGTTAGTTAAAATGTCGTCGCGATAATATATAAATGATGCTCGTTCGGTTGCGTATTTTTATATAACAAAATACGTTCTCATTATTTAAGTAAATTTCTGTCACCAACGTCCAAGTAAACTGTGTCGGACTCCGTCCGGTTAATTCGTACGATTCATCCAAATCGCGTAAGTACACACATATATATATAAATCACCTTATATATATATATATATACAAATAGAGCCTGTAATTAGTCCTATTACATACTAATTATAACTAGTTACAAACAATTAGGCATAATTAATTACCCTAATTATGCAGGTGTTACAGATTCCAATTACTTTATTTTACCGTCAACTATAGTAAATTAAAACCAACAATAATTTACTATCCACAATAAGTCCTTAGACTTACTTATCTAACTTTCACAGTAAAACAAATAACATCAAGAAATTTCTAAAATAATTAAATAACAATTTAAAATAAGAAATTACCAGACCACTGGAGAGGATGTTACATCATGGTTCCCTAATCAAGCTTTGCCCCTTCCATCAATCTTCTAACCCTAAGAATGTTCATACACGAGGAAGGCATTGTACGCAAGAAATTATGTGAGTTGCAAACAAATTAGATTCCTGAACGCCCTACCCTTCATTGACAAAACACTCAACCAATCTGAAAAAGAAAGATATGTTTGTAGTTTCGGTGGACAAAATCACATATTATGAAATCACGTAAAACATGACCAGTTAACCATTAGTCATATCATACGGTCGTGATGATATCAAATCTAGTATGGATGGTTGTTTTCGATCTGTTAGACTTGTACATTATTCGAATATAGTTGTTGTTGTTCGATGCTAATGACACAAGATATATATGTATATATGAATCCTACCAAGCACAAAGTTTGATTATAAATTACCTTCAACACACCTCTTAATCCAAAAAGAATGAAGTATCTATAAATTTGAGCTTTGACACAACAATCAAAATTATCTAATCATACATTTCATTATTGATAATCAGTAGTTGTAGCTGGGTGAAAGTTTAATAAACTCATGGGCATGCATCACTATCTATTCACATTAAAAAACAAATCAAATGGTTAATATTTAAATTTTTAGAAAGACAAGGGTAACAACCATTAAATAAATTGAAAACTCAACAATTTTAATAACTGAATCCCTGCTTGTATGACACACGCACAACTACTAAATTACTTATTGAAAACAAAACTGAACATCATAATATACCAATTTCAGTGTAAACTATCAAACACTAAAATTATTAAAGTAACTTACCTAAAAAATTCTTACCATATGTAGATATGTAGTGTGGCAGAGTCCTCTTGCAACGTGATCCATATAACTATGATATTGAGCGAATTGACCAAGCGACATAGCAACCAATATCAACTCTTCATGCAAATCTAATTGATGAGAACAGATGCATTATCAATCTTATGTATATAAGACAAAATGTGATTTGTGTTATTATAATAAAATAACATACAATTAATGATGAAAATAACATGGCACTAATTGATAATACAACATCATATCATGACATGCTAGTTAAACATAATCTGCCTCAAGGTTAGTGTAAGCATTATTTTTTATCTTAATAATCGACATATAGCAATCTAAAGAAAAATACTTTTGGCTTCAAAGATGGAAATAATAAAAGCAAAGAAACCTCATGACCTAAATCAGTGAAACTTGAGCATAAACATCATCGGTGATGTATTTGCCTAATCCAAGAAAATCATACTTCAGTTTGGACCCAATCACGAGTTAAAGAAACACCATATCTATTAAGAATCAGAACATAATCTAATCAATTAGAGTAGTTTAATAATTTCATCTTAAAAATGATATAGGCAAACACATGCACATATAAAGGCATCTCATTTTTAATGTTCTGTTTTCGGTTGGTAATTTTATCGAGCAGTTGGTGATCATCAAAGACTGAGATAGGAACAATATACATACATGAAAGAATACAAACAGATATTTAACATCAGCATCTTGTTGCAAAATCGGATGTCAAGTTCATGTACAAATTTAAGGAAAAGCAAAAATCACAACATGAATAAAAATTCAAAACATAAGTGGAAATAAAAATTGATAAACCCTAAAATCTAAACAGATGTTAAGAATGAAAAAGGAAGGAGAATATGGTACCAATTTAAAGTAGAAGCATGAGAGAGTACCACAATAGCTATGTAGCTGTGTGCAATTGAGAATTTGAAGAGAAAGTTGAGGAAGAAGTAGAAGAGAGTGAGGCACATATTGATGGTATGATATGAAGGTGAAAAAATGGTGTTTAAGGGTAGAAGAATAAAATGCTACGTGTTAATTAAAGAACAAATTAGATTAGGGTTAGAGTTTGATACGTGTTAATTTAAGAAAATTTAGAAAAAATGACGTGTTAATTTTTGAAGTAGCTAGGCTAATGAGGGGTCGTTTTTATAAAGAATGATATATATATATATATATATATATATATATAGACACACGCATGCATACATCCATACATACATACATACATGCATGCATGATGACCAACCGCACTAATTTATTACTCGGTGTCCTTTGGTGTTGAAACTTGAAATTGCATTAAATAAAAAAAAAATTGCACACGTTTTCGCTTTATTATTATAAATACAAACAATAGGTGATGACCATATTCATCAAATAAGTGACAAAATAAACAATATGAAGCAGCTGTTTTTTTTTCTCTTTTTTTTGTTTAGATCACTTTTTCATCATCATCTATTTCTTTATCATACTAGGGTCTCCTTTTCGACCGTGATTTCTCTGTTTAAACACTCTGTCTCTTTAGACAAACATATGGCTTAGCTGATGGAGTCGATCAAAGTAGCCATATGTTTGGATGCCACTGGCTTTGTTAGTGAAGCACGAAAAGGAATGTCCAAATATGGACCTAAATACTGGCTTCACTGTTACCGGGGAGTTGTCGCTAAGCGATTGGTTGCTCCAAATCATTTCTGTATTTTGAGAATCAAGGGATTTACATTGAGAGGTGATCAATAAAAACGAATCAAGGGATTTTCATTCCTCCAAATCATTTCTATATTTTTAGTTTATTTTTCATTAACATGTATAATTAAAAGTTGAATATGATCGTTCAATTTAGTTTAAGAACATTGAATTTTTGTTCTTTTTTATCGGGAAATTAATTAATTAAATCTTTTTACCATTACATTTCTAATATATAAAGGCGGTTTTAAATCTAACCGCCATAATGACGAGTCATAAACTTTAAACGAATTGAATGATTTATATTGTATGGCGGTTTTTATAGTAACCGCTTATAGGTATATTATTTTTAGAATATATTTGAGGGCGGTGTAAATAAAAACCGCCTTCGTATGAATACTACAGTAATTTTTTTATATAAATCTACACGTTCTTACTCATTCATTTATTCATTCATTCATTCTATCTTACTGTAATAATTTTTCACGTGCAAATTACTTCTCTTATATGTCTCCTAAATTTTCTTTCATTTTGCTCAAACAAACATCTCCTATGTACTTGGTAAGCATATAATTAAAAGTTCACTCTTTTATTTCTTAGGTTTTTATTAACTTTGATTATTTGTATATTATTTTGCAACCATTTCTTTTGGAAATTTTTTTCTATATATATTCTTTGATAGTCACACATTTAAGATGTTCGTTTGTGGTCCGGATGGGTGCGAAAGGACCTCTTACACAAATCATCGAGAAAATATCGAAGATCGTTGTTTGATTCCAAAGAATTGGCTACACAATTTACAAAGTCCATAGCATTCCGATAAGATGTATGGATGCAAGCAGACATATTGTGACCAAATGCCATCTCTTTGCATCTTTGTTTGGTTTTACTCTATATTTTCATCCCTATTTTCCTTATTTTCTTTTATGTTGTTACTAAATTAAAGTTTTATTTGTAACAATAGAAAGATACTACAATCGTTATTGTGTTGCAACGTGTTTCTCTCAACTTTATGCGAAACCGGTTCAAGGATATTATCATAAAATCGAGGCTGGAAATGCATTCGAAGATTAATTAAGTCGATCGGTTAACTATATTTTGTATTCTGTGTTATTTAAAAAAAATTGTAATGTTTATTGTTATTAATTCCATAAGTTATTGATTGGTTAACTATTAGATTTGTTATGCTTTGTGTTATTAAAAAAATTGTGATTTTTATTGTTATTAATTCCATAAGTCAATCGGTTAGCTATTAGATTTTGTAATTGCTCTGTATTGACATTGCCTTTACAATTTATTTACATTGAAAGGAACATATATATATATATATATATATATATATATATATATATATATATATATACTAAATGAAAATCTGATTTGAATAAGTTTTAGTATTCAATGTGCTTCTAATTTTTTTAATTAATACCATTTTGTAAAAATATTAGTTTCTCGTTTTTGACATATCCTTTTCAATTTTCAATACATGTAATCGCACATATGAAAATCTATTTTTACTAATTAAATAATGGCGTGTTTTGAAATTTTATTTTAAGTTTTTGTATAAAATTTGCTTAAGAGGTTTTTATAAAAAACCTATGCTCCAATGAAAAAGACCAAAGTTAACTATTTTATCGTTGTATTTTCTAATGATAGCCCTTTGGTTTATGTTTAAGATTAAAAGGTGACGCGCCACGCACCGGTCGTTGATATTTTTTATGGTGGCGTGGGCACAACAAAAGGGTTTTTAATTTATAAGGCTAGGGCCTAGGGTTACTATGGTTGCTAATCTATAAGGGCTAGCAAGGGCAAGTATGACCTAGGATCGTTCTTCAAAGCATGACAAATTGAAAATAGGGAGGTTTAGAAAATTTTGTGTATTTAGCTGGGATAAAAAGGTTGGTTGGTTTGAGTTTTCTAATCTACTAAATAAAATGTAAAAGTAAATGAAGATGGAGGTCACTTCGGGCGTTCAACGATTAAAGCGGTTGTCTACTATGAAGTGGCTTAGGGGAATTTAAATGTGAAGAGTTCTAATGTGGAAAAGTTTGTAGGTTAATGTGAGTTATTGTTGCAGTCCTTCCATCGGACTGACGCGGAGGTGTCCACAATCAAGCAGAAGGAATGTCACGTAGATTGCTGAATACATTGACACATACACCGAAAGTTCTCTCAAATGCATGGCCATATTATTTGACAGTTAATCTCTAATCCTATCCCCCAATCTCGGTCGTTAGAGATGTCCGAATCATGGCATAGTCTATTGAATGAATAGTCTTATAAACGGGTTTTACCCTCGCCGGAATAAGTTGGAATAACTGGTCTAAGCGGTCAAACAATATGTCTCACTTATTCGTACAAATTATCAGCACTACTCAAGTATGCCAGATAGCAGGGATAATTTATTTTATGACTAGAAACCTAAATAATACGTTTGTCAAATTATTCGATCTGTAATATAACTACCTTCGGTCGTTCCAGACTTCCGTACGTTTGTACTTTGCATAAAGCATTTCCAGCACTATATCAAAGGAACAGTCGAATAGGGGCCGTCATATTGCTTCACGACATCCTAAAACTCTTTAAATTTACTATTACGATAATCCTAAGGCAACAATCAAACAAGAACATGCAATAAGACAATCAAAACAGTATTTGGTTTTTAGGCTGACAAAGGCATGTATCTAGGTCGGGAATACTCCGAAAGTTGTCTCAAAAGTATATCCTGTTTGAATTTAATCTTAATCTACCTCTATTCCCATATTCCGTGTCTCTTAGATCTTGTTTTAGTCTAGAGAACACCGGCCATGCCGAGTTCAATGATTCAATCAAACATAGTATAACTAAGTGACATATATCCTATGAGTTAGTTACGTTCATTTTTGGATAAGGTTTTAGTCACAACATGAGTTGGGAAGATAAACGATAAAGATTTAATCCTTACGTCTATTCATAATTTAAATTACCAGCGGCTACGTAACATACAGTTTATTACATATTTAAATATTCCCTAAACTACCATCATAGCAGACAATTGAGTTATTTAGCTAATCATGGCAAATCTGATAAAGATAATTAAGAAGAAAAAATAAACGGTAAACATAACTAAAATAAAAGAAATAGATTAACACCTGATAAAGCGTACAATAACTTGTAGCTAAAATGCGTTCCGGAGCACCTCCGTACAAAGATAATTACTCCTTTTTAGTTAACTAATGGGCTAGCCCAATTAATTAAACTAATCTAAAAAAACAAAAAATTTAAGTTGAAAGTTTTAGAGGGAAACTAGTCTAGGAATGTGTGTTTTTGAAAAACGAATCCAATAGTTGAAATCCGGCTCACGATAGCGAAGTTAGGCTCATTTTAGCGAATAAGCGCGCGCGGTACGAGTATGGGACGAAAAAGGTGGCGCACGGACGAAAAAACACCCGGCACCGGCCGGACACGGGCCGACACCGGTTGGACCCGGGCCAACTCCGGTTGAGTGGAGCAAAAAGCCGGCCGGCACCGGTTGGTGGCCAGCCGGCGGCGGCTGGTTGTCACCCGTGCGCCTTCTTCAGTTCACGTTTTCGAGCGTATCTCCTTCGTTATACGTCCGATTGCGACGATACTTTTTGTGTTAGAATCGATTCTTAAAAACGAAGACTTTGATTCAAATAAATCTTTGAGATGATTTTCCAATTTTAGGATGTCTTGTTCCGAATGTTTTGAAACTTTCGCAGCGTATAGAATCTTCATTCTTTATCCGTTTTGGTCGATTCTTTTTGCGTTGGGTTCCATTTTTGAAAACGAAGACTATGGTATGGAGAAATCCTTGGGATGATTCTTGTTGCTTGATATTTTGCCTTGGTTGCCTTTGATCTTCAAACGTGCGTGAAATCTTCGTTTTTCGGCCGTTTTGCCTGATTTTTCTTGTGCTTCCTTATTTTAACCTACTTGACAAAATATTAATGATTAATGTAATATTTGATCTCTTTTGCCAAGTATTGTTCTAAAATGAGAAATATATCGTTAGTAAAAACGTGACTTTTTACGCGATATCAAGTATCCCACACTTAGAATTTTGCTTGTCCTCAAGCAAACCTCATGAAAATTTAACTTCGATAAGGGGGTCCAATGAAGGGGTTATTAATTTGGCGTTATTAATTTCTGGAGAACTGGAATCCTAAAGATCGATGCGAGAGGGTTTTAGTAGGTTTAATTTCTTGGATGTTTCACAAACTGGATCTGGCAAGTTCTCTTCTCAATCCTCATAATGTAGGATATACATGACTAGGGTTCCTCACTGGTGGTCACTCAATTCACTCAAGTGTATCGGGTTTCCTATTTTCTAATTCGCTCAGAAGCCATTCATGCAGCTCTTTTTGTCGTCATAAGCTTGGTCGAGAATCAAATCTCCACTACTTAAATGGGAGCGGTGCTAATTATCCCAAGATATTTGTAAAGAGGGTTGTATGGTTAAATGAACGTGAAAAGGGGTTTACGGATGGTTTTTGGTAGGTATAGCCTAAGAATTGCTTGTGAAGACGTGCTCTTGAAGCTGGGTGGTGCCTCTTTTTTGGAATTTTTCTCTCAGGTGTCCTCCTCTTCTTAGTTGTTTCTTTTCTTTTCCTCTTTTGGCGAGCTATATGGTGCACCTCTTGCTTTCTTGATAATACTTCTAGGTTGAGAATAGTTGAGTTTCTTCTGGCAGCTTATTTTTGTTGTTTCATGCTTTCTTCGGAGTGTTTTTTTTTTCCTTTTTATCACCACGCAATTTCTGACAAATTTTTCTGACAGAGCTGAAACTTAGGCTACGGCAAGGAGGAGGAAGAGAATGGATAGGTTTAAAGTATTCTTTAGAAATGAAAAGGTTAAGGCTCAACATGTTTTCTAAATGGATCTTCAATGCTAATAGAAAGCATTGGTCGGGTTAGGCTTGAAAACAGGGGTTTTTAGGAGAGGGGTTTATTCCTAAGAAATGTCAAGTTCCTCTAATAGCACCTTCGTCACGTATGACGCCCATTTGTGTAATCTCGAAATGTATTGCTTGAGCAAGTTCAAATTTGAAAAGGCATACATCGGCACACTCACAATTGAAAAGTGAAGCACTAAAGATGAGTGCTATAAGGCTCAATGTTCCTCACTTTGTAGTTGTTTGGTTTTGTGCCTAGTCATGCAATTGCTTGTTTTGAATCAATTTGGATTTCAAAAAAATTTCTGCCTACTTAAGTTCTTTCACCCTTCTTTTTGAATTTTTTGGTATCCAGAAATATACTTTAAAGACTTTTTATCGAAGAAATTTTTTTTTGAAAAATTTGAAGGTTGTTTGAAGGACTGAGCAAAAAGGGTTAACGATGCACTATAGTACTGAATACTACTACTATCCCACACTTAAGAGAACATTGTCCCTAATGTTCAAATTCTATGTTGGGTTATCCCACACTTAGAGTTTTTACCCTTGGAGCAACATTAATCTAAGTTATTCTCCAATTGTGAGCAGTAATCCCACACCTAGAGTTTTTCTTAGCCTTTAGTGTTTGTTTAATCAAGACAAAATAAGAAGAGAGATACTTCCCTAATTTTGCGTGCGTGGTCACTGGATTTATGGACCAGGTTCAAGTGTGTGAATTGCTGGGCAAGGACCAGATTCATTCAATAGAAACTGTCCCATAATTCCTACGTGGATTTCTGGATAAATATCCTTCAGAAACACAATTGTTAAAGTTAACATACATAATAAAACATAAAAGATAGTAGCTAAAATCTATCAGCATACAGCCTCTCCCAGTCGGTGAAGTCATCATCCATAAAGATCGTGTTTTCGACGATCGATGTGGGTGATGCAGACTCCTCGATGGTGTAGACAGGAGATGCAGTGCCATCCTTTGCATCCTGAATCCAAGCCTCTATAGCAGCAATCTCCTCCTCCAGTGGGTCCATAGGGATGGGGTGGTCCTGCGCAGTCGTGTTCCAAGGTGGGAATAGGTCCCACGGTGGAATGTGCAGAGCGGGATCAGGGCCCATCTGAAAAGGACACACAGGTATGGAAGGAAGGCCTAGAGCATTGTGGATCTCAGTGATGGCTACGTGCTGGATCTTGAGAGCTCTCAACATCGACCAAGTGACGGCAGGATCCGCAGAGGTCACTCCGTGCTTAAAAGTGGGCACTGGAGTGGTCCTCACGGTCCTGCCTCCAATCCTACGAGGCGTGAATAACCCAGCAGAGGTCTGATGAGGAAGTAGTGAACCCTCAACATTGACCTCTACCAAGTCTGTCCAGGTCTCGCCAGATCGAGAGGGCGGTGACTGAGAATCTCTGATGGTCCTCGTGCTACTGCCCGGTGATGAAACCCGGGAGTGATACACGACACGTGTGCGTCTCTGTCTAGGAGCTCGTGAACTGGTCGGCTGTGAACTCATCCTGCAAAAGTAAGAAAAGTTAATGGCACGATAAGCGAAAATAGCTCATGTTCTTTAGCTTGTCCAAAGGGTGAAATTCTTCATAAAATAGATTAAGCTGACCACATAAAAACTAATGCATAAAAATAAGATAGGCTTGGGGTGCCTCCCAAGAGCGCTTTGTTTTTAGAGTCTCATAGCTTGACTCTTATACCTGTCATCCTACTAGGATGATCGTAGGTGTAGACTTCCTCGGATGAGGGAAAGTCTTCTATGTAATGTTTCAAATGGTGTCCGAAAACCTTGAAGTTTCCACTAGGGGCCTCGAGCTCGATGGCGCCATATGGAAATACTTTAGAGATCGTGAAAGGTCCGCTCCATCGTGTCTCGAATTTACCAAGAAAAATTTTTAAATCGGGAGTTGAAGAGCAGTACCTTGTCACCTGGTTTGAACCGTGTAGGGCGAAGCCTTGCATTGTGAAATAGTTTGGTTCTCTTCTTGAATTGGTATGAGCTTTCGTAAGCTTAGTCCCTTAATTCCAACAGCTCATTCAGTTGCATTTTTCGGTGTGTACCCGTTATGGAAGGGTCCAAACTAAAGTTCTTCAATGCCCAGTAAGCTTTGCATTCGAACTCTATCGGAAGATGACATGCTTTGCCATAGACTAGTCTATAGGGAGTTGTTCCTAACGGAGTTTTATATGCAGTTCGGAATGCCCATAGCGCATCGTCTAGCTTTTCTACCCATTTTTCCTTATGTTGTCCAACAGTCCTTTCCAAAATTCTTTTCAATGCCCGATTTGTTACTTCTGCTTGCCCATTTATCTGCGGGTGGTAAACCGTGGAGGTCTTATGGGTGACACCATATTGTTGCAATAGTTTCATAAACTGAGTATTGCAAAAGTGAGTGCCTCGATCACTGATGATCGCGCGAGGGGTTCCAAATCAACAAAATAGTTGTTTTAAGAACTTGGTGACAATTCTTGAATCATTTGCTGGGAAGGCTTGAGCTTCGGCCCATCTGGATACGTAGTCGACAGCTACTAGAATGTATTCCTTTCCGTAAGATTTTGGAAATGGCCCCATGAAGTCTAATCCCCAGATGTCAAATATCTCACATGCTTGGATGTTCGTAAACGGTATTTCGTTGCGCGATGAGATGGTTCCAAACCTTTGGCAAATATCGTATCGTTTCACCAAGTCTTGTGCGTCCCTGAAAATGGTGGGCTAGTAGAATCTAGAGTCGTAAACTTTCTTTGCTATCATATTAGCTGCGTAATGTCCCCCCAATTGGTCCGTGGTGGCTTTGGTAGAGAATGTGTTCAGCCTCCTTTCCGTCAACGCATCTTCTGATGATTTGGTCGGGACAGACCTTGAACAAATATGGATCATCCCAGAAGTAGTGCTTGACGTCGCGAAAGAACTTATGTCTCCGCGAGGATGGCATTCCTTTCTGTGCGATCCCTCCAACTATGAAATTGGCAATGTCTGCAAACCAAGGGTTGTCAGTGAATTGTGACCCTTGCATTTGTCCCCCTAAACTCATTAATTGCTCTTCTGGGAACCGATCTTTTTATATCTTTCTCTGCAAGCTGTTCCATCGACGAATTTTCTAATCGACTCAGATGGTCTGCAACGACGTTCTCTGCTCCCTTTTTATCCTTAATTTCAATGTTAAATTCTTGCAGGAGTAGAATCCAGCGTAACAGTCTTGGCTTTGCGTCTTGCTTTTTGAAAAGATATTTTAATGCCGAGTGATCTGTGTAGACTATCGTTTTGACAACATTAGATAGGATCGAAATTTGTCAAAGGCGAATACTACTACGAGCAGCTCCTTCTCTGTAGTGGTAAAGTTTTCTTGAGCATCTGTGAGTGTCTTGCTAGCGTAGTAAATTGGTCGAAAGTGGTTGTCCTTTCGCTGTCCCAGTACAGCTCCAACTGCAAAATCGCTCACGTCGCACATAATTTCGAATGGTAAATTCCAGTCCGGTGCGACTATTATTGGGGCGTTAGTGAGCTCTTTCTTCAGGTAGTTGAAAGCTTTCATACAACTTTCGTCAAAAGCAAACTTGATGTCCTTTCCTAAAAGATGGGTGATAGGTCGAGAAATCTTGGAGAAATCCTTGATAAAACGGTGGTAGAACCCAGCGTGTCCTAGAAAACTTCGAATGGCTTTCACGTTGGTTGGCGGCGGAAGTTTTGCAATGGTTTCGACTTTTGCCTTGTCTACTTCAATACCTGACTTTGAAATTCGGTGTCCTAAAACTATTCCTTCCTTCACCATAAAGTGACATTTTTTCCAATTCAAAACAAGATTCGTTTCTTCACATTTTGTGAGCATTCTGTCAAGGTTTGATAGACATGATGCGAAGGAGTCTCCAAAGACTGAGAAATTGTTGAGACATAGATTGTGACAACAGATCTAGCTTGATATAGGACTAGTGTAATTATTATTACGTTTGTATATTGGTTTAGATTTGTAAATAAATATTTGTTTTGTTAGTAATATTCGTTAAACATATTATTGTGTTAAGTTAGACGAATTATTAAATACGAAATAAATACATTCTGTGCGAGTCGAGTTCTCAGGTCGCGAGATTAACGAGCCGAGATGAGAACTGAATTCGTGGAAGTCAGTAGCGAATCGAGCTTGGTAATGGGCTTGGGCTGCAAGGCGAGTTGGGCTTAACTTGCTGGCCCATGCGAGCCGAGCCGAGACAGAATATTTAAACGATTTTTCTTTGTAAAATCGTTAACACTGAAAATAACTTTTGCATTCTGATTTCAATTGCTGCGAATTCAACAAACCAGAGAAAAACATAACCTAAGGCTAGGCTTTGACGATTCGTTGTTTAAAGCTAAGTCTAGTTAAAACGCAATACGAACATATTCGTTGTTAGTAAGATAACACCGTATTGAGGGATTCCGCACCTTAATACTACAGATAACGAAGTTATCGATCCTAAAACTAGGGGACTTACATCTGGTATCAGAGCTTTCGGGCTAGATACGAGTGTGTTCGTGAGTTTTAGTTTATTGCGTTTTTGATTCGGGTCGTTTTTACGTGCATTATTGCAATACTAACGATCAAAATCATTCTCTGGAAGTTTTAGGGTTAGTTTACAGTCGAATTTCTCAGTTTCGTTCGTAAAAATACCTTAAAATTCATTTTTCGGGTTTAACAGCCGTTTCGCGAGTCGAGATTAGGGTTCCAGCGTCGCCTGCGAACCGAGTTGAACTAGCGAGTCGAACTGAGGCTTGCAAGTCGAACCGAGATCTCTCGCGAATCGACATCACTTGCGAATCGACATCTTTTAGCAATCCGAACTGAGGCTTGCGAATCGACAAATTCTGCGAGTCGAGCTGAGATTGCGAGTTGAGCTGAGTCTTGCGAGTTGAGATTTCTGAATTCGCTGAAACAGTTTAATTTTACGTTTTTAAGATGTCTGACTTAAGTAGAATGATCGAAATGGACCACGAGGTGGGAAAGTCAAACGTTCCACCTAAGTTGTTAAGAATCGAGGATTACTACAATTGGAAGGACAGATTTGAATCTTACTGTAGATTCCATGATCTGTCTATCTGGATGTGTATCAAGAGTGGATACACCCCACCTACTCAAACTGTTCAAAATGCTACTGTAGTTCTTACCTATGCAAACATGAGTGATCAAGAGAAGGAAGCGTACAGAAATGAGAATAAATCACATTCTTGCATAAAGATGTGTCTTCCTAAATCCCTTGCTCATCAACTCAAGTCTTTTCATACTGCTAAAGCGCTCTGGGAAGCTTTAGAGAAAAGAGGTGAGGGAAGTCCACAGGTGAGAGCTGGCAAGAAGAGTCTTCTTAAAAAGCAGTTTACTATGTTTAAAGCTTTAAAAGGAGAAGATCTTGATGCCTATGTTACACGATTCTACCATCTGCTAAGTGAATTAGAATACCATGAAATTTTTGAAGAAGAAGTATCTAAAACCGACAAGTTCCTTGAGGGTTTGCCTTCTAAATGGGAAATGTATGGTGTTATGATTAAGGATAACGAAACTAGGTATTCTACTATGACCTTAGAGCAAGTCATTGACAAGCTGAAAGGTTATGATTTCTCCAAGAAGTCAAGAGATAGTGATTCTGATCAGGTTCAGAACCCTGGGCTGTATCATGGAAAGTCAAGTCTTTCGACTGCGTCATCGAGTTCGACCACTGCACTGTTAGTTGGTGATACTAATGAAAATGGAGAGATGATCACTGAAGATCTGTGCTTTATTTCCTCCTCTGGTGATGAGACAAAGGGAAAGAATTCTGAGAAGTCACCTCAAGAGCATCAGAAGATGCCGATGAGTGTGAAATCTGCTGAACAGCAACTGTCTGTTCTTGCTTCCTTTGTGGCATCATATGAGAACTACATAGAAGGAAAGATCAATGATCCTATTCTATTTGATGAGGATTATGAGCAGATAGATTCTGATTATCTTGAGGAACTGGAACTTCAAGATCAACTAGCGTTGATATCTAGAAAGGTGAAGAATTTCCTCAAGAAAACTGGTAGAAAGGTGTTGGGCAATAGATCAGGGTTTGATAAAACCAAGGTCAGATGCTTTAACTGTCAGGGTATTGGTCATTTTGCTAGAGAATGCCAAAGACCTAAAGTAGAAGCACAAGGAAAACAAGGTTCGGGAAGTACTCTTGCTTCCAAAGCCTTAGTGGTGAAGCAGTTGGATGGCTCGTATGATTGGCAAGCTCATTCTGAAGAAGCTTTGATGGCCGAGATCGAAGAAACAACTGCTGGATCAGTGTCCTACATGCCCACTGACATGGAACAGAGAGTAGAGGTGGCTGAGTCTGAAAAAAAAGGCAAGTGATGATGATGTGCTATATATGGATTCAACTCCAGATATGAGTCCTGAAGAATTAGTGGCACGTATGGCTGAATTACAAACTGACAAGAAGAAGGTATGTTTAGATATTCTTAATCTTGCTGATGTTTGTTACTTAGTTACTGATTTACAGTCTCAGAATAGTGTCTTAACTGTGTCAAATAGTAATCTGTCATCACAATTAAATATGGATAAGGAATCTTATAAGACTGTTAGATCTGAACTTGATCAAGCTATTATGGATGTTCGTAGATTAAGTGATGATAAACAGGTCTTAAAAGATAAAATTAAGTCTGATGCGTTGGATAGAACAAAACTTAGAGATACCATAAGTGAAAAATCTGTTGTCATAGATGGTCTCTATATGAATATCAAAGACTTAAATGAGACGATTGCTAGTAAGGATCAGGAAATAGTGAACCTTAACTTAAGGTTAATTGAGCAAAACCGTAAACTTGAGAATTATAGGACATCTCAAATGGATAAAATGTTAGATGCTCAACGTAGTGTAAAGGACAAGACTGGGTTAGGTTACAATGATGTATCCCCGCCTTTTAATGCCAATTACACTCCTATTCCTGAGGACTCTGAGATGACTGAAGTTAATCCTGAGATTTTAGTAGCTGATAAACCTGAACAGTCAGAGGCACAGAAAGATGTTATTAAGAACGTATCATTAGATAATAGCAAGGCTTCTCAGTTCACCAAAATACATTTTGTATCGGGTGGAGTGATTAACGATGCTAAGATTAATGATAAAGTTGATAAGGAACAGCTTAAACCTTTAGTGCCTAAGACTCCGGATGAGAAAGCAAAAGTGAGCAAATCACGCAAGCAGATGTCATGTTTCAAATGTCATCAAAAAGGACACGTGGCTTCGTGTTGTCCTAACAAAAAGCCTGAAGCACCACATAAGCTTGTGATTGAGGAAAAGACACAGACCGACTCTGATATGACTGTAGACGGGTTAGATACCAAACCTAAGTTAGGTAATAAACCTGTGAACATTCTTAAAAGAGATGGTAAGCATAGTGTCTCCCCACCTAAACCTAAACGGTCATATACTCAAAGTGATAATTATGTCCATAAGTCTAGGGATGTGACACCGTCGAGGTTTAGAACTCCAAGTAGAGGCCATAGTCATTATGAAAGTGGCACTACTTCACGATCACATGAGTTTAATTATAATTATCATAATAGAGCTCATACTTTTATGCCTAAGAGGTTCTCCTCAAATTCACCTCTTAAGGCTGATCGTCCACAAACTCAAGCTACTTCGAAAGTAACCAAAGCTCCTGATGGGAAGAATGGTTATTTTAAAGAGCTTAAGTTTGTTGATGATAAGGGACAAACCAAGACCGTAATGGCTTGGGTCCCTCTTGATAACTGATCGTGTTTTGTGTTATGTGCAGGAGCATGCTGTGAACAAGGACAGTTGGTGGTATGTAGACAGTGGATGCTCGAGGCACATGACCGGTGAAAGAAGTCTACTGAAGGACTTCAAGGATAGTCTCAAGCAAAAAGTAAATTTTGCAGGAGATAAAGGAGGAGTAATTTCGGGAAAAGGAAAAGTTTCAAATGGAACTTTGACTCTTGAGGATGTGAACTATGTTGAAGAACTTACACACAACCTAGTGAGTGTTTCCCAAGTCTGTGATAAAGGTCATCCAGTTTATTTCAATGAAAAGGAGGCCTTAGTCCTGAAGCCAGGTTTTAAAATTCCTGATGAATGGATATTGATGAGGGCGCCAAGGAAGAAGGACATCTATGCTATCAACATGGGTGTTCCTAACTCTTCAATGGTGTCTACATGTTTATTGTCCAAGGCTTCGGAAACAGATGCTCTGTTATGGCATAGGAGAATGGCACATCTAAACTGGAGAAAGATGAATTATATAACCAAAAATGGTTTGGTTCTAGGTGTACCACAAAAACGTTTCGAGTCTGAGGATAAGTGTGTTCCTTGCATGAAAGGAAAGCAGCACAAGAAACCACACAGACCTAAGACTGAAAACTCTATCTCCTCGCCATTTGAATTGCTACATATGGATCTCTTCGGCCCTATAAGCAAGAGAAGTCTAGGTGGCAAATGGTACTGTTTGGTTGTCACAGATGACTATTCTAGATTCTCATGGGTATTCTTTTTGGGATCAAAGGATGAGACTCCTGGAATTCTAATTGAGTTCTTTGATCTAGTAGAGAATGTCTATAAAAAGAGAGTTAAGCGTATTCGTAGTGACAATGGAACAGAGTTTAAGAATTCAACGTTGAATATCTATTGCTTAAGCAAAGGGATATTACATCAATTCAGTGCACCTTATGAACCTCAACAGAATGGTGTTGCTGAAAGGAAGAATAGAACGTTGATTGAAGCTGCTAGAACAATGCTTGCTGATTCAAAGCTTCCGGTCATCTTTTGGGCAGAAGCAGTGAATACAGCATGTTATGTTCTTAATAGAGTTCTTACGGTTAAGAGACATAACAAGACTTGTTATGAGCTTTTGAACAATAAGAAACCTAACTTAAAAGGGTTTGAACCCTTTGGAGTTTCATGCACCATATTAAAGACTGGACATCAAGCAAAATTTGGTGAGAAGGCTGACGAAGGATTTTTCCTAGGTTATATGCCCAATTCGCCAAATAAGAGAGTCTTTAATAAAGTCACAGGACGTTTGGAGGTAGTTTATAATATTGAGGTTACAAGCTATTCACCGGATGTTCATAAGGGCTTAGATTGGCAATTTGATTATTCTGATCTTTTTGCATCATTTAAAGTTCCTATTAGTGACTATGTCAGTGATTCAGAGATAGCTGAACATTTAGTGTTTGAAGATGAGAATATCGGTCCCGCTTCAACATCGAGTGTTAAGCAGTCTGGAATCAAGACTACTGTTGACTCAGATAAAGCTTCCACAAGTGAGTCACAAAAACCTTCAGAGGATAAGTCTCTAGAAACAGAAGATCTTGATGATCTTCATACAAAGTTTGATGACATACTTACTCCTTTGAAACATCTAAGAATATCTTCAGCACGTACGGAAGATGTACCTGAATTGGAAGAAATTGGTACTAATTTGGAAGATGAGATACCAGTTGAACCAGTTACTACAACTAGAACGAGTAAGAATCATCCAGTTGAAAACATCATCGGTGATATTAATACTCCGGTTCAAACTAGGCATCAATCCAGAACTAATACGTCTGAGAATTCTGAATACCAAAGCTTGTATACTGCAATGAAAGAGACAGGGATTCCTAATCAATGTCTATATTCATGCTTTATCTCACAAGTCGAGCCTAAAAATGTTCAAATGGCTTTAAAAGAAAACTCGTGGGTAGAAGCAATGCAAGAAGAACTATCTCAGTTCTCTAAATTACAAGTATGGGAGTTGGTTGACCTACCAAAGGGAGAATATCCAATTGGAACTAGATGGGTATTTAAGTGTAAGAGAGATGATAAAGGTATCGTTACTCGCAATAAAGCTCGTCTAGTGGTTCAAGGTTTTAATCAACAAGAAGGTATTGATTACAATGAAGTGTTTGCACCAGTTGCTAGGCTAGAAGCAATTAGAGTATTCTTAGCATTCGCATCATATTATGGTATAAAAGTGTATCAGTTGGATGTTAAGAGTGCCTTTTTGTATGGCAAAGTGGAAGAATTGGTATATGTTTCACAACCGCCAGGGTTTGCTAATCCTGAGTATCCAGATAGAGTATATCGTTTGAATAAGGCTCTATATGGATTACATCAAGCACCTAGGGCATGGTATGGAATACTATCAACGTATCTACTTGAGAATGGATTTACAAGAGGATCAATTGATAGTACACTATTTGAGAAGTGGAAAAAGAAAGATTTTCTTCTTGTACAAGTGTATGTTGATGACATTATCTTTGGATCGTCTGATGAAAAGATGTGTCAAGAATTTGAGAAAGTCATGAGAAAAAGGTTTGAAATGTCTGCAATGGGAGAGTTGAATTTCTTCTTAGGATTACAAGTTGATCAAAAGAAGGATGGATTCTTTATTCATCAATCTAAATATACATATGAGCTATTAGAACGTTTCAAGATGGATGAAAGTAAGGTCTACAATACTCCAATTCCAGTCAATCATGGATTAGGTCCAGATACATCGAGTGATAGCGATGTGGATCCAACTCTTTATAGAGCCATGATCGGATCACTAATGTATCTTACAGCCTCTAGGCCTGACATCATGTTTGCTGTTTGTTTATGCGCAAGATATCAGGCTAATCCGAAAGAGTCACACATGCAAGCTGTTAAACGAATCTTTCGTTACCTCAAAGGGAAACCTAAGCTGGGTCTTTGGTATCCGATTGATGGAGACTTAGATCTCGTAGCTTATACTGATTCGGATTATGGAGGATGCAATCAGAATAGGAAATCTACGACTGGAGGATGTCAATTCTTAGGAGGTAGATTAGTATCCTGGCAGTGCAAGAAGCAAACCTCGGTAGCCATTTCTACATGTGAAGCTGAGTATGTTGCAGCTGGCAGCTGTTGCTCGCAAGTTCTTTGGATTCAACAGCAACTGCGGGATTACGGGTTAAATATAACCAATACTCCTATGATGATTGATAACGAATCTACTATGTCGATCACCAATAATCCAGTAAAGCACAGTAAAACTAAGCATATTGATATTCGACATCATTTTATTAGAGATTGTGCTGAAAAGAAATTGATAAAGTTAGTTAAGGTTCCATCATTGGATAACTTAGCAGACTTATACACAAAGGCGTTCGACAGAGCAAGATTTGAGACGTTGGTTCAACTAAACGGAATGAGAAATCCAGAGTGATTAGTCTTCCAAGGGTATTCTTGTAATAGTTAGTATTTATGTGTTTATTATTAAAAAAATATAAAAAAAAAAGAGGGCGTATGGCATTCATTTGCTTGTTACCTAAGGGGAATCGCCTTCATTTAAGTTTTTATTTGCAAAAACTACGGGAAATGATAGTACATTAGGAGAATAAGCTTCACAATAATAAAGCTTAAGTCCTAAGTATGATATGGTAGTAGGTTCAAATAAAGTTGCTTTAGAACTACAGCGGTTCTATCAGGTATGTGTTTATATTTATTTGATTATACACCTATATCCACAAGTTATAATTTGTCTATTTTTAGTAAAATTTTAGATGGCTTCATCATATGATGTACTGGTAGGCAAATTATATGAAATTTTCTAAGTCTTAAGAATTTAATTAACTACTTGTTTATTATTTTGTGTAACTATTCTATGATGTATGACATTAAGTCTTAAATGTTGAATGATGGTATTACCATACACTGTTATCATGCATTTTAATTAAAGTGACAAATAGTAGCAATATGGGTATTAATTTAATTACTGGTAACTATGTTGTACTATGTACAGAACTGAAACCTTTAATTAAATTAATATTCTCAAATATATTTTGAATTATGCTAGAAGGAATCTTCTGTTGTACTACGTACAGACTTAGATAACATAGCATATTCAAAGTATGTTTGATATTTGTCTAACCGTAAAAATTCAAGTGTATGTTATATGTTTCGAAAAGATACATCATTTAGTAACCGCTACCTTGAAAATTTAATGATGCAGTGTTATGTGTTTTACTTGAATTCTTCAGTATGTCATATAATAGGAAGCACTTGATAATTCTCATACTAACAATAAAGAGTTTGCTTAGAAAATTGAGTATAATTTGTTTATGTGGATCATATACTGGTAATCGTCTTGAACTATCTATAATTAAAATATTTACTTTATGTGCGTAATGCATTTATTAATTATGCTATGTGGATAAAGGTACCTAAGATATAGTTTTATAAATATAAATGTATAAATGATATATTTAGTTGTAATTTTATAGTAATTTATTTGAATTTCATGAGGTATGTATACTACCAATCTGCTTAAACTTTTTTAATAAATATTTAATTGCTTATTCTTACTAATATGATCCCTAAGCAGATAAATTCTTATTCATTTTGTGTATGTATTTTATTTTGTTTCAAGTGTTTAATAAAATGGTACTTGATACCTATGATTATGTAATTTTGTTTTAGTTTTTAATTTTTGTGTTAATTATGCTTACCCTTCGGAATTAAATCATACTGAATGTTTTTGAGTTGAACAACGTGACAAATACAAGTGAAAATTAATTATAATTTAGACTTGTGAAAATATCGGGTTTTTATTTATACTTAGAATTAAAATTCGCGTTTTTAATTATTTCTGCGAGTTGACTTCGACTTGCGAGTCCGCTTCAAATCTCGCGAATCGAATGTAAAGTATAAAGGTGGTCAAACGAGTCAGACCAACCCACCGAACCCACATACTTCGCGAGTTCAGTAAAGCTTGCGAATCCGTCAACAAGGCGAAACGAGGCGATTTATTGTTTTCGTTTGATTTCGATTCTTAGATTACGGGAACGAGTTATTCAATCCGAGGACTTTATACATCTTCATATTGCGAACATTTTGAGGTATAAACCAACGGATTTCACCGTGTAAATAACAAGAAATCGAAGTTTTTATAAAACTTAGGGTTTCGGGTTAAAAACTAAACGATTTGCGTCGATTACGATGTTATTGGACATAAATCCTTGTGGTTTATGTTAAATGGATGTTAATAAACGTAAATCAATTGATAGATCATGTTAAATTCAACAGATTAATCGATTTTAATTAAAAATTATCGACGGCTGTTCATCGAACGAGTTGAGATTTTACCTCGACTCCCTGATTGAATGAAACGAGTTGACATTGTGAATCAACTCGCAGCAAGTTGACTAGCGAATCCATGAGATTAGCGAGTTCACTTCAATAGCTGCTTTATAAGTTTAGCGAGTTCATAAGCAAAACGAGTTGACCTCACCTCGTTAGGCCAGTTTATGCGAGTCCAGTACTTAGAAAAATTTTATTTTTTAAAGTAGTGATATAAATGTTAAGACTTTTTAAGTAATAACTTTTATGAAATGGATTTGTGTTAATTCTTATATGATTATATCGAAAGTCTACTAATTTAAGAAGAAAATTAGTGGCGTGTCCTAATTTCACATTAGCGGTATAATTTTTAACGTTAACGACTTGAGATTTTTATTAAAATAACAAGTACCTAACGTGATTTAAATTAGACTTAAGACTTTTTAGTTATAAGTAAAATTTTTATATACGACTTGAGATTATTTTTGTATCAAGTTATATATAATTACAATTTTAAACTAAGATGTTTGATGAATCTCGATTCATAATACATAATAGTTTAAATATTTTTTATCGTGCATTAAATTATATCTGTTGTTTGTATTCATTACAGATATGGCTAGAGCATTTGATAAGGGTCACAACATCCTGGTTGATCTGAACCTTGAGGCCAAACGGGCTGACAGGGTTGCTGATATATTACGTTTTCTAGCACGATCAAGGATTAGATATGCTATTACGGCCAATCCTCCTATCTCACAGACTATACTGAACGATTTCTGGACGGATATTGTTTATGACGAATCTGTCACTCCGCCAGAGATTCGAGCTACAGTTGGTGGACAACCTGTTACCTTTTCAGCTGGTAATCTTCGTGAGATTTTGCAGCTAGGTACGGTAGAACAGGAGAACGGGGATATTGAGTATCCTATGGACTTTATTGAGGGTGCTATTGGACGTATGGGATATACAGGAGACAGGCGTGGACGTCAGTTCCAGAAGCCTCTGGTCATTGGTCAGTGGAGGTTTCTTTGGCACGTGATGAATATAGTCTTCGCAGCAAAGAAAGGTGGCTTTGATGAGTTGAGCCCTGCGATTCTATCGGCTGTACTGTCACTGGTTTACAATAAACCATACAGTTTTTGTGATTACATTTTTGGAGAGATAGCTAGACAGATATCGGGTTCTGTTAGATCTAGATTTATGATCTACCCGAGGTTTTGTATGCTTATCATACGTGCGTGTCTACCGAACTTGGTTATTCCTGAGCCGTTTTTATCGGTGAATACCATTGATCAACGTGGTTATAATGCCATGTTTATGCAGACGATTAGGAAGGAAGGAGTGGTGAAACCGGAAATTAGACCACTTTTTGGATATATTGTTGATCCGAACTACGTTGCACCGCCAAATCATGGGTGGTTGGACGTAGCTCCTGCTGCTGTTGTTGCTCCTGCTGTTGCTGATGTTGTACCTGCACCTGTAGCTGAGGAAGCTCAACCTGAAGATCCACAAGGGCTCCTTGAGGATGTTCTTATTCAGGCTGGTCAGGTGGATCAGCAGGTGAATCAAGAGGTTGCTGCACAGGTTGTGCAAGAAGTTTTGGAGCAGAATGATGAAGAGACAAATCCTTTGCTTCAAGACATTGAGAGTTACTTGGCACCACCTGAGGTAATCTGTTACTTATGTAATAATATAGATGCTTAGTTGATAGATTGTTTTTATTGATCATAGATGCATAATATTATTATATAATGATTCTGATATTAGATATTTAGTAAATTGGATATTATTTCTGATTTTAAAAATATAAATATCATTATACGAACAGGAAGCTGAAGCTAAGGCTGCACATCCAGAAGTTATATTACTTGAGGATGAGCAGATACAGCTTGATAGATCAGTTGTTGTACCAACTGAGGTATTATATCTGATTAATCTTAAATATATAGAACTTGTATGATAGAGCTTACGCTAATCATAAATGTTTAATATATTTAAAATTTAGGATCCTGTTAGATCATCTAGAGGTCGTGATGGTGAGACGGCTTCAGATGAAGATTCTGATAATACACCTTCTCCTCCTCCATCTGCTTCTGAAAAGAAGAGGAAGGGTAAGAGTGTTCTGGAGGAAGGTACTGAGGAAGTTGAGATTCCTTTGATGAAGCGTCCGAGAACGCTTACTATTCGAGAAGTTTCTCAGGATACACCACAGGTAGAGATGGTTGCACCGGTGGTTACGGAATCGATGTCTTTACCGCTTCAAGTATGAGATATAAATTCTATAACTATGAGTGTTATGCAATTAATTAGAGTTTGAGACAGAGTAATCTGTAACAATAACTGATTTTAATTGTGTTTAACTTTACAGCATGAGGTTGCTGATTTAGTTCGTGGAGCTAATTTTCCGACGAACAAAACAGCTAGATTTGCGACAAGTTTGCTTACGCAAGCTTTGTCTCAACCTCATACACCGCTTACCAGAGACTGGCATATTGAGTCTCTTACACCGCCTGGACCCAGAACGATACCTGTTACTCCAACGACTGATGCTGAAAGGATTACATCCTTAGAGTCGAGGGTAAAGGATTTGGAGAAGCTTACTTCTCAGATTCCAGAGCTGGTGTCGAGCAATCTTCTTCTTTCACAACAGATACTCAAGCAGAGTGAATTGTACAATCTGTTGATGAAGACTCATGAGACGTTACTTGCGGACTTCACTGTACAGAGACTGAAGTTATCTTCTTTAGAGAGTCTGGTCTTGAGATCGCATTCAGGACAGCCTGCTCAGGGGGAGATATTGGTATATCTGGAGTCTTGCAGAGAGAATGAGTTGAAGAGAAAGAGAGATCAAGACAAGGACGATGATCCCAATGCACCGAGTGGTGAGCAGACTGGTCCTTCAAAGACTAGTGAGCAAGCTACTATTCAGGGGGAGTCTGGTGCTGGTGCTAGTGGTTCTGGAGTGGGTACAAGTGCAGATAAGACTGTATCGGGTGATACTGAAGCTGGTAAGATAGCTTAGTATTATCTTAGTACTGTAATATTTGTAATAGTTTGTAGTGAACAAGTGTAAACTTAATTATTGTGTAAATATATTTGGCTTAGGGTTATTATTATTTTAAGTAAAATATGTTTGGTAATTTAAGTTTATAAAATTATGTTAAGATAAAATAGTGATCGAAAGACTTCTGACTTATTGAGTAGTCGAGCAGCGTGTTCCGATTAATTTCGGCGGTCATAATTTTATAATAACATATGCATTTTAGATTTGATTATAGACTTAAGACCGTAAGGTTTATAAGTAATTAACAAGTTAAAAATGTATTCGTATTAACTAGACAAATGATATATAATTTAAAGGTTAAATTGATAATGAATGAGATCAATTAACACTTGGAAATTATATAAGGTAATTAATAGTAAATTTAAATGTTTGGTGATTATTCACAATGCATTAGAATTTAAAATTAATTAATATTTGTTAAGTAGACTTAAGAGATTTTAGATTGATTCAGGGTAATCAATAAAAGATTTTATAAGTTATATTGCGTTTATATGTTAGGTTAAAATATACAAAAGAATTAATAAAGAAATTCTTAGATTGGTTCAGGGAAATCAATAAAGAATTTGAATTATTAATATATTTGTATTTATGTTTTTCTCTAGGAATGGAAATGCTTAATCTATCAGATTCGGAAGATGATATTCTGGATGAGATAGATGAAGAGATTGATTATGATATTGAAGAAGGAGAGTTCAAACTTCCTGAAGATTGGACTGCAGTATTTGAATCAGTGATAGATGAAGGTGTTGATCTGGATGCAAATGTAGATGAACATGTTGTGAATCCATCAACGACTGAATTTGTTTTTGTAAATGAACAAGGAGAATCAGTTATTGATTTAGAAGCTTTTGAGAATGCTTCTGAAGATTCAGATACTGAAGTTGAAGAAATAGAGGACAAATACAAACATATGGTTGGTAATCCTATGTTTATCCAAGAAATGCTGAAAAAGAAAAAGGAAAATAAGCAACGCATTTTGAAAGAAGTTGATATTACTGGAAAGCGTGTACTTAAAACTGGCATTATTGGATGGTATTATGACTCTGACCTGAAGCTCTTCGCGATCAAAAGGTTTGACGGGGTTCAATATTTTGAGAAGAAGCTTACCGTGTTTAGTTCATTGCCTCGATATGAGATTCGAGACTTGGCTAGATTAGATATGAAAAATCCAAGTGATGATGATTATGCTAAGTATGTTGAGCGTATCATTAGGACTGAAGGATTATCTATGAAGTTTTCGAAGATTAAGCCAAGGAAAGGAAAAATGATAAAGCTAAACGAACTTAGTCAGAGAACTGGAAGAAGAAGAAGGAAGAAGGTTTATCCAGCGGTCAAATGCATTAAGCAAATACCAATGAAGACTATGCCTCAGAATATTTTGGGAAAATTGAAATATTGGGGGGTAGATGCTGGAACAGGAGAAGCCTTTATGATTGAAGCTGATGATGATTATCCTAATGGCGAAAAAGAAATTCTTCGTGTATATGATCACAGACATTTGATGAATTTATCAAAGGAAGATTTGATTATGTTATACAAGAACAAGATCATATCTACTGTTGGTTGGGGTGATTTAGCACGAGATTATCATAGGATGGTTAAAACATGCATCAAGCTTAAAATTTTTGCAGGAAGTAAGATTTACAAATGAAGACCAAAGACAGCGTGAAGATAAAGACGCTAGAGCTATTGTCAAGGGGGAGTCTGTTGAGACATAGATTGTGACAACAGATCTAGCTTGATATAGGACTAGTGTAATTATTATTACGTTTGTATATTGGTTTAGATTTGTAAATAAATATTTGTTTTGTTAGTAATATTCGTTAAACATATTATTGTGTTAAGTTAGACGAATTATTAAATACGAAATAAATACATTCTGTGCGAGTCGAGTTCTCAGGTCGCGAGATTAACGAGCCGAGATGAGAACTGAATTCGTGGAAGTCAGTAGCGAATCGAGCTTGGTAATGGGCTTGGGCTGCAAGGCGAGTTGGGCTTAACTTGCTGGCCCATGCGAGCCGAGCCGAGACAGAATATTTAAACGATTTTTCTTTGTAAAATCGTTAACACTGAAAATAACTTTTGCATTCTGATTTCAATTGCTGCGAATTCAACAAACCAGAGAAAAACATAACCTAAGGCTAGGCTTTGACGATTCGTTGTTTAAAGCTAAGTCTAGTTAAAACGCAATACGAACATATTCGTTGTTAGTAAGATAACACCGTATTGAGGGATTCCGCACCTTAATACTACAGATAACGAAGTTATCGATCCTAAAACTAGGGGACTTACAGAAATCGTCCATAAAGACTTCCATGCACTGTTCAATCATGTCGTGGAAGATTGCTACCATGCACCTTTGGAATGTTGCGGGTGCATTACATAATCCGAAGGGCATGCGTCGGTAGGCGAATGTTCCATATGGACATTTGAATTTCGTCTTCTCCTGGTCCTTTGGATCGAGTGGAATTTGGAAGTATCCAGAAAAACCATCAAGGAAACAGTAGAATTCGTTCCCTGGCAATCTTTCAAGCATTTGATCAATAAACGGAAGAGGGAAATGATCTTTACGAGTTGCTTCGTTCAGCTTGCGGTAATCGATGCACACTCTCCAACCGGTAACAGTCCATGTTGGAATAAGTTCATTTTCTTCGTTCGTGATGATGGTCATTCCTCCTTTCTTCGGAACTACTTGAACAGGGCTGACCCAAGGTGAATCAGAAATAGGGTATATTAATCCAGCATCCAAGAGTTTGATAACCTCTTTCTTAACCATGTCCTGTATTTTTGGATTTACCCTCCTCTGCCTTTGTATTGATGGCTTGAAGTCATTTTCCATGAGAATTTTATGCGTGCAGTAATTTGGACTAATTCCTTGTATGTCGGAAATCTTCCATGCTATCGCCTTCTTGTGTGACTTTAAAACATCGATAAGCTGAGCTTTCTCTTCAGGTTTTAGTTCCTTTGATATTATCACCGGAAGCTGTGAAGTCCCTTGGAGGTAAGCATATTCAAGGTGAGGTGGTAATTCTTTTAATTCGAGATTTGGTGGCTCTTCAATAGACGGCTTCATTCTTGCGACTTCGTCTCTGTTGAGTTCTTCGTACTCAGCTTGGAATGGTGCTTCGTCCGATTGAGGTTCGGATGCAGAAATGGATGCTATCTCAACCCATTCGGTTTTGTTAGAAGAATCGTCCCTCTTTAGCTCATATTTGTTTACCGATGATGAGGAAACTGAGTCGTTCTTGGTGAAGATGATGTTTCCTTCATCAGTAAGGTGAAATTCTTGAAACTGAGCGGAAGATGATTGGCTTATGGTGATTTCGGGGTTTGAAGGTAGTGTTACACGATCATTGGGTAATTGTGGCTCAAGCGGTGGTAACTCGACGTTCAGCTCCTTAAAGGATTCTAAGATTTCTTGGATCGAAGGAAGTGAAGTTGGGTTGTTTGATGCAGGCTGATCTCTTCTTAACAAAGGTATCGGTGTACCGCACCCTAGTGTAACGGCAATTGTCGCGCTATCTGTGCGAGGGAACTTCTTTTGACAAAGCGGAAACAATAGTTCTTCAGATGTTGTTGGCGAAATGATTGCGGAATGTAGCCCGGGATCATTGTTATGAAGCTTTCGAACAGTAATGATGGTGTTTGGAAGTGGATCCTGGCTAGATGTTGCTAAAACTTCTTGGAGATGTTCATCGAAAATATCCTGTATGGAGTCACACAAACCAAGGTCCTCTTCCATAGGTTGCTTCATTAATCTATCGACATTAAAGGTGACCTCCTCATTTCCCACTCTTAGTTTTAAAGATTTTTCGTTTATATCAATTACTGCCTTGGCAGTGTTTTGGAAGGGTCTGCCAAGGATGAGTGGAATGTGGGTGTCTTCCTCAATGTCCATGACAACGAAGTCTACTGGAAAAACGAACTTATCAACTTCGACCATGACATCCTCAGCAATCCCACGAGGGAGTTTAACTGATCGGTCTGCCAGTTGGATGGTCATTCGAGTAGGTAGTAGGTTATTTAGTTCAAATTTCTTGAAAAGAGAATAAGGTATAAGATTAACGCTAGCACCTAAGTCTGCTAAGGCATTACTGATCTGGATGTCTTGGAGAAAACAAGGGATGGTAACACGTCCAGTATCACCTAATTTTGGGGGAAGACCATGTTGTATAATCAAAGAACATTCAGCATCTAAGGGTAAACTGACTATTTGCCTAAGTTTTTCTTTGTTTGAAAGGAGTTCTTTAAAGAATTTGGCACTGCTAGGCATTTCTACTAAAGCATCTAATAATCTAACGTTTATGTGCAGGCTTTTAAACATTTCCAGATATTTTCCGAATTGAGCTTCATGTTTTTCCTTTTTAAACCTGCCAGGATAAGGTATTCTCGTGCGAGGTACATTATCTGGAGCTTTGGTAGACACTGGATCAGGTGTAGTGACTGAAGGTTCAGTTGACACATGATTAGTGGGTAAGGTTGTAGGCGAAGTTTTATCGGGGGTAACATCTGTTGGTGGTGGCTCAACAATGGTCATTTTTCCTCCTCTAGTAATGATTAACACGTCATCACTTGGTAGGTGATTAGTGATAACCGACGTACATTCCTCAATAAAACAAAGGTTTTTCAAAATGGATTCCAAGTTTGAAATCAAATTTTCTGAAATTTGAAGCATATCATCGATATTTTCTTGAAATCTGATTACTTTTTTGTTTATGACGTTTTGTTCAGAAATAAATTTTAAGAAAAGTTTCTTTGAGGAAAGAGCGGGGTTTAAAGTTAGAAAAGTGGCCAATGGCTGAGTAAAGTGTTTTGTCCAATCATCGTAAGGTGGTGTCATGCTTTGTGAAAAACAAAACAAATGAGAAAATAAAACACGTTTATACTACTCTAAGTGCAAAAAGTAACTTTAGGATGATGTTAATCTTCCAAAAGGATCGCTAAACACTAAGGTTGCTAAATTCCTAAAATCGGTCGCCGATGCTCCCCGGCAGCGGCGCCAAAAACTTGACGCGCCACGCACCGGTCGTTGATATTTCTAATGGTGACGTGGGCACGGCAGTGGGTTTTTAATTTATAAGGCTGGGGCCTATGGTTACTATGGTTGCTAATCTATAAGGGCTAGCAAGGGCAGGTATGACCTAGGATCGTTCTTCAAAGCGTGACGAATTGAAAATAGGGAGGTTTATAAACTTTTGTGTATTTAGCTGGGATAAAAAGGTTGGTTGATTTGAGTTTTCTAATCTACTAAATAAAATGTAAAAGTAAATGAAGATGGAGGTTACTTCGGGCGTTCAACGATTAAAGCGGTTGTCTACTATGAAGTGGCTTAGGGGAATTTAAATGTGAAGAGTTCTAATGTGGATAAGTTTGTAGGTTAATGTGAGTTATTGCTGCAGTCCTTCCATCGGATTGACGCGGAGGTGTCCACAATCAAGCAGAAGGAATGTCACGTGGATTGCTGAATACATTGACACGTACACCGAAAGTTCTCTCAAATGCACGACCATATTATTTGACAGTTAATCTCTAATCCTATCCCCAATCTCGGTCGTCAGAGATGTCCGAATCATGGCATAGTCAATTGAATGAATAGTCTTATAAACGGGTTTTACCCTAGCCGGAATAAGTTGGAATAACTGGTCTAAGCGGTCAAACAATATGTCTCACTTATTCGTACAAATTATCAGCACTACTCAAGTATGCCAGATAGCAGGGATAATTTATTTTATGACTAGAAACCTAAATAATACGTTTGTCAAATTATTCGATCTGTAATATAACTACCTTCGGTCGTTCCAGACTTCCGTACGTTTGTACTTTGCATAAAGCATTTCCAGCACTATATCAAAGGAACAGTCGAATAGGGGCCGTCATATTGCTTCACGACATCCTAAAACTCTTTAAATTTACTATTACGATAATCCTAAGGCAACAATCAAACAAGAACATGCAATAAGATAATCAAAACAGTATTTGGTTTTTAGGCTGACAAAGGCATGTATCTAGGTCGGGAATACTCCGAAAGTTGTCTCAAAAGTATATCCTGTTTGAATTTAATCTTAATCTACCCCTATTCCCATATTCCGTGTCTCTTAGATCTTGTTTTAGTCTAGAGAACACCGGCCATGCCGAGCTCAATGATTCAATCAAACATAGTATAACTAAGTGACCTGTATCCTATGAGTTAGTTACGTTCATTTTTGGATAAGGTTTTAGTCACAACATGAGTTGGGCAGATAAACGATAGAGATTTAATGCCTACATCTATTCATAATTTAAATTACCAGTGGCTACGTAACATACAGTTTATTACATATTTAAATATTCCCTAAACTACCATCATAGCAGACAATTGAGTTATTTAGCTAATCATGGCAAATCTGATAAACATAATTAAGAATAAAAAATAAATAGTAAACATAAATAAAATAAAAGAAATAGATTAAGACCTGGTAAAGCGTACAATAACTCGTAGGTAAAATTAGTTCCGGAGCACCTCCGTACAAAGATAATTACTCCTTTTTAGTTAACTAATTGGCTAGCCCAATTAATTAAACTAATCTAAAAAAAGAAATATTTAAAGCTGAAAATTTTAGAGTGAAACTAGTTTAGGAATGTGTGTTTTTGAAAAACGAATCCAAAGGTGTATTTATAGTTGAAATCCGGCTCACAATAGCAAAGTTAGGCTCATTTTAGCGAAAAAGCGCGTGCGGTACGAGTATGGGACGAAAAAGGTGGCGCACGGACGAAAAAACACCCGGCACTGGCCGGACACGGGCCGGCACCGGTTGGACCCGGGCCGGCGCCGGTTGAGTGGAGCAAAAGCCGACCGGCACCGGTTGGTGGCCAGCCGGCGGCGGCTGGTTGTAACCCGTACTCTTTATTCGGTTCACGTTTTCGAGCGTATCTCCTTCGTTATACGTCCGATTGCGACGAATTTTTTTGCTTTAGAATCAATTTTTAAAAACGAAGACTTTGATGCAAAGAAATCTCCAAGATAATTTTCCGATTTTCAGATGTCTTGTTCCGAATGTTTTGAAACTTTCGTAGCGTATAGAATATTTATTCTTTATCCGTTTTGGTCGATTCTTTTTGCATTGGGTTCCATTTTTGAAAACGAAGACTTTGGTATGGAGAAATCCTTGGGATGATTCTTTTTTTGTTGGAACATAGATTGTGACAACAGATCTAGCTTGAAATAGGACTGGTGTAATTATTATTATGTTTGTATATTGGTTTAGATTTGTAAATAAATATTTGTTTTGTTAGTAATATTCGTTAAACATATTATGGTGTTAAGTTGGACGAATGTTAAATACGAAATAAATACATTATGTGCGAGTCGAGTTCTCAGGTCGCGAACTTTGCGAGCTGAGATGAGAACTGAACTCGTGGAAGTCAGTAGCGAGTCGAGCTTGGTAATGGGCTTGGGCTGCAAGGCGAGTTGGGCTGAACTCGCTAGCCCATGCGAGCCGAGCCGAGACAAAATATAAAAGGTTGTTTCAATCGTGAAAAACCTTAACATCTTTAAACACTTTTGGCATACTTTCTGATCTGCGATTCCAGAAAACCAGAGAAAACATTACCTACGGCTAGACTTTGACGATTCATCGTTTAAAGTTAAGCTTTATTAAAACGCAATACGAACATATTCGTTGTTAGTAAGATAACATCATATTGAGGGATTCCGCACCTTAATACTACAGATAACGAAGTTATCGATCCTAAAACTAGGGGACCTACATCTGGTATCAGAGCTTTCGGGCTAAATACGAGTGTGTTCATAAGTTTTAGTGATATTGCGTTTTTGATTCGGGTCGTTTTTACGTGCATACTTGCAATACTAACGATCAAAATCATTCTCCGGAAGTTTTAGGGTTAGTTTACAGTCGAAATTCTCTGTTTCGTTCGTAAAAATACCTTAAATTTTCGTTTTTTCGGGTTTAACAGCCGTTTCGCGAGTCGAGATTAGGGTTCCAGCGTCGCCTGCGAACCGAGTTGAACTAGCGAGTCGAACTGAGGCTTGCGAGTCGAACCGAGATCCCTCGCGAATCGACATCACTTGCGAATCGACATCTTTTAGCAATCCGAACTAAGACTTGCGAATCGACGAATTCTGCGAGTCGAGCTGAGATTGCGAGTTGAGCTGAGTCTTGCGAGTTGAGTTTTCTGAATTCGCTGAAACATTTTAATTTTACATTTTTAAGATGTCTGACTTAAGTAGAATGATCGAAATGGACCACGAGGTGGGAAAGTCAAACGTTCCACCTAAGTTGTTAAGAATCGAGGATTACTACAATTGGAAGGACAGATTCGAATCTTACTGTAGATTCCATGACCTGTCTATCTGGATGTGTATCAAGAGTGGATACACCCCACCTACTCAAACTGTTCAAAATGCTACTGTGGTTCTTACCTATGCGAACATGAGTGATCAAGAGAAGGAAGCTTACAGAAATGAGAATAAATCACATTCATGCATAAAGATGTGTCTTCCTAAAGAGATTGCTCATCAGCTCAAGTCTTTTCATACTGCTAGAACGCTCTGGGAAGCTCTAGAGAAAAGAGGTGAGGGAAGTCCACAGGTGAGAGCTGGCAAGAGGAGTCTTCTTAAAAAGCAGTTTACTATGTTTAAAGCTTTAAAAGGAGAAGATCTTGATGCATATGTCACACGATTCTACCATCTGCTAAGTGAATTAGAATACCATGAAATTGTTGAAGAAGAAGTATCCAAAACCCACAAGTTTCTTGAGGGTTTGCCTTCTAAATGGGAAATGTATGGCGTTATGATTAAGGATAACGAAACTAGGTATTCTACTATGACCTTAGAGCAAGTCATTGACAAGCTGAAAGGTTATGATTTCTCCAAGAAGTCAAGAGATAGTGATTCTGATCAGGTTCAGAACCCTGGGTTGTATCATGGAAAGTCAAGTCTTTCGACTGCGTCATCTAGTTCGACCACTGCACTGTTAGTTGGTGATACTAATGAAAATGGAGAACTGATTTCTGAAGATCTGTGCTTTATTTCTTCCTCTGGTGATGAGACAAAGGGAAAGAATTCTGAGAAGTCACCTCAAGAGCATCAGAAGATGCCGATGAGTGTGAAATCTGCTGAACAGCAATTGTCTGTTCTTGCTTCCTTTGTGGCATCATATGAAAACTATATAGAGGGAAAGATCAATGATCCTATTCTGTTTGATGAGGATTATGAGCAGATAGATTCTGATTATCTTGAGGAATTGGAGCTTCAAGATCAACTTGCGTTGATTTCTAGAAAGGTGAAGAATTTCCTCAAGAGAACTGGTAGAAAGGTGTTGGGCAATAGATCAGGGTTTGATAAAACCAAGGTCAGATGCTTTAACTGTCGGGGTATTGGTCATTTTGCTAGAGAATGCCAAAGACCTAAAGTAGAAGCACAAGGAAAACAAGGTTCGGGAAGTACTCTTGCTTCCAAAGCCTTAGTGGTGAAGCAGTTGGATGGCTCTTATGATTGGCAAGCTCAATCTGAGGAAGCCTTGATGGCCGAGATCGAAGAAACAACTGCTGGATCAGTTTCCTACATGCCAACTGATTTGGAACAGAGAGTAGAGGTGCCTGAGTCTGAAGTGAAGGCAAGTGATGATGACGTGCTATATATGGATTCAGCTCCAGATATGAGTCCTGATGAATTAGTGGCACGTATGGCTGAATTACAAACTGACAAGAAGAAGGTATGTTTAGATATTCTTAATCTTGCTGATGTTTGTTACTTAGTTACTGATTTACAATCTCAGAATAGTGTCTTAACTGTGTCAAATAGCAATTTGTCATCTCAATTGAATATGGATAAGGAATCTTATAAGACTGTTAGATCTGAACTCGATCAAGCCATTATGGATATTCGTAGATTAAGTGATGATAAAAAGGTCTTAAAAGATAAAATTAAGTCTGATGCGTCGGATAGAACAAAACTTAGAGATACCATAAGTGAAAAATCTGTTGTCATAGATGGTCTCTATATGAATATTAAAGACTTAAATGAGACGATTGCTAGTAAGGATCAGGAAATAGTGAACCTTAACTTAAGGTTAATTGAGCAAAACCGTAAACTTGAGAACTATAGGACATCTCAAATGGATAAAATGTTAGATGCTCAACGTAGTGTAAAGGACAAGACTGGGTTAGGTTACAATGATGTATCCCCGCCTTTTAATGCCAATTACACTCCTATTCCTGAAGATTCTGAGATGACTGAAGTTAGTCCTGAGATTTCAGTAGCTGATAAACCTGAACAGTCAGAGGCACAGAAAGATGTTATTAAGAACATATCATTAGATAATAGCAAGGCTTCTCAGTTCACCAAAATACAATTTGTATCGGGTGGAGTGATTAACGATGCTAAGACTGATGATAAAGTTAATAAGGAACAGCTTAAACCTTTAGTGCCTAAGACTCCGGATGAGAAAGCAAAAGTGAGTAAATCACGCAAGCAGATGTCATGTTTCAAGTGTCATCAAAAGGGACACGTGGCTTCGTGTTGTCCTAACAAAAAGCCTGAAACACCACATAAGCTTGTGATGGATGAAAAGACACAGACCGACTCTAGTATGACTGTAGATGGGTTAGATGCCAAACCTAAGTTAGGTAATAAACCTGTTAACATTCTTAAAAGAGATGGTAAGCATAGTGTCTCCCCTCCTAAACCTAAACGGCCATATACTCAAAGTGATAATTCTGTCCATAAGTCTAGGGATGTGACACCGTCGAGGTTTAGAACTACAAGTAGAGGCCATAGTCATTATGAGAGTGGTACTACTTCACGATCACATGAGTTTAATTATAATTATCATAATAGAGCTCATAATTATGTGCCTAAGAGGTTCTCCTCAAATTCACCTCTTAAGGCTGATCGTCCACAAACTCAAGTTACTTCGAAAGTGACCAAAGCTCCTGATGGGAAGGATGGTTATTTTAAAGAGCTTAAGTTTGTTGATGATAAGGGACAAACCAAGACCGTAATGGCTTGGGTCCCTCTTGATAACTGATCGTATTTTGTGTTATGTGCAGGAGCATGCTGTGAACAAGGACAGCTGGTGGTATGTAGACAGTGGATGCTCAAGACACATGACTGGAGAAAGAAGTCTACTGAAGGACTTTAAGGAAAGTCTCAAGCAAAAAGTAAATTTTGCAGGAGATAAAGGAGGAGTAATTTCGGGAAAAGGAAAAGTTTCAAATGGAACTTTGACTCTTGAGGATGTGAACTATGTTGAAGAACTTACTCACAACCTAGTGAGTGTTTCCCAAGTCTGTGATAAAGGTCACCCAGTTTATTTTAATGAAAAGGAGGCCTTAGTCCTGAAGCTAGGTTTCACAGTTCCTGATAAATGGATATTGATGAGGGCGCCAAGGAAGAAGGACATCTATGCTATCAACATGGGTGTTCCTAACTCTTCAATGGTGTCTACATGTTTATTATCCAAGGCTTCGGAAACAGACGCATTGTTATGGCATAGGAGAATGGCACATCTGAACTGGAGAAAGATGAATTATATAACCAAAAATGGTTTGGTTCTAGGTGTACCACAAAAACGTTTCGAGTCTGAGGATAAGTGTGTTCCTTGCATGAAAGGAAAGCAGCACAAGAAACCACACAGACCTAAGACTGAAAACTCTATCTCCTCGCCATTTGAGTTGCTGCATATGGATCTCTTCGGCCCTATAAGCAAAAGAAGTCTAGGTGGCAAATGGTATTGTTTGGTTGTCACAGATGATTATTCTAGATTTTCTTGGGTATTCTTTTTGGGATCAAAGGATGAGACTCCTGGAATTCTAATTGAGTTCTTTGATCTAGTAGAGAATGTCTATAAAAAGAGAGTTAAGCGTATTCGTAGTGACAATGGAACAGAATTTAAGAATTCAACGTTGAATATCTATTGCTTAAGCAAAGGGATATTACATCAATTCAGTGCACCTTATGAACCTCAACAGAATGGTGTTGCTGAAAGGAAAAATAGAACGTTGATTGAAGCTGCTAGAACAATGCTTGCTGATTCAAAGCTTCCGGTCATCTTTTGGGCAGAAGCAGTGAATACAGCATGTTATGTTCTTAATAGAGTTCTTACGGTTAAGAGACATAACAAGACTTGTTATGAGCTTTTGAACAATAAGAAACCTAACTTAAAAGGGTTTGAACCCTTTGGAGTTTCATGCACCATATTAAAGACTGGACATCAAGCAAAATTTGGTGAGAAGGCTGACGAAGGATTTTTCCTAGGTTATATGCCCAATTCGCCAAACAAGAGAGTCTTTAATAAAGTCATAGGACGTTTGGAGGTAGTTTATAATATTGAGGTTACGAGCTACTCACCTGATGTTCATAAGGGCTTAGATTGGCAATTTGATTATTCTGATCTTTTTGCATCATTTAAAGTTCCTATTAGTGACTATGTCAGTGATTCAGAGATAGCTGAACATTTATTGTTTGAAGATGAGAATATTGGTCCCGCTTCAACATCAAGTGTTAAGCAGTCTGGAATTAAGACTAATGTTGACTCAGATAAAGCTTCCACAAGTGAGTCACAACAACCTTCAGAGGATAAGTCTCAAGAAACAGTAGATCCTGATGATCTTTCTACAAAGTTTGATGAGATACTTACTCCTTTGAAACATTTAAGAATATCTTCAGCACGTACGGAAGATGTACCTGAATTGGAAGAGATTGGTACTAATTTAGAAGATGATATACCGGTTGAACCAGTTACTACAACTAGAACGAGTAAGAATCATCCCGTTGAAAACATCATCGGTGATATTAATACTCCGGTTCAAACCAGGCATCAATCCAGAACTAGTACGTCTGAGAATTCTGAATACCAAAGCTTGTATACTGCATTGAAAGAGACAGGGATTCCTAATCAATGTCTTAATTCATGCTTTATCTCACAAATTGAGCCGAAAAATGTTCAAATGGCTTTAAAAGAAAGTTCGTGGGTAGAAGCAATGCAAGAAGAACTATCTCAGTTCTCTAAATTACAAGTATGGGAGTTGGTTGACCTACCGAAGGGAGAATATCCAATTGGTACTAGATGGGTATTTAAGTGCAAGAGAGATGATAAGGGAATCGTTACTCGCAATAAAGCTCGTCTAGTGGTTCAAGGTTTTAATCAACAAGAAGGTATTGACTACAATGAAGTGTTTGCACCAGTTGCTAGGCTAGAAGCAATTAGAGTGTTCTTAGCATTCGCATCTTATTTTGGTATAAAAGTTTATCAGTTGGATGTTAAGAGTGCCTTTTTGTATGGCAAAGTGGAAGAATTGGTGTATGTTTCACAACCGCCAGGGTTTGCTGATCCTGAGTATCCAGATAGAGTATATCGATTGAATAAGGCTCTATATGGATTACATCAAGCACCTAGGGCATGGTATGGAACACTATCAATGTATCTACTTGAGAATGGATTTACAAGAGGATCGATTGATAGTACACTGTTTGTGAAATGGAAAAAGAAAGATTTTCTTCTCGTGCAAGTTTATGTTGATGACATTATCTTTGGATCATCTGATGAAAAGATGTGTCAAGAATTTGAGAAAGTCATGAGAAAAAGGTTTGAAATGTCTGCAATGGGAGAGTTGAACTTCTTCTTAGGATTACAAGTTGATCAAAAGAAGGATGGATTCTTTATTCATCAATCTAAATATACATATGAGCTATTAGAACGCTTTAAGATGGATGAAAGTAAGGTCTACAATACTCCAATTCCAGTCAATCATGGACTAGGTCCAGATACATCGAGTGATAGCGATGTGGATCCAACTCTTTATAGAGCCATGATCGGATCACTAATGTATCTTACAGCCTCTAGGCCTGACATAATGTTTGCTGTTTGTTTATGCGCAAGATATCAGGCTAATCCGAAAGAGTCACACATGCAAGCTGTTAAACGAATCTTTCGTTACCTCAAAGGGAAACCTAAGCTGGGTCTTTGGTATCCGATTGATGGAGACTTAGATCTCGTAGCTTATACTGATTCGGATTATGGAGGATGCAATCAAAATAGGAAATCTACGACTGGAGGATGTCAATTCCTAGGAGGTAGATTAGTATCCTGGCAGTGCAAGAAGCAAACCTCGGTAGCCATTTCTACATGTGAAGCTGAGTATGTTGCAGCTGGAAGCTGTTGCTCGCAAGTACTTTGGATTCAACAGCAACTGCGGGATTACGGGTTAAATATAACCAATACTCCTATGATGATTGATAATGAATCTACTATGTCGATCACCAATAATCCGGTGAAGCACAGTAAAACTAAGCATATTGATATTCGACATCATTTTATTAGAGATTGTGCTGAAAAGAAATTGATAAAGTTAGTTAAGGTTCCATCATTGGATAACTTAGCAGACTTATACACAAAGGCGTTCGACAGAGCAAGATTTGAGACGTTAGTTCAACTAAACGGAATGAGAAATCCAGAGTGATTAGTCTTCCAAGGGTAATTTTGTAATAGTTAATATTTCTGTGTTCATTAAAAAAAAAAAAAAAAAAAAAGAGGCGTATAGCATTCATTTGCTTGTTACCTAAGGGGAATCGCCTTCATTTAAGTTTTTATTTGCAAAAACAAAGGGAAATGATAGTACATTAGGAGAATAAGCTTCCCAATAATAAGCTTAAGTCCTAAGTATGATATGGTAGTAGGTTCAAATAAAGTTGCTTTAGAACTACAGCGGTTCTATCAGGTATGTGTTTATATTTATTTGATTATACACCTATATCCACAAGTTATAATTTGACTATTTTTATTAAATCTTTAGATGGCTTCATCATATGATGTACTGGTAGGCAAATTATATGAAATTTTCTAAGCCTTAAGAAGTTAATTAACTACTTGTTTATTATTTTGTGTTACTATTCTATGATGTATGACATTAAGTCTTAATTGTTGAATGATGGTATTGCCTTACACTGTTATCATACATATTAATTTGAATTGACAAATAGTAGCAATATGGGTATTAACTTAATTACTGGTAACTTTGTTGTACTAAGTACAAAACTGAAACCTTTAATTAAATTAATATTCTCAAATATATTTTGAATTATGCTAGAAGGGATCTTCTGTTGTACTACGTACAGACTTAGATAACATAGCATATTCAAAGTATGTTTGATATTTGTCTAACCTTAAAAATTCAAGTGTATGTTATATGTTTCGAAAAGATACATCATTTAGTAACCACTACCTTGAAAATTTAATGATGCAGTGTTATGTGTTTTACTTGAATTCTTCAGTATATCATATAATAGGAAGCACTTGATAATACTCATACTAATAATAAAGAGTTTGCTTAGAAAATTGAGTCTAATTTGTTTATGTGGATCATAATACCGGTAATCATCTTGAATTATCTATAATTAAAATATTCACTTTATGTGAGTAATGCATTTATTAATTATGCTATGTGGATAAAGGTACCTAAGATATAGTTTTATAAATATAAATGCATAAATGATAAATTTAGTTGTAATTTTATAGTAATTTATTTAAATTTCATGAGGTATGTATACTACCAATCTACTTAGACTTTTTAATAAATACTTAATTGCTTATTCTTTTTAATATGATCCCTAAGCAGATAAATTCTTATTCATTTTGTTTATGTACTTTGTTTTGCTCAAGTGATTAATAAAATGGTACTTGATACCAATGTTTATATAATTGTGTTTTTATCTTATTTTAGTTTATGTTTAATTTAAGTTTTTGTGTTTATTAGGTTTTACCCTTCGGAATTAAATTATACTGAATATTTTTGAGTTGAACAAACGTGACAAATACAAGTGAAAAATAATTTTATTTTAGACTTGTAAAATATTGGGTTTTTATTTATACTTAGCATTAAATTCGCGTTTTTAATTGTTTCTGCGAGTTGATATCAACTTGCGGATCCACTTGAAATCTCGCGAATCGGGTACAGGATATAAAACGGAAGGTCAAACGAGTCAACAGATCACCGAATTCACATTACTCGCGAATTCACTTACTCTGTGCGGATCCACTTACAGGCGAAACGAGGCGAAAAAGTTATTTTCGTTTGATTTCGATATTACGAGTACGGAGAACGAGTTTTTGATCCGTAGATTTTATTCACCTTTAGATTGCGAACATATTGAGGTAAAATACAACGGATTTCACCGTTTAAATTACTCGAATTCGAAGGTTTTAAAAAACTTAGGGTTTCGGTTTATAATTTGAACGATTCACGACGATTAATGGATTGTTAGAACACGAATCCTTAGGATTAATGTTAAACGAACCGTAATAGACGTGAATGTATCGTTTGATCGTGTTAAAACTAACAAAATCATCGATTTTAAGTTTATACTTGCGACGGCTGTTCATCGAACGAGTTGAAACTTCGATTCAACTCGCAGCGAGTTGACTAGCGAATCCATGAGATTAGCGAGTTCACTTCAATAGCTGTTTGATAAGTTTAGCGAGTTGATAACTTTAGCGAGTTGATCAATGTAGCGAGTTGATAAGCGAAGCGAGTTGATAAGCAAAACGAGTTGACCTCAACTCGTTAGGCCAGTTTATGCGAGTCCAGTACTTAGAAAATTTTTATTTTTTTAAAGTAGTGATATAAATGTTAAGACTTTTTAAGTAATAACTTTTATATAATTAATTTAAATTAGACTTAAGACTTTTGGTTATAAGTTAAATTCTTATATACGACTTGAGACTATTTTTGTAACAAGTTATATATAATTTCAAATTTAAACTAAGATGTTTGATGAATCTCTATTCATAATACGTAATAGTTTAAATATTTTTAATTTGCTTTGAATTGTTGTTGTCATTTGTGTTTTTACAGATATGGCTCGACAATTTGACAAAGGTCACAACATCCTTGTTGATCTAGATGTACGTGCAAAGGGAGCTAGCAAAGTAGCTCAGGTGCTTTCATTTTTGGCACGTTCACGTATACGGTATGCTGTTACAGCAAATCCTCCTATTTCTCAGGCGATTCTGACTGATTTCTGGACGGGTATAGAGCATGACGAATCGGTCAATCCACCAGAGATTAGAGCAACGGTTGGTGGCCAACTTGTTGTGTTTAGTGCCGGAAATTTCCGTGAGATTTTGCAGTTTGGTACAGAGGAACAAGAGAATGGGGATGTTGAGTATCCAATGGATTTCATAGAGGGAGCTATCGGACGTATGGGTTATACGGGAGATAGACGCGGACGTCAATTCCAGAAGCCTCTTGTTATTGGTCAGTGGAGGTTTCTATGGCACGTGATGAATACTGTTTTTGCACCAAAGAAGGGTGGTTTTGATGAGTTAAGCCCTGCTATTCTATCGGCTGCACTGTCCCTGATTTACAATAAACCATACAGTTTCTGTGATTACATTTTTGGAGAGATTGTAAGACAGATATCGGGTTCTGTTCGATCACGATTTATGGTTTACCCGCGTTTTTGTATGCTGATTATTAGAGCTCGTCTACCAGAGCTTGCTATTCCTGAGCCACACTTACGTGTAGATACTATTGGGCTCAGAGGGTATAATGCTATGTTTATGCAGACTGTGAGGAAAGAAGGACTTGTGAAGCCTGAGGAGCGAGATCTTTTTGGGTATATTGTCGACCTGAACTACGTTGCACCGCCAAATCATGGGTGGTTAGACGTAGCTCCTGCTGCTGCTGTTGCTCCTGCTGAGGCTGATGTTGTATCTGAACCTGTAGCTGAGGAAGCTCAACCTGAAGATCCACAAGGGCTCCTTGAGGATGTTCTTATTCAGGCTGGTCAGGTGGATCAGCAAGTGAATCCAGAGGTTGTTGCACAGGTTGTGCAAGAGGTTTTGGAGCAGAATGATGATGCGACAAATCCTTTGCTTCAAGACATTGAGAGTTATTTAGCACCACCTGAGGTAATCTTTTATTTATGTAATAATATAGATGCTTAATTGATAGATTGTTTTATTAATCATAGATGCATAATATTATTATATAATGATTCTGATATTAGATATTTAGTAAATTGGATATTATTTCTGATTTTAAAATATAAATATCATGACACAAACAGGATGCTGAAGCTGAGGCTGCAAATCCCGAAGTTATATTACTTGAGGATGAGCAGATACAGCTTGATAGATCAGTTGAAGTACCGACTGAGGATCTTGTTAGATCATCTAGAGGTCGTGATGGTGAGACGGCTTCAGATGAAGATTCTGACAATACACCTTCTCCTCCTCCATTTGCTTCTGAAAGGAAGAGAAAAGGTAAGAGTATTTTGGAGGAAGGTACTGAGGAAGTTGAGATTCCTTTGATGAAGCGTCCGAGAACGCTTACTATTCGAGAAGGTTAGTATTGATTATAAAAGTTAAATAATCTTAACTTGTTGTTTATTAGGAGTTGAACTGAGACAGTTAATTCTGTATACAGTTGCTCAAGATACACCGCAGGTGGAGATGGATGCACCGGTGGTTACTGAATCGATGTCTTCACCGCTTCAGGTATGAGATATAAGTTCTATAACTATGAGTGTTATGCAATTAATTAGAAATTGAGACAGAGTAATCTGTAACAATAACTGATTTTAATTGTGTTTAACTTTACAGCATGAGGTTGCTGATCTAGTTCGTGGAGCTAATTTTCCAACGAACAAAACAGCTAGATTTGCGACAAGTTTGCTTACGCAAGCTTTGTCTCAACCTCATACACCGCTTACCAGAGACTGGCATATTGAGTCTCTCACACCGCCTGGACCAAGAACGATACCTGTTACTCCAACGACTGATGCTGAAAGGATTACATCCTTAGAGTTGAGGGTAAAGGATTTAGAGAAGCTTACTTCTCAGATTCCAGAGCAGGTGTCGAGCAATCTTCTTCTTTCACAGCAGATCTTCAAGCAGAGTGAATCATACAATCTGTTGATGAAGACTCATGATACTTTGCTTGCGGACTTCAACGTACAGAGACTGAAGTTATCTTCTTTAGAGAGTCTGGTCTTGAGATCGCATTCAGGACAGTCTACTCAGGGGGAGATATTGGTATATCTGGAGTCTTGCAAGGAAAATGAGTTGAAGAGGAAGAGAGATCAAGACAAGGACGATGATCCCAATGCACCGAGTGGTGAGCAGACTGGTCCTTCAAAGACTGGTGAGCAAGCTACTATTCAGGGGGAGTCTGGTGGTAATGCTGGTGCGAGTGGTTCTGGTACTGGTACAGGTCAGACTGAAGATGAAGCTGGTGAGACATTAGCTTGACTTTAGTATAGACTGTAGTTAGTATTTGTGAACAATTGTAAAACTTAATATTATTGTGTAAATATATTCGGCTTAAAGTTATTATTATTTTAAGTAAAATATGTTTTATGTAATTTAAGTTTATATAATTATGTTAAGATAAAATAGTGATCGAAAGTCTTCTGACTCATTGAGCAGTCGAGCGGCGTGTTCCGATTAATTTCGGCGGTCAAAATTTTATGATAACATATGCATTTTAGATTTGATTATGGACTTAAGACCATAAGGTATATAAGTAATTAACAAGTTAAAAATGTATTCGTATTAACTAGACAAATGATATATAATTTAAAGGTTAAATTGATAATGAATGAGATCAATTAACACTTGGAAATTATATAAGTTAATTAATAGTAAATTTAAATGTTTGGTGTTTATTCACAATGCATTAGAATTTAAAATTAATTAATATTTGTTAAGTAGACTTAAGAAATTTTGGATTGATTCAGGGTAATCAATAAAAGATTTTATAAGTTATATGTAAATTGCGTTTATATGTTAGGTTAAAATATACAAAAGAATTAATAAATAAATTCTTAGATTGGTTCAGGGAAATCAATGAAGAATTTGAATTATTAATATATTTGTATTTATGTTTTTCTCTTAGGATTGGAGATGCTTGATCTATCTGAATCGGAAGATGATATTTTTGATGAGATAGATGAAGACATTGATTTTGATCTTGAGGATGGAGAATTTCTACCACCTACAGATTGGACTGCTGTACCTGAGAATGTGCAAGACATGGGTGTAGATCTAGATGCAAACATTGATGAACACCATGTGAGCCCATCTAGGACAGAAGTTGTTATTGAAAATGAACAAGGTCCAACAATTGTCGATATAGATGAAGATATTGATGATTCAACCTCTGATGAAGAAGAAGAAGTTCTTGTTCAAACCAAAAATCCTGCTGTTGTACTTAGGAAACTTCCAAAGAAGAAGAAGAAGATTGGAATTTCTGAAGTTGATGTTACGAAAAAGCGTGTACCACGTAAAGGGATTATTGGTTGGTACTTTGACTCAGAACTAAAGCTTTTTGCAATCAAAAGGTTTGACGGAGTTCAATATTTTGAGCGAAAGCTTGCAGTTTTTAGTTCTCTACCACGTTATGAAATACGTGATTTGGCTAGATTAGAGATTAACAACCCAAGTCGTGATGATTATGCTGATCGTGTTGAAAGAATCATTAGACATGAGGTTGGTACGAATAAGTTTATTCAGATTAAGCCAAGAAAGGGAAAAACTGTGAAACTACAAGAGAGAAGTCAAAGAACAGGAAGAAGAAGAAGGAAGAAAGTTTATCCAGCTGTTAGATGCATACAGCAGATTCCACTGAAGACAATGCCACAGGATATTCTGGGTAATATGAAGAGATGGCATGTAGATTCAGGAACTGGAGAAGCTGTTATGGTTGAAGCTGATGATGAGGTTGAAGGTGGTGAAAGAGAAATCTTCAGAGTTTATGATCATCGACACCTGATGAATATGTCGAGAAAGGATCTGTTAAAGTTAAATGAGAACAGAATTTTGACGACTATTGAATTGGCTGATTTAGCAAGAGATTATCAGTTGATGGTTAAAACTTGTATCAAGATGAAGATTTACGCAGGCAGTAAGATTTACAAATGAAGACCAAAGACAAGCGTGAAGATAAAGACGCTAGAGCTATTGTCAAGGGGGAGTCTGTTGGAACATAGATTGTGACAACAGATCTAGCTTGAAATAGGACTGGTGTAATTATTATTATGTTTGTATATTGGTTTAGATTTGTAAATAAATATTTGTTTTGTTAGTAATATTCGTTAAACATATTATGGTGTTAAGTTGGACGAATGTTAAATACGAAATAAATACATTATGTGCGAGTCGAGTTCTCAGGTCGCGAACTTTGCGAGCTGAGATGAGAACTGAACTCGTGGAAGTCAGTAGCGAGTCGAGCTTGGTAATGGGCTTGGGCTGCAAGGCGAGTTGGGCTGAACTCGCTGGCCCATGCGAGCCGAGCCGAGACAAAATATAAAAGGTTGTTTCAATCGTGAAAAACCTTAACATCTTTAAACACTTTTGGCATACTTTCTTATCTGCGATTCCAGAAAACCAGAGAAAACATTACCTACGGCTAGACTTTGACGATTCATCGTTTAAAGTTAAGCTTTATTAAAACGCAATACGAACATATTCGTTGTTAGTAAGATAACATCGTATTGAGGGATTCCGCACCTTAATACTACAGATAACGAAGTTATCGATCCTAAAACTAGGGGACCTACATTTTTCTTGATATTTTGCCTTGGTTGCCTTTGATCTTCAAACGTGCGTGAAATCTTCGTTTTTTGGTCGTTTTGCCTGATTTTTCTCGTGCTTCCTTATTTTAACCTACTTGATAAAATATTAATGATTAATGTAATATTTGAGCTCTTTTGCCAAGTATTGTTCAAAAATGATAAATATATCGTTAGTAAAAATGTGACTTTTTACGCGATATCAAAAGGTTAGTGAGGTAGTTATTTTCCTGGTACAACAAAACAATGCATGTTCGGATAACTTAAACACAGCCCTAAAGGTTTGTCGTTAGAAAAATCCTTTTATCATTTTGTTGTTTTCTATTTAAATTAAACTATTACATGTGTATGCATGAGACTATCAATTTATGACGGGGGCTTGTTGTACCGCCTTAAAGCACATAATTGTTCACTTTTTGTTATATAAGCGGTTTATAAAACAACCGTCATATTTTGTCAATACTCTCTATAAATGAACACAAAACTTAACAATGGGAAGCTGTGAGGTTAATTTTCTCTTATTTATTCAAAAAGGATACACTATGAAGCATTTCCTTTTTCATGATCATCTTTTTGACAAAAGAAAATTAACACTTAGTACTCTTCGCAATTGCAATTTCTCAGTTTTGGTAGTCCGCCAAAGATGCTGACCAACAGTCCGAACGTTTGAAAGAAAGCCTTGTTTATTAAAGTGTTCCGAACAAGTGCAATTTAAAAACATAATTTCTTTCCCACGTCCCTCCTATCTGGTGGTGAGCTTTTTTTTTGTTTAGTATCGTTGAAGCACTGAGCTTGGCCGTAGTAGTGTTTTGAAAAGGTCAATTCTTTTCAAATTTCTAGGCTTTTGGTTTTTTGCTTCAATGTCAGCTCTCTTTTTGTGCTTCTGCTCTTCTGTTTAAGCGTTGGATATTCCTGGCTTTATTAGAGAATGAGCACGAAAAGTCATGTCCCAACATGGACCTCAAAATTCTCATGTGATCCTCTTCCTCCTCAAAATTCTCATGTCATCCTCTTCCTCATCCAAGAGAGCATGGAGTACAGGCCCACCAACATCATCAAATGCATAATCGTCGTCCAAGAGAATGGGTATAATCATATTCCTACGAATTCTATGGAGTGTAATGAAGGAAGATTTGGGACAGAGAAGTATATTTTAGAAGAGTGTGAATCACTTATCAAGAATGCGAAAGAAAGAGTGAAACGGGATGAAGATTGTATAAGATTTCATGTTGAATGCATATATAGATGATAAAAAAAAACAAGAAGATCGTTGACTGTGAGAAAAATATAATGGAAGACCATTTTCCATCCAAACCTTCAAATCGTTTACAATTTTTAAATGTTTTATTAATTGATAAATGTATTAATGCTACGAATTCTGTTATATATAATTAATATAATATTAATATTAATTAATGTTATGTTATCTTAATTATGGTGTGCTTTTCTGTTACTACTACGGAGTATATTTCAATCACTTAATAATTTACTTACTCGTATTTTCAAACAGTATATTAATTGTTTTTGTTTCAAAAATGCAAAAAATTAAAAGAATACATCGTTTTGATAAATCCGCCTATAAAATACACACTTACGGCGGTGATAAAAGCACCGCGTAAAGTAATTAAGGCGGGGTGAGTAAAACCGTTACTATTTTAGTTTGTGTAAGGCGGGTTACATAACCCGCTTTATTATGTTATCAAAACCAGCCATATAACACATTTTGACCCACAATTTTAATCAAGCAGCGGGTTTTCTTCTAGGACCGCCATTTTGTAGCGCCTTAAATGTTCAGTTTTGTAGTAGCGAATTAGGGATTGTATGTTATTATCCCTAGATAGGTTTGGTAGAGGGATGCCAAGAACTTCCTCTTTTAGGAATTTTTTTTCAAAATCATTTTCAAGGCGTGGTTCACATTCGACTATATCTAGTTGTGCATCCTCTTCTCCCAAACCAGTGGAAAGAGTAAACAAAGTTGTGCCTAGTAGACCCCAAGGTCAAAAGCACAACATCTTTGAAAACCAATCATCCGAACCTAAGTAGGTTTGGAAAACTAAATCCACAAACAACACATCAATAAATAAATCTTCCAAGTTTTTGAAATATCATAAACTTATTGATGTGATGATTATGGACGATTTTGGATGACCCAAGTCTATCAAGGCTTGGGTGTCCCATAAACACTAATGTTTGATTGTTTGTGGTGATGCAGTCAGGTTTTTGATAACTTATAATTTTATGTGACTGCAAGAATGTGTTTGTGCTGATGAAGAAAATTGTTTTCAAGGTGGTCATTTGTGGTAATTGAATGGATGAGATTTTGCAGTTTTGGTGAAGTTCAAATTTAAAGGTGTTTAAAAGTGCTAAAAGGCATTTGACTTGACTTGATATGTCACTTGAAATTTTTCTTTAAACATTATTTGTTTTAATTGTATGGTAGTGGCTAGTTCTTGTGTTCTACTTAATGAACATATAGATATGCAAAGTTACCATATTTTATATATTTCATGTTTTATTCACAATGGCTCCTGTTTATGTTCTCTTTGATGAACATTAAGAAATGCAAAGTTGCAACATTTAGTAAAAATTAAAAAAAAAATAATTAAAAATTGTGTTTAAGGGGAGTAATTTGGGTTAAGAAATGTGAAAATTGAATCTGCTGTTCAGGGGGAGTAATTTTAAAATTCTGATTTAAAAAGTCAGAAAAATGTGAACAGACAGATTATGTTTTATCCATTTGGGTTGTGTTTGTGAACAACTTGGAAAATGATAGTACATCAGACAACATGCAGTACAAAATGGAATTTTAAGGTTTATGTTTGATATGTCAGTAGGTTTATCTGGCATATTAAAAACAGTTTTTCAAAACATTAGCTTCATCACATGATGTATTGGTAGACATTAAAACTTAAGTTTTCAAAAAGCATAATATTAAAGTTGCATACTATTTTATATAAAAGGTATTATTATGTATGACATTAAAGTTGAAATAGGACATTAAGTCTGAATTCCTGAAGCGTAATCTTAATTTTTGGATGATTAACATGTTATGATCTGTGTCTAGAGTCTTAATGTAGTCTTATCTGGGGAAATATATTGGTTGACTCCTCTGTTGTATGAAAATACAGACCTGATTTCAACATATATATTTTTGAAAAGGACATAGGTACGTAGTCTGTGTTAAGTTACTGACAAATATTACGGATCCATGGTATTCTTGAATTTATAAGATTGTACATAATGTACATGAACATATTGCAAACAAGAATTACCTAGTAATGGTTTGTGTTAAACTATGATACTCTGTTGTACTTTGTACAGACCTGAATCCTCTAATTTAATTGTTCAGACTGGTGTTTGTTCAACCCGAATCAATGTGAATGTGACTATGTTGTACTTTATACTGACCTGTCACCTCTGGCTTGATTCTAAAAATATTACTATATTCTCACTTTTTACATGGAAAGTACTAACATGTTCTAATTTCAAATGTATATCATAATATGTTTTATATAGAGTAATATGCATACTAATAATAATAAGATCAACGGACTTTTAATTTACAAGTTCCTTAACTCAAGTATGAAATGTTTAGGTGGACAACAATACCGATAATCATTTTGAACTAATTTTTGGAAACACTGCTTTAAATATGTTACGTAAATTTAAAGTGGGCAAATATACTGATAATCGAAATAACACTTACTATTTTCTAGTAATTGCATGTTATCCTGATATGATCCCTAAGCAGACCTAAAACAATACCATCCCCAATTTATTTTAATATTTGTTTTTATGTATTCTTTACTTTTCGTTTATAAAGAAAATACAGAAAGATTTTATTTCTATGTTATTTTCTTCAATATCACATATCTTGGAAAAGTCAAATATTGAAGATGTAAAGGATGTCTGTTATTCTCCAAAGACTTTGAAGATAAACTTTATTGGAGAAGCTGCTGATGAATGAGAAAGAGTTGGTCACTGAATTTGAAGATCTAACTATATGTCAGTCACATTAAACTGAACATCAAGATTTTTGAATACCAAGTTATATGAATGGGGGAGTTTGTTGGTTTAGACTAATTGAAGACTTATTTGACCAAGCTGCTGACATGGGGGAGTTTGTTGGTGCATAAATGTGTGTCAGTCAGTTGGTCAACATTTGTACTTGTCATAGTCAATTAGTCTGAGTATGTGATGTGTTTAGTTTGTATATTCGAGTTTGTAAACGAAATGTAATTTTAGAATATACAAAGCATTGTTCATGAGACACATAGCCTGTGTCGCAATAGCGACACAAAGGCCGTGTCGCAGGTTCGGCTGGACAGGTATATATAGACGAGTCTTGGTTCAGTTTAGGGTTGATCAAACCCTAGAGAGTGAGAGCCGTAAGCAGAGAGAGAGCAGATATATTGAGTTTGTAATCTTTATTCTTCAAGTGTGAATATATACAAAGATTATATAGAATTGTTTGTGTTCGTGATTCGTTAAACATTCAATACTCGTTTGTTTGATTTCCGCTCTTGCAATCGAGTAGACAATCTGATTTAGGTCCGGCATAGGGAACCTACGGTTACAATTTTTTTCTACACTTTTAAGTGTTGAAAAGTTGTAATTTCTACACACTTACAAGGGTGAGCTTTTGTTTTTACACATATAGGTTTGAAAAATCTTATCTTTTACAAAAAGTTTTACACAGTTTCTAAAAACATGAAGCAAAAAGTATGGTAAAATGACAATTTTTTTAGTATTTTGACTCATTTGTAGTCAATATTGAAGATTAGTTTATCTATATATTATGCCAAAAAGAATAGAAAGAACCAATAATGATCAATGGGATAATCACACAGGAGTTGAAATATATATATATATATATATATATATATATATATATATATATATATATATATATATATATATATGATCCGGTTCAATTGAGAAAGGGGGGAAGTGTTCAAGAGGGAAACACTAATTTTGAGGGAAGGGGGGAAGTGTAATATCCATCACGGAACATCTTAACTTTGTCAATACAAATTTTAAAAAGAGAATTAACTTTATTAGTAAATAATAATCAAAATCGATGCTATAAAGAATATATTATCTGATGAAATTCATTTTTTAGTCATAATATTAGATTATAAATATTTATTTAATAAATTGTTAATGTAGGTTCCACTTGTACGGACCAAATCGAGTAGTTCAACTAGTTTGTTAAAGCGGAAATCAAACAAACTAATATATGCTAGATTAACACGATAAATGACCAAAACACAAAGTGTGTATGTATATATATATGAAACACTAACAACAATACATACACTTGGACACAAACACACAAAGATCAAATAACACTTAGAGAGTATTCTGTGATAATGAGAGTGCTATGTGTGTGTAAAATGTGTTACCAAAACAGAAGCTGGCGAGCTTCTATTTATAGCCTGATCCAAACTTTATGCGACACAAGCCTTGTGTCGCATAGACTCTTCTGCGACACAATGCTTGTGTCGCATGGAATGTTTCTGCGACACAATTCTTGTGTCGCATAGAATGCTTCTGCGACACAATGCTTGTGTCGCATGGATACAAAAATTGTAATTAAACTAAATCTAAAACTATACAAAACGTAATTACAATTTCGACACGATTACAGACTGAGACCAACTGACAGACACACATAGATGTACCAACAAACTCCCCCGTGTCTTCAGCTTGGTCTTCGAAAAATTCTTCAATTTTCTTCAGTCTTCAGATGTCTGGTCTTCAAACCCATCCAGGTGGAAAGTTTCCACCAGCGTGTATGCCGTAGGTGAAGCATATATCAACAATTTTCTGAAATCGTTTCTCTAAAAAGAGTTGAACTCGTTTCTCGGATTGTAGCGAATCCGATTGTCGAATAGCTTCTTCATGTCACTTCTGGACAGATTAATCAAGCTCATTGGGTCAAATATTCTTAAGTTGGCTTTTCGTAGACCCCACAAAGATCCTGTCTGAGGCTCTGAATCTGGTACAAAAACTAAGACGGCTTCGCCAGTGTGAGCATCCAGTTCCCAGTAATGAAAACGTTTCAGTAGATTGAATGGAACTGTTTCCAGAGCGATTTCAGTCAGACATTCAGCGGGCGGATAGTGAACTCTTACAATTGGCTGCTTGGTCTTTGGATCGAGCTTTTTCTTGAACGTGTACCTTGTACCCAGTACTGGTTTAACATAATGATATTTCTTTCGTTTAATTTCCTCACGCATGACCTTTTGAATAACATCAGCTACTCCGTCTTCGTAAGGATTTATCAACTGAAGTTGAGAGAGACGAACGATGTCATGCTTTGGCAATGTACTCAATATCCTCAGTGATCGACGAAAGTACTGGATACCGTCGAGTCTTTTAATCATAAACCTTCCTTTGCTCACCTTCCAGCTTTTTATCAGGCCTGTATAATCACCACCAACCTGATATTTCTTGCATGTAACTGGAGCAGGTTCTGGATTTTTACCTTTTGGAAACCAGTTATCCCTTTCTCTGATGGGCATTTCCTTGTCAAAAGATACACATTCGGATGTATCGAGAGGGAAAATGTCATTATAATTTGTTGATTCACGAACAGGGACTGGTTGTGCTTGTGAAGAACTGGTGGGTGCAGAAGATTCTTGAGCAGGACCAGGTTGAGAAGTAGATCCTGGTACGTAATTAAACGTTGGCCCTGACTCATCGTCTGAAGAATCAGATAATACAATACCCTCTTGAGGATAAGCTGGACGATCAGTATATTCTTCATCAGGACTAAGCACTTCTTTTTCAACATCAACATCATCATCATTATTAGCAGAGTTGAAGTCAAAAGATTCTTCAGGCGCACGACCGTCATCGTCAACCGCAGATTGAAAGTAAGTCAAATTACAATACGTGTAATCTACAGCTAGCGGTTTTGGTTGCCCTGGTTGCTCAATAATATACTCAAGAACAAGAGTTGTTTCATTAAAAGCAGAAGCATTTACATTATCAGGATTTACATTTTCTTCGCCCTCGGCGGAAACCCTAGGTGTTGATTCTATAGCTGGTTGGGCTGTCTCCCCCGAAGCAATAGCTTGGGTTTCCAGTTGCAGAATCTTCGACTTCAGTTCTTCGTTCTCTTTTTCAATGTGAGAGATTCTGGCATCCTGAGCTTCAAAAACTGATGCTTGAGCTTCCATAGACTGCTGCATCTTTTCAATCTTTGCCAGGAGCTCCTGAATGACGGCTGGATGAGGAGTGATCGGAGTTTCAGTCGTCGGGTGCTTAGAAGATGTAGACGTGGAAGTACGGGAGCGTCTGACCAAAGGATTAGGATCAGCAACGTCCGAAGTGTCTCGAGGCCTTTTTCCTCGGTTAGAAGATTCAGGACGTGGAGAAGGTGGTCGATAAGCATCGATCTCACGATCGAGATCCACCAACTCCGGATCCTCGACAGCTGGCTGAACTGGCGGTTGTTGAGCAGGAGGTTGTTGAACCGGAGGCTGCTGCACTGGAGGCTGAGGGATAGGTTGTTCAGGTGCTGGATCATTGAATTGCTCACCAGGAAGAGCAACATAATCAGGATCCACAATGTGACCAAAAAGAGCAACCTCACGTTCTGGTGGTTGTCCCTGCTTCGCAAAAGTGGTACAAGTAATGTAGATCCTTGTATTCATCGGTGTCTGCTTGAAATTGAAAGATGCGACCACCGGAAGATCTGGATGAAGATGATTGAGCAGCAGCTGAGTGAACCTAGGATAGAGAGCCCATTTATCTTTAGCATCCAAGGCATTGTTCACAAAACCCCTGAAGATATAACCGGAGAAGTTGAAGGGTTTGTTGTATATCAGGGCAAGAATAGCAGAGGCAGTCGAAAATTTCATCCCTTCGAGACCTGCCTTGCGACTGGATAAGCAGACGATGACAATGTGAGCAAGATATCTCCAGACCTTTGTCAGGTAGGTCTTCTTGTACTGATCAAATGGAATATCTTGATATCCATTCGATCCCATGCCCTGTGCAATTGCAGCTGGAGTAAACTGGGTGATCATGTCAGAATTATCACCGAACAGAAAGAAATCCCGAATAAGCTGCTCGGTGAAGATAACTTGGCGGCCGCGGACAGTAGAAATGATACGAGTATCCGCTTCATCATAGTTGACCACCGCGTTGTCCCAAAACTCGGTGATGTGATTTGTCAGGATCCGAGTATCAGCAGTGATAGCTTTGTGAATTCTGGAGCGACGAAGAAATGCTATCATTGGTCGGTATGGGCGAGAAGTCTCGACAGATGTATTCATGAAAGCCACGATATTGTGACGTGGCTCCCAGAAATATTTAGAGACATCGATCTCTGGGAGTGCTGGAGCAGCCGGAGCAGCTTGAGCAGGTTGTTCAGCCATTTCTACAAAAATAACAATAAAACAGCCAAAACTCGAAATGCGTTAGCGTTAGTACCAAAAAAATAATTCGCGTTTTAATTTTACAAATGTTCTGCGACACACAGTTGTGTCGCACGAGATCCATACGACATAAGGACTGTGTCGTAGAAGGACACTACAACACAAGCCTTGTGTCGTATGACACGTGTCACGCGGACAGCATTTCACCTGCATTTAGCAATTTTGTGAAATTAATCACGGATGCGACATAGCCTCTGTGTCGTATGGTTGTGTCGTATAAAACAGATACGACATAACATATGTGTCGTATAAAGATACGACATAAGCACCTGTGATCAGTACGACATAAAAAGCCCTAATCTATGCGACATAACGACTGTGTCGTATGTTATGTCACAAAGATGAACATCAAAGCAAACCCAGATTCGATCGATGAAAAAATTTGGGGTTTTCAAAAACTACGCATACCCTAGGGTTCGTAATCAACAGGGGATCAATAATATGTATTTATCTAACCCTAATAACCCCTAAACCCTAAATAATTTAACGAAAAATCGAAACCCAAAAAAACGTAATACGGGTTGATCAAGTTCAAGGCATAATACGCGATAAAAACAAGAAAGAATTATACCTAAAGATGCGCAAACAGATGATGAACAAGAATCGTTCAACAAATCGCGGTGAAAAGCCCTCGAAAACATGAATCCGATCGAAAATCGCTTGTGTCGCAAAATCGCCTTTGTGTCGTATAATTTGTGTCGTGTAAGTTTTGAAAACGTAAATGATTATGTCGTATGATGTGAATAGTTAACCCCTGACCCGCGTACGACATAGTATACGACACAAACATAACTGACGAATACGACACAGGCATTGTGTCGTATAACAGTAGTACGACACAGTGATTGTGTCGCACAGAACACAAAGCAAAATTTTGAAGATTAAAAATTTGATTTCGATGCCGATTCGGATTTTGATTTTAGAAATTTCTCAAAGAAGATGACTTGTGACTTAAAAAAAATAAAATTAAAAAGAAAAAATACAATTTAATATAAACATAAAAGATAAGAAACAAATACAACTAAAAGCGAGAAATTTATAAAATCGTTTTGGTGACGGAGTTGAGATTCTGGTTAGGGATCATACCGAAATAACATGCAATTATTAGGAATAGAAAGTGTTATTTCGATTATCAGTATATTTGTCCACTTTAAATTTACGTGACACATTTAAAACACGTTTTATAAAAATTATTTCAAGACGATTACCGATATTGTTTGTCCACTTAAGCATGTTACAACCGAGTCTGTGGAGTTAACCGTTTATTGTTAGTATGAATAATTCTCTGTGGCCCCCACCATTGATATACCCCTATAACCCAGACAATAACATAGTTTCCATATTTAGAAAGAATAAAGAAAGATCATTTTTAAGAATCAGGCTAGAGTTGACAGGTCAGTACGGAAGTACAGCAAAGCAACCTAACGTGATTCAAGTATAATCAAAACCAATCGCAGTCAAACTGAAATTGGAGTTTTCTAAACAGCGACCTTGTTTAGTGTGATTTAGGATTAAGCAAAACCGATCGCAGTCAAACTGAATTTGGAGTTTCCCAAACAGCGACCTTGTTCAGTATTGTCAAGATTTTCAAGTGCATTGACCTGTAATTGCTTAACCCCAAGTTTATACTAACTGTTACCAGTTCTGTACTTTCGTACAACAGAGGCAACAACCAGCATAAACTCCCAAATGATTTCAGATAAAAGTTCCAAAGATAGAAATATGTTAAGCTACGCTAAGGAATTAAGACATTGAGTCGTACATCACACGGTGTTTACCACAAGATAGTAGACACGTATTTAAATGACTTCTTAATAACTCATAGATCGTTGTGTATCATGCCTACCAGTACATCGCATGATGAAGACAATTTTCATAAAAACTGTTTTAAGTGTGTCAGATAAACCTACTGACACATCAAAGATAAATCTTAAAATTCCATTTTGTGCATGTCACTCAATGTACTATCATATCCCAAGTTGTTTACAGACTCAACTCAACGTCTATTTTAAAAATGTAGCAACCATTGCATTTCTTTGATACTAACGAGTATAAAGAGTGGCGGTTGCTTAAATTTTTTTTTTTTTTTTTTTTTAATCCAAAACAATAAAGCAAATAAACTGTACAAAAACTAAGTCACAAATCATTTCTTGAGATCAAGGGAAATCATCCCTATCATATCCACAAGTTCGTCGAAACGAGCACGCGAAAATGCTTTAGTGAATAAGTCGGCTTTTTGCCTAATGGTATCTATGTGAATTAGGTCAATTAAATGTTTCTCATAGCAATCTCGTATGAAGTGAAACCTAATCTCTATGTGCTTGGTCTTAGAGTGTTGAACGGGATTGCGAATAATAGATATAGCAGCAGTATTATCAATACGAATAGGAGTCAAAGTAAGAAGTAACCCATAGTCACGCAATTGATGTTGAATCCACAATATCTGTGAACAACAGCTTGCAGCAGCAATGTATTCAGCTTCCGATGTTGAGGTGGAAACTGTGGTTTGCTTTTTACACTGCCAAGACACCAATCGAGAACCGAGATATTGGCATCCTCCTGTAGTTGACTTTTTATCCGAATTGCAGCCGCCATAATCAGAATCAGAATAGGCAGTGAGAGCGAAATTTTTCTCATTTGAGTACCATAGACCAAGTGATGGTCTATATTTGAGGTAACCAAAAATTCGCTTCACAGCCTTCATGTGAGAAACCTTGGGCTTTGATTGATATCTGGAACAGATAGACACAGCAAACACAATATCTGGTCTGGATGCAGTGAGATACATCAGTGATCCTATCATAGAACGATAGTCCCGCTCCTTGCAATCTTCTTCTTGTTTAGCGGGTCCGAGTTTGTGATCAGTTTCAATGGGAGTACCATATGGCTTACAGTCATGGAGTTCATACCGAGTCAACATGTCATTGACATATTTGGACTGATGAATGTAGAAACCCTTGTCAGACTGCTCAACCTGTACACCTAGAAAGAACTTAAGTTCTCCCATGGCACTCATTTCAAACTCGGACTTCATAATCTTCTCGAAGTCTCTGCACAAAGAATCATTTGTTGAACCAAATATGATGTCGTCCACGTAAACCTGCACAAGTAACAAATCTTTTCCAACCCTTTTTATGAAGAGATTGCTATCAATTTGGCCTCGTGAGAAGCCATTTCTCGTGAGATGATTTGCCAACCTCGCATACCAAGCTCTTGGAGCTTGATGAAGACCATATAATGCCTTGCCTAACTTGCACACATAATCAGGATGGTTTGGATCTTCAAAACCAGGAGGTTGCAAGACATACACATCCTTCAGAACCTCTCCATACAGAAATGCGCTCTTGACATCGAGTTGGTAAACCCGAAAACCTTTAAATGTTGCATAAGCCAGAAAAATGCGAATGGATTCCAATCTTGCAACTGGAGCAAACACATCATCATAGTCCAAACCCTCAATCTAAGTAAAACCTTGAACAACCAGCCGAGCCTTATTCCGAATAACTACGCCTCTGTCATCTTTCTTCACGCGATAAACCCAGCGAGTTCCAATTGGATCGACATCTTTTGGTAAAGGAACCAACTCCCAGACATCAAGCTTTTTGAATTGATTCAATTCTTCCTGCATAGCCTCAACCCAGTATGGATCTTTCAAAGCTTCAGCGATTTTCTTTGGTTCATGTTGAGACAAGAAGCATTCTTCCAATTCTTCTTCAACACAGGCAAAATTGGCAGATGAAGATTCTTCACGGACTTCATTAGCAGCAGTTTGATGCCTAGTTAAAACACCTTGTTGAAGCTCACCAATGATATTTTCAGTGAGGTGAGAAGAATGAATTCTAAGCTGAGGAATCGGATCAGGCACAATGATCGAATCCAAATTTGACAGATCACCTCCAGGATTTTCAATTTCAACTGAGCTATTAGTGGCAGTATCCTCATTGTCAATTGGTGTGACAATATCGGTTTCAGTTTGAGGATTAGATTCAGAAGCCACTTGATCAACATCGGAGGGATTGTCATCATTGACAATATTCTCTGGAGGTACAACTCTAGAATTGGAGATTGAGACGTCAGAAGAAAGATCCAATCCATGAAGTAGAGACACCACCAGTTCTTCTTCATTAAATTTGGGAAGATTGAAAGAGTCCACCAACTTATCATATTCAAACAAGGACTCAGGTCCCTTGCCTTTTGGAGAATCAGTATATTTCATAAACCTCACTTCAAAATGTTCCTCTATTCTCCCAGTAGACTTGTTGAACACTCTTTTATTCAGCGAGTTCACAGAATATCTCAAAAATAACCCATCGACTGCTTTTTCATCAAATTTGCCTACCGAGTCCTTAGTGATTAAGATTGTGCAAGGACACCCGAAAGGCTCAAGAAACTTCAAATTTGGTTTGCGATTATTCAGCAATTCGTAACATGTTTTCTTTCGCTTTTTAACAATCGAAACCCTATTTAACACATAGCAGGCAGTGTTAACAGCTTCTGCCCAAAAAGTGGTTGGCAGATGCGCATCAGACAACATGGTTATTGCTGTCTCAATGATTGTCCTATTCTTTCTTTCAGTTACTCCATTTTGCTGAGGAGTACGAGCAGCACTAAACTGATGAAAGATTCCCTTTCGAAGACAATACATTTCCAAGGTTCTGTTCTTGAATTCGGTTCCATTATCACTGCGCAGTTTCTTGATTTTCAGATTGCACAGATTTTCCAGTCTGTCGAACAAGTAGATTAAAGTATCAGTAGTTTCATCCTTTCCAGCCAAGAAATACACCCAAGAAAACCTTGAGTAATCATCAGTAACAACCAGACAGTACGATTTTCCACCAATACTTTTCTTATTCACAGGACCGAACAAATCCATGTGAAGCAGCTCCAATGGAGATTCAATAGAGTTCACCAGCTTAGACTTATGGAACTTCTTGTGTTGTTTCCCTTTCAGACAGGAAACACATTCATCATCAGTTACGAATGATTTTTTAGGCACACCTAACACAAGATCATTATTAACAAGATAATTCATTCTGCGAAAATGAATATGTCCCATTCGTCTGTGCCAAAGCAGTGAATCTGTAGAAGATGCTTTTGATAGCAAACAAGTATGCTCCTTGGTAACCACAGTTTGCATATCCAAAATGTACGAGTTGCGTACACGGGGTGCTCTCAGTAACACCCATTCCTCGGGAATAACAAATCCCGGCTTCAGAATTAAACATTCAACATCGGTAAATGCGGTAGTGAACTTCTTGTCGCAGACTTGAGAAACACTAATCAGATTGTGTTGCAGTTCCTCGACATAGTTCACTTTATCAAAACTCACTTGCCCATTAGAAAGTGTACCCTGACCCGTTATGTTACCACCTGTATCTCCCGCAAAAGCAACATGTCCTCCACGATATGGTTTCACATCAGACAGAAGAGACATGTCACCGGTCATGTGCCGTGAGCAGCCACTATCCACATACCATTTACTTCTATGTATATGATCTGACTGCTACAGCACAACATAGAGAGAGAGTTAGTTAGAAATGGAGACCCAGGCCTTGACAGACTTGGGTACTCCAGAGACCTCATCAATAATAACTACATCAGTTAAAACTTTGTTTTTCAATAAATCAGGTGCAATTCCTGATGCAGTATTACTTGATGATGAGTCTTTTAACGACTCTTTTGGTCTCCAAATCTTCACAGGAACAATATTGGGTTGCTTGTTAACATTGTCAGGCTGTTTAACCAGAGGTTTACTAGGCCTAGCAGCATTAACTTTCGGGATAAAAGTATGAGAAAGTGAACCTTTCTTTGAAAAAGATTTAACAGATGAATTTTTGTAAACAGAATTTCTGGGAACACCTTTTGAAAACTTCTTTCTCAAAAGCAACGGGCATTGATTAATCAAGTGACCTTGTTTCTTGCAGTAGAAACATGATCGTCTTTCCTTAAAGGTTCGGTCGTTACTGCCTAAAAATTGAGGTGAGACAGATAACTTATGTGAGCATGTTGAAGTGGATGCCCCAGAATGTGAAACAGAAGGTTTAACAGAATTCTTAATTGATTTGTCATTAGTATTCTGTAAATCTTTCCTTTTATGTTCAGCCTTAACCTTAGTATTCATTGGAAAAGTTTCATCATCTATTTCAGTAGTGAGAATGTGATGTTCAGGCTTAATGTTTTTCTTTTCACATTGAGGCACAAACTTACAGGGAACATCCTCAACCTCGACCTCTTCTTCAATAGTTTTTAAGGGAGCAGGCGAAAAACTACCAAAGGGGGTAAACTTGACGGTTCCTGAGGGGGTAAACCTAACAGGTTCAAAAGGCTTCACAGGTTCAGCCTTAATTGTCTTAGGTTTCTTCTTATCATGATTTACTTCTATGTTGGCTTTATAGAATTCAGGCAACTTAAACGGATTCAAACTAACAGGTTCACATACAGGCATAACTACTTTCTTAACGACAGGCTTATTAACTGATATTTCAATGGGCTTTGCATCTACTAACGTAGTAGGCACAAAATCTTTAATTTCATCCTTAGACGGTCTACACAAATTCACATCTAAAGACGGAGGCGGTTGATGATGATAACCATAACCGGACTTATCTTTAGAACTAGTTCTACCCGTCTGTAGGATATCAGTAAAGACCAAGGCTGAAGTGTTGATATTCTTGAGTTTTCGTTGCAAATCAACAGCTTTGGCTTGAGAGTCAGCCAATTCCTTTTTTAAATGAGCAATCATTTTTAAGTAACTGTCAATTTCATCTTGATTACTGAAAATTAGAGCTTTTAGCTCCTTTTTATCTTCAATAAGTTGATTAATGTTACTTTCAAAGTGTTTCTCATTAGTTTTTAAAACTTTGTTTACCTCCATCAAGTTCAAGATATCAGACTTCAAGTTTTCATTATGTTCCATAAGCCCATTTACTTTACCAGTTAAACTAATACATGAATCACAAGTAAATTTAGCAAATGGTACCTCATTGTTGATAGCCATGAAGCATTGCTCTTGAGTTTCATGAGCAGAGAAATCATAAGCATCTCCATCCTCAATCAACAATGCAGCTTTAGCAGTAGAATGCTCAATCTGTTTTGGAGCAACAGATGGTTTTGTGAAACCCGAAGCAGGCTGTCGTCCTTTCTCACATTCGCGGGCAAAGTGACCAAGATTCTGACACTTATAACACTTGATTTTGCTTTTATCGAATCCCATTGGTGTTCGGTCAGCTGCATCTTCAAGAGATCTCTTTCCAGTTCTTCTTAGATAGTTTTTGGCTCTGCGAGTGAGCATAGCCATATTCCATCTAATGTCAATCCTTTCTAACTCATCAGGATCAACCTGATTGAAGTCTTCATCAGTCAGCTCCAATGTACTGACTCTTTTAGAAAGAAAGTCTTCATATGATGACAAGAAAGCAGTAAACATGGCTGCATGTTCATCGGTGGTTGCTGAAGAAGGAACAGATGATGATGAATATGTACTACTTGAAGAAGCATTATAAGCTGGTAGGGCTGAAAATGTTCCAACAGTAGGATTACTGTAAGAAGAGGATCTCTGAGAATTTAGCTCAGCTGAGATGAAAGCCGTTCCACCATGACTTGATTCTGATACACGAGAAGTAGATCTTGTTTCCTTCTTTTCAATATCCAACGCTCCAGCTTCAAGTTTTCCAATGAGATCATCCAGAGACAATTGCATTGTCTTTGAATCGTTTTCTAATAACAAAACTCGTGTTTCCCAACTTGGTGGTAGAGCAGCTAAAGCCTTTTTGTTAATCTCAGAATTTTTGAGATTATATCCGTCAGCTTTCAGTTCATTTTCTGTGCGAGTAAATCTGCAAAGCATGTCTCTGACAGTTTCATTCTTCTGGATATAGAAATAATCAAACTGAGTTTTGACTAATTCCAATTTGCTTTCAATGTACTCAGTGTTGCCACAAAATCTCTTCTCAATTGCATTCAAAAGATCATAAGCAATAGTTTGTGGAAACATATCCAAAACGTCAGTTGGAAGTGACATAGTAATAGCAGAATGAGTCTTGCGTTCAATTTCCCATGCTTTTCGTTCTTCGGGAGTGTATGAACGAACGGTTTTGGGTGGAGGAACACCGATATGTTCTCCAAGAGCAACAGGAACAACATATCGTTCAAGAAGAGCCAACTCCATATCAGGATCAGTGAATAATACAAACGCCATGAAACGTTATTTCCATGCTCGAAATGGCAAACCCGGTGCAAAATAAGGAGGTTTATTTGCACTACCGGTCGTAGCATTATGTTGTAAAACTGCATCAACGCTTTGAAGAGACATGATGAAAATCTGCAAAAAATCAGAAAATACACAACAAACAAACTGATTTTTGTCTAAGTCTGGAATTATGCGACACAATGTTATGTCGCAAAGTATCAATACGACACAGTCTTTGTGTCGCAGAGAAGCAATACGACACAAGTGTTGTGTCGCTGAAGTTAATCAGACAGAAGACAAAAATGCGACACAACCGTTATGTCGTAGGTTATGTCGCAACTTGTGTCGCAGACCAGTCAAGGTCAAAATAAGTTGTGTCGTAGGCTTATGTCGCACGATATGTCGCACGTTATGTCGCAGACAATTTAATGTCGTATGGTTGTGTCGTATGAACAGTGGATAAGACACAAATATTGTGTCGCAAAAGTGCACTTGCAGACAGTTTTTGAGCCCACAAAAATTTCAATTTTCAACCCACATCATTACATAAAACACCATGCTTTATTTCAGACTGAAAAACCAACCTTTTAAACAAAATGATTACCAACTTTTTACCAAACAAATCACCAACACATATGTTTGAAGATTAACAACCAAAATATGATCAAAAACAACCTTTTTGAACCAAGAACATCAAGAACACCAAGAACATAAAATGTGAAAATAATATTTTTAGACCAAAATCTAGCAAAAACTAACTCGAAACCGCAACTCAAGAGTATGCGGCTCTGATACCAATTGTAGGTTCCACTTGTACGGACCAAATCGAGTAGTTCAACTAGTTTGTTAAAGCGGAAATCAAACAAACTAATATATGCTAGATTAACACGATAAATGACCAAAACACAAAGTGTGTATGTATATATATATGAAACACTAACAACAATACATACACTTGGACACAAACACACAAAGATCAAATAACACTTAGAGAGTATTCTGTGATAATGAGAGTGCTATGTGTGTGTAAAATGTGTTACCAAAACAGAAGCTGGCGAGCTTCTATTTATAGCCTGATCCAAACTTTATGCGACACAAGCCTTGTGTCGCATAGACTCTTCTGCGACACAATGCTTGTGTCGCATGGAATGTTTCTGCGACACAATTCTTGTGTCGCATAGAATGCTTCTGCGACACAATGCTTGTGTCGCATGGATACAAAAATTGTAATTAAACTAAATCTAAAACTATACAAAACGTAATTACAATTTCGACACGATTACAGACTGAGACCAACTGACAGACACACATAGATGTACCAACAGTTAACATTCATCGTAATGAATGTTAACTTAACATTTTTCACAATAAATGATAAAAAAAATTAACATTTTCACAAATTTAACATTCATCGTGATGATTTTTTTTAACTAACATTCAACTCGGTGAATATTAACGATTTTGGATATAATATTCATTAATTGATGTTATAAATTACAAAAAGAATTTATCAAGGAAGCTTAACATTCATAATATCGATTCTGATCAACATTTATTAATTTTCGCTTTTTATTTTTTGACATTTATATTGGCGAAAATTAAAATGCATCGTGATAAATATTGCATTTCCCCCCTTCCCTCAAAAAAAGTGATTCCCCCTGCATCATTCCACTATATATATATATATATATATGGGGAGATCAAGAGGGAAGGAGGGAAGCTATTCTCAGCCATACATTCTGGTCAACTCAAAAGTCAACGTGGTGACACTTTTGTAAATAACTTGAAATCACCTCCCAGCACGTTAACATGCATTTCAAAAGCATGTTAATCAAATTACAATTTAATATATATAAACATTCATTTATCATGAATATTAACTTATATATGTTATTTATATTAATGAATATCATAATTTAACATTCATTACTGTATAATAATATATATTAGTTAAGATTCATCTTAAAAAATGTTAATATCTTACTTCTTCTTTTTTTAGTTTTTAAGATTAACTGGTGATGAATGTTAGATTTATATGTTATTGACAATGATGAACACTTTAATATTCATTTACAATGCATATTAACTTATACAGTACATGCATGGTATTATACACAATGATAATTATAACATTCATTTACGATGAATGTAACTCGTATACATTATTATACACCAATGAATGTTATGTTATCACAATCAATGGTGTGTAATAGCATATATACGTTAATATTCATCATAAATGAATATTTAGAACTATGAAGTTGTAATTTTGATAACATGCTTTTCAGATGAATGTTAACGTTCTGGGAATTTTTTGAGTTTGTGAAATTCGATTGTAATGAAGACCATAATTCGATTAATTACTCGTTTATATGTTTTTTACAAAGAAATTCGTTTAATTCTATTGTTTTTCATCACCAAATCAAAATTTTCTCAAAAAACTCAAAAGTTACACCAAATTTTATAATTTTGGATGAATCCGAATTATGACGAATTAAAGATGTGTATGAATGTGTTTGATGGATCTGAAGATTTATAATGTTTTTGATTGAAGGAATCATTGAACTACATGCTTTAATTTTGGATTTTAGGCATAAATTGAGAAAATGGGTATTGTAGATGATGTGAGAAAATAAGTGGTTGTGGTTTACTTCCCTCCTTCCCCCAATTTAAGAGCTTCCCTCTTGATCCTTCCCATATATATATATATATATATATATATATATATATATATGAAAATGTGTTCAAAGTGGAATCTAATACTCCAACATTTGGTTTTTCATTATCGTATCCGTTCCAACTTTAATAGTGCATAAGACAACTTTAACACATTAAATAAAAAGTGTCATACAGTAATAATGACAATATCAACCAATAAATTTTTATAATATTAAATTAATTTAAAAAATTGTGATCCTTTGAAAATGAAAATGGACAACCATATCTTAAAAAGAAAAAGATAGAAAATATGGATGATAAAAATATTAGTTCGGATATGAAATATGAACTACTAACACCTAATAACGTGTTTAACGACGGTTCACCTATGAACATTTTTTGTTCTTTTATTATTAAAGCATGCACATTTCCATATTAACATTCATATTAATATTTTCTACAAATAGAATGGATTTGATGAAACGCCAAAAACTGATATAGAAGTAGAGGTTGAATGTTGATGACAAAAACATCTAGAAAAAGAAATAATAGGCAATGCAACTTATAAGTTATAAGGTGACCTAAAGTGAAATATCAACATCTAAATTTAGATTTTGAAATTGGTAGAAATTCGTAAACTATCTGTTTCTATCCGTACACCACTAAATATGCATTATGTTATTATACTGTACAATAACATAAAACATGTTTATTGGTGTACAAGTAAAAGTTGGTGGTGTACGAATCGATCGCTCAATTGAAATATCTAAAAAAGTAAATTATATAAAAGTGACATCACTAAACTTAACATTGTTAGACACATGAATCATTTTAAAAAAAATATATATTACAAGGGTTTAAGATTTTCAAATTTAAGTTGTTAATGAAAAAGTTGGAAACCTTTCTAAGGGTTTAGGATTTTCTACGGCTTAAGACAGAGGATCCGAAGGGAAGACCTCATTTGAGGAGAAGGAGGAGAAGACCTATTTTTACTGCATTTTAAGGCTAAAATATTGTAATTTACGAAAGTTACTGCATTTTATACATATCAAAAATCACTGCATTTTAACATCACTGCATTTTAACTCTTACATTTTTGTCCTAAAATACAGTAAAATAAGTCTTCTCCTCCTTCTCCCCATATAAGGTCTTCTCCTCTGAACCTTACCCACGGCTTAAAAGGAACATACGAGTAACATTTAATTTTCGTAAATCAGTAACTACGTAGAGTGGAGAATATCATACATACATACATACATACATATATATATATATATATATATATATATATATATATATATATATATATATATATATATATATATATATATGGGTTAGGTTCAACTAAAAGTAGAGAATTTTGAGAACTATTAGATTATGTGTTTGTTCACATGTGATTAGCTTCAATCATATGTGAACATTGAAAACATGTGATTAGCTTCAATCATATGTGAACATTGATGTACATTTAATTGATAAAGAAAAAAGTCAAAAAAAAAATCCTAAAATTATATCGAAAAACACAAAAAACAAATATATGTTCACATGTGAACTATAATGTGATACAATCAGGTAAAACATATTTTAAGACATAATTTTAGGATTTTTTGACTTTTTTTTCTTTCTCAATCTAACATAAATCAATGTTCACATATGATTGAAGCTAATCACATGTGAATAAATACGTAATCCAGTAGTTCTCAAAGTTCTCTACTTTTAGTTGATTCTCATTTGAACATCCCTTATATATATACACACTTACTATATATATATATATATATATATATATAGAAAGTTGCCTAAATTGCAATTTGATGCATAAAACCTCTTAATCATAATCTTAAACACTTTGTTTTGAATCGTTGCACAATCTTATATATAAAGGTAGTCATTTTAACATGTTGGACATATTATGTCGTAGTTAGAGATGCACATCGAAACCGGGTTCAAGAACCCGACCCGAAAAAAAACCGAACCCGAACCGGTCAAAACCGGTTTTGACCAAAACCGGTTCGGGTTATACCCAACCCGTAGGTTTGAAACCGGTTTGACATTTGGACCGTTGGAACCGGTTAGGAACCGGTTTGACCGGAACCGGTTTGAAAACCGGTTTGAAACCGGTTTTTTGATTTTTTGAAAAAAATAGCCGTTTGGCTCCATTTCTAGCCGTTTTTATGGTTTTTTTTTTACATTTTTGCCATTCCAAATCACTATAAATACAAGGCTTGAGTTTAGGTTCATTCACAACTTCCAAACACTCATACATATCTACAAAAACTCAAAAAACTCAAAAACGCAAACTATATTCTCATGGCAACTCAATCTTCTTCGACTTCCCATGGTGTTGGTTCTTCAAATGCACCAACGATTGTGAAACAATTGCCCAACAAAATAAATCCGGAGATTTGGAGTGCTTACGACAAAGTGTTGTTGTCGGATGGTTCGATTAAAGCGCATTGTAAACGTTGTAAGTTGTTCTTCAAACCCGACTCCAACACCACCTTGAAAAATCATACCGAGAAGCATTGTGCGGGACTCAAAGGTAATCCTGAAGCAAGTGGGCAATCTTCGATGGCACGAGATGGTTCTATATTTACATACGATGTGGAACGGTGTCGACAAGCTTTTGCGGGTTATGTAATTCAAGAAGCTTTGCCTTTCAACCACTTCGACAACCCTCGGCTTACTAGGGTGATTCAAACCACTCTTCAACCGCGATATAACAATGTAAGTCGTACTACTCTTAAACGCGATGCCCTTAAATTGTGGAAAGATGCTAAAAAACAACTAAAAATCGGTTTTGAAAATTTAAATACATGTGTATCATTAACAACCGATGTTTGGTCGGCTCCTCATGGTTTGCCCGGTTCGTACCTTTGTGTAACCGCACATAGGGTTGATCCCGCAACTTGGCAAATGATGAAACGTACCATTGCTTTTGAAGACTTTGAGTATCCTCACACGGGTCAAAACTTATTTTACATGTTACGAAGTGTGATTAAAATGTTTAAATTGGAAGAAAAGGTTTTTTCAATATCTTTTGACAACGCTAGTAATAATACACTTGCCGTTTCAAAATTAATACTAAAATACGCACCACCATTGAAGGGCATTTTTTATCATAGTCGATGTGTTGCACACATCATTAACTTGGTTGTGCAAGCCGGACTAGCGGTTGAAGATGTAGACGAAGTAAAAACGAGGTTTAAATCTATGTTGCAAGACGTTTTTCAAAAGGGTAAAGCTAGATACAAATCTTATATGAAATTGTGCAAGGATACGAATTCTATTTTTTTAACCCCTAATTGGGACATGCCCGTTAGATGGAATTCGACCTACCATATGTTTGTATGTGGTTTACGCCAACGCGATACTTTACAAGTTTTCCATGATCATCTTGTTACAAAAGGTCATGCAACACCATTTCCAATCATATATTGGGAGTATATTAAAAAGATGGTCGAATTGCTCAAACTTTTCAAAACCGCGACTACTTTATTATCGGGTGTTTATTATCCAACTAGCCATTTGGTGCTTAATCAAATTTGGTTAATGACTACAAAATTAAACGACTACGTGTATGAAGGTCCTATATTTGAAGAAATGGTGGCTCCCATGAAAGAAAAACTAAAAAAATATTTTCAAGAAATGCCACCGGTAATTACTTGTTCCGCCGCAATGAACCCTTGTTTAAACGTTACCGGGGTAGAAATGCTTATCGATAACATTTGTCACAATTTGGATTTGAATGAGGCCGACCCATTGTTTTCACACAATGCAAAAACGGATTTTAACAAATGTTTGGGAGATTTATTTGGCGTATATTTTCAAAAATATAGTTCAACCACACATGTGTCCGGTAGTACGGCTAACCCAATGTTTTCTTCATCTTCTTCTAGCAATCCAATGCTAAACTTTTATAATAGTTTAAGACAAGAAAACAATAAACGGGCAAGGGGTGATGGTAACCAAAATACCACTAACGAATATGGGAGATATACGACCACGGATTTTTTGGCCACTATTCTACCCAATGAGTTCGAACAATTTGATATTTTGGCTTGGTGGAAAGAGAGGGAATCTCAATTTCCCATTCTAGCCATCATGGCCCGAGATTTACTAACCGTCCAAGCTTCTACGGTAGCTTCGGAATCCGCTTTTTCTCTTAGTGGCAGGGTATTATCTATACGAAGAACAAGACTCACACCGGCCTCCTTAGAGATGTGCATTTGCTTGAAGGATCACTTGGACGCCGCGGAACGCATACAAAATGTGTCAAGTCTTGAAGGTGAAATGGAATACGAAGAAGACATACACAATATCGAGGTGGAATAAGGTGTAACAATATCACTTTCCGACGAAGAAATTGCTCTTGATCAAGCTTCGCGCGAGGCTACCTCCGAAGAAGATTTCGACTTTTGAAGATTAATACAAGTTGAAGATTACTACACGATTACATTTTCGGGTGATGGCCATGCCGAAGCTCGAAATGTATTCGTTGGTATATTTTATATTTTTAGTTGTAATTGTATTATGAAGACTTAGAAGACTTTTGTTTAAGTTATTGTTCAATTACGTTTGTATTACTAATGTTCTACCAATTCAATAAAAAAAAATTTGCTCCAAACATTGTTTATCCTTAAAAAGCCTAACGCTAAAACGTGTTTGATAAATGCAAGGAAGTTTTTACTAAACACACGGAAATGTACAACTCTTTATGCATACAGTATCACTTTTTATGCACATGTTTCCTTGCATTTAGTAAAACATTCCTTGAAAGTATCAACTCACTTTGAATTATATAGAATTTTCGGATTCAATAATATTTTTAAGGAGATTTAGAAGCCTTTTGGTTATGTTATTGATCAATTATGTTTCCATTACTAATGTTCTACAAAGTTAAGGAAAAAAATTTGGCCCAAACGTTGCTTTTCATTAAAACACTTAACGCCCTAACGTTTATGAATTATATAGAATTTTCGGATTCAATAATATTTTTAAGGAGATTTAGAAGCCTTTTGGTTATGTTATTGATCAATTATGTTTCCATTACTAATGTTCTACAAAGTTAATGAAAAAAATTTGGCTCAAACGTTGCTTTTCATTAAAACGCTTAACGCCCTAACGTTTATGAATTATATAGAATTTTCGGATTCAATAATATTTTTAAGGAGATTTAGAAGCCTTTTGGTTATGTTATTGATCAATTATGTTTCCATTACTAATGTTCTACAAAGTTAAGGAAAAAAATTTGGCCCAAACGTTGCTTTTCATTAAAACGCTTAACGCCCTAACGTTTATGAATTATATAAAATTTTCGGATTCAATAATATTTTTAAGGAGATTTAGAAGCCTTTTGGTTATGTTATTGATCAATTATGTTTCCATTACTAATGTTCTACAAAGTTAATGAAAAAAATTTGGCCCAAACGTTGCTTTTCCTTAAAACGCTTAACGCCCTAACGTTTATGAATTATATAGAATTTTCGGATTCAATAATATTTTTAAGGAGATTTAGAAGCCTTTTGGTTATGTTATTGATCAATTATGTTTCCATTACTAATGTTCTACAAAGTTAATGAAAAAAATTTGGCCCAAACGTTGCTTTTCCTTAAAACGAAGACGTGCGAGCGAAAATACGATTTTTATAAAAAAAACCGGTTTGAAACCGGTTTTGAACCCGAACCGGTTTGGACCCTACCCAAACCGGTTTGGGTCGGGTTGGGGTTTTGGGGTGCCCAAATCGGGTTGAACCCGAACCGGTTTTGGGCCAAACCGGTTTTGACCAAGTTTGACCAAAACCGGTTTCGGGTCGGGTCGGGTTTTCCAAAAACCGGGTTTTGCGCATCTCTAGTCGTAGTTGGTGACTTTGGGCTAATATGAAAACAAATAGTAGCAGGCTTATTGGGAACTAGTTGCATGTGGGCTTCTAGCCCATACTTTCTTAAAAAAAGCTAGTGAGCTAAATAAAAGGTGAACTCTTATTTTATGCATTGGGTTTATATGGAATGAAATGATCTATCATCTATATATTCGTAGTTAAGTTATTATACAAATATCATGTAATGTATTGTACTCGCATATTTTTTTATAGTAATTATTAGTAATAAAATACTTACAGAAAGTTTACTTAAATATATATACAAAATGATGTGTACCAGTCGAGTGAGAAATATGTTTACATTGATTTGTTGATGTCTTAATTCTCTTTAGTTTTGTAAGAAATTGTTTGTAAATCTTTGTAATTGTATCATTTCTCATATTTTATTAAGGGTATGAATTCGTTATCATTAGAATTGATCAATGTTTTTAAAATTAGATTGGTCATGTTGTGTCGCGAATGTGATCAAGTCATCTATCGTGGTACGCTTCACATATTTCGTAATATATTCGATACAAATCAAGTATTTGGTCTACGAATTGGATTTAATTGGTTATTATACTTGATGAAAATGATCTATTAATTAACGAAGTTGGATGTATCGTTATAGTATTTCCTACGTTTCAGTCAAAGTACTCATTTTGAAAATATACCTACGTAGTTTAAGAATGTTTTACAAATATGTTGTTGGAAAATGTTGATAAAAAACATGTAGTTTTTGTCAACTTAGGACATAAATAACTATATGTATATGTTATATATATAGTTAATACTTTTTGGGTTTATGTACCCTTTAATGAGAGCTTCGCAACGAGCTAAGATATGTCCAAAATGGAGTTAAGGTGAATGAGATATCGAGTCCTAAAGTGAGCTACTTGAAACGATAAAATGGAAGCTTATAAATGAATGGGAACTTGTCCCACATAAGAAATCACACACAAATATTGAGTAGTTTATATATTCAATAGTGGAGGTCATAGTGTGATCTCTTGTGATGTGTTTTACTCCCTTGCCTACGCGCACGAAGGGGGTGCAAACTGGGTTCGAGCTTATGAACCAATGCATGCCCACGCGACCTGCGGACACGAATGCTGCTTCGAAATTCTCGAGCTTGCCCAAGTCTTGTTTTGCTCCAACTCACAATACATTTTTTGAAAAACTTCCAGATTTTTTATTTTTTGGAAGAGATTGTTTCCATTAGATAAAAAATAATTTTCGTATCTCTTTTATACATAAAACGATTTATTAAATCGTTTCTGTTTTTACGATTTTGACTTGGAGAACAAGTAGTCGTAACAGTATATAAAGAGACATAGCTCATTCGAATGAGATACAAGAAATTTATAACCTTCTCTCAGCATTCTCGTAATCACCACATACGTTCTCTCATTAATTTTCAGGCAAGCTAGTTATACTCCGGCTGTACAACAGCTACTACCGTTGTACCCTGGGAAACATACGCGAATATGTTTTAAGGGAACTGTGTTCAACACGGGCCTCGGTTTTCGACTCGTTATTTTCTGTTTCTGTTGGCTTTCTGTTATAGCTTTGGTTTCGTTTTCTAATACTATTTACTACAACTTAAAACATAATCAAAAGACGAAACATTACTGTCGGCTAGCGAAATAGACTTGGGTCGTTTCTGCAGTTTGGAACACAGACTTGGGTCGTGTACCAACTTATGCAACTTACTGTTGCAATTAATTCCGCAGCTTGGTGTCAACGTTATATTTGCGTTAAATTAATTTTGCCATAACAGTTTGTCAAATTTTGTTTTCGTCAGCCTGTGATATGTGTTAATTGATTCACAAAAATTAGCCTCATTAATTTATGTGTCTTGTTTTTCTGTTGGTCTGAAAAACAGGAACAACTTTTGGTTGTTTGTTTTTATTTGAGTATACATGTGCTTTAATTCGAACTACTTATTGTTTAAAATCAATTTGGTGATATTTTGGTTGATAAAAAATATTTAAACAACTTGTTTAATTATTGTGTATTGATTTCGATTTAATCGTTTTTCTATTGAAGATAAGAAACCAAGATTGAGTTTCTTATCGTTTCAAAGAAACCAAGATAGAGTTTCAAATTGTTTTCAAGAAACTGGGCTAGAGTTTCTTGTTTATTATAACATGTTACGATTAATTGCTTATTCGTTTCAGTTTGTTGGATTTTTCAGATTTACTATGGCTGAGGGTAGGGGTGTTCAAAATATCCGAACCCGAAACCGATACCCGATTACCTGAAATACCCGTAACGAAAATACCCGAAATTTTGGATACCCGAAATTTCGGGTACCCGAAATCCGGATACCCGAATATTCGGGTTCGGGAATTGGATAGTAATATTCAAAAAAGTCGGGTATTCGGGTACCCGAATACCCGAAAATTCCAAACTTTTTTTTAAATAATATTTTTATGTTGGGTATAATTGGTTTCTTGTCATTGTTACCTTACGTATTCATGTGTATCCCAGGAACGCAAACACATAAAACACATTAGCTTGACTTTCATTTCCAACATTTTATACATATATATATGTATAATATATCTTATTACTAGTTGCAAATATAATGTATTAATTTTGCTTAGAGTATTAGTGAATCTGATTATTGTTTTACTAGGAGGTAGTAAATCAAAGACAATCTTACATAAAAAATAAAACAAAACAAAAAAAAAAAACAAAAACTTCGGGTACCCGATATACGTACCCGAAATTTTGGATACCCGAAGTTCGGGTACCCGAAATTTCGGGACGGGAATTGGGTAGTGAAAATCACTATCCGAAACGTTCGGGTACCCGAAGTTCGGGTACCCGAAATACCGGGTACCCGAAGTTGAACACCCCTAGTTGAGGGTCAATCTAGTGCTTCAAAGCAACCAGTGTCTGGTGCTAACACTGCTACTGTGACCATTCCAACTATTGCTACTCATGCTGAGAGGCCGGAAAAATTTTCTGGTTTGCACTTTAAGAGATGGCAGCAGAAGATGTTTTTTTATCTCACTACCCTGAATTTGTCTCGGTTCTTGACCGAATCTGTACCCTAACTTGCTGAAGGGGAAACCGATGCACAAGCTTTGAGAGCTGTTGAAGCTTGGAACCATTCTGATTTTATTTGTCGGAACTATGTACTGAATTGCTTGGTTGATGGATTGTACAATGTTTATTGTCAAATCAAGACTTCCAAAGAACTATGGGAATCATTGGATCGGAAATATAAAACAGAGGATGCTGGAACCAAGAAATTTGTGGTAACTCGGTTTTTGGATTATAAGATGGTTGATTCTAAGACTGTGATTAGTCAAGTACAAGAACTGCAAATTATGCTTCATGATATTCACGCTGAAGGTATGACATTAAGTGAGACTTTTCAGGTTGCGGCTATGATTGAGAAGTTACCTCCGGGTTGGGTGGACTTCAAAAACTATCTCAAACATAAGCGCAAGGAGATGACAACAGAAGATCTTATTGGTCGTCTCAGAATTGAAGAGGACAATAAGTTAGCTCAAAAGAGTAGTTACACGGCTACTTCTGCTAAGGCAAATATAGTGGAACATGGTCAGTCATCCAAGAACTACAAAGGAAAAGGCAAAGGCAAAAGCAACAATGAAAATAAGGGCAAGGGGAAAACTGTGAACCTTGGTCCGAAAGCTGGGATTGTGAAAAAGAAATTCCAAGGGACTTGTTTCAATTGTGACCAACCGGGTCATAGGGCTGCTAATTGTAAGATGCCAAAACGTGACTCTTCACGTCAAGCTAACATGGTGGATGATGATGTGATGGGACTTGTTGCTATGGTTTCCGATCTTAGTATGATGGTTTCGGAAGTGAACCTTGTGGATACTGATTCCAAAGGGTGGTGGGTTGATACCGGGGCTACACGTCATGTTTGTTCTGATAAGAGTCTCTTTCACACATTCAAGGAAATTAAAGATAGTGAAAAACTCTTCATGGGAAACTCGGCTACCGCTGAAATCAAGGGTGAAGGAAAAGTGATCTTGAAGATGACATCCAAGAAAGAGCTCACATTGAACAATGTGTTGTATGTGCCCGAGATTCGCAAGAATCTCGTGTCCGGGTGGTTGCTTAATAAGTTTGGTTTTAGGCTTGTGTTTGAGTCTGATAAGGTCGTGTTGACCAAGAGTGGTATTTATGTTGGTAAGGGCTATGCCCTAAATGGTATGTTTAAACTTAATGTAATGGTTATCAAAAGTGAAATGAATAAGACTACTACTAGTTCTACTTATATGCTTGAGTCTTCTTCTAATATGTGGCATGGTCGTCTTGGTCATGTTAATTTTAATTCTATTCGTCGTTTGATTAAATTGAATTGCATACCAACGTTTCATATTGACTCGAATTACAAATGTAAAACATGTGTTGAATCCAAACTTACAAGATCATCATTCCATTCAGTTGAAAGAAAAACGGAACCACTTGATATAATTCACACGGATATATGTGATTTAAAATCAACTCCAACAAGAGGTGGCAACAAGTATTTCATCACATTTATTGATGATAGCATGAAATATTGTTATGTATATTTACTTAAAAGTAAAGATGAAGCAATTGAAAAATTCGTGTTATACAAGAATGAAGTTAAGAATCAACTTAATAAGAAAATCAAGGTAGTTAGAAGTGATAGAGGGGGTGAATATGTGTCACTATTTGCTGAATTTTGTGAGCAACATGGTATTAGACATGAATTTACTGCTCCTTACTCACCTCAACAAAACGGTATTGTCGAGAGAAAGAACCGCACCTTGAAAGAAATGATGAATGCCATGTTAATAAGTTCTGGATTAGGTCAGAACATGTGGGGAGAAGCTACTCTCTCTGCTAATTATCTTTTAAATAAGATACCTCGGAAAAAGAAGGATGAAACCCCATATGAACTATGGACGGGAAGAAAGCCTTCCTACAAATACTTAAAAGTGTGGGGGTGTTTAGCCAAGGTGGTTGTTCCACCACCTAAAACGGTAAAGATTGGACCAAAGACTGTGGATTGCATATTCATTGGATATGCTCACCATAGTAGTGCCTATCGATTTCTTGTGCATGAATGTAAGATTCCTGATATATACAAGAATACGATTATGGAATCAAGTAATGCTTCATTCTTTGAAAATACGTTTCCTTGTCTAATTTCATATGAACAACCTAATGTGGTTAATCATGATGAAGAACCAAATATGGTTAATCATGATGAACAACCTAATGAGGTTAATCATGATGAAAGACTAGATAGTCAAGTTAGATAAGAACAATCCGAGGAAGAGGATGTTGAACCTAGAAGAAGTAAAAGGGCAAGGGTTGAGAAATCGTTTGGTCCTGATTTTGTTTCTTTCATGGTAGAATGTGAACCCAAAACCTATCGAGAGGCTGTTACTTCTTCTGAAGGACCCCAATGGAAAGAAGCCATCAAAAGTGAGATAGATTCTATTTTACAAAACCATACATGGGAGCTAGTGGATCTTCCTCCGGGATGCAAACCATTAGGTTACCGATGGATCTTTAAGAAAAAGATGAATACGGATGGCTCGGTTGATAAATACAAAGCAAGATTGGTGATCAAGGGTCATAGACAACGAGAAGGTCTAGATTATTTTGATACCTACTCGCCAGTGACCCGGATAACTTCCATAAGAATGGTACTTGCTATAGCCGCCATTAGAGATTTGGAAGTTCACCAAATGGATGTGAAAACTGCTTTTCTAAACGGAGATTTAGATGAGGAGATTTACATAGAACAACCCGAGGGTTTTGTTGCCAAAGGACAAGAGAAGAAAGTTTGCAAGCTTGTTAAATCATTGTATAGTTTGAAGCAAGCTCCAAAACAATGGCATCAAAAGTTTGATCATGTCATGATAAATAATGGTTTTAAGATCAATGAATGTGATAAGTGTATCTACGTGAAAAACACACCTAATGGATACGTCATCTTATGTCTCTACGTAGATGATATGCTAATCATAGTTAGTGATGATAAGATGATAAGATCAACAAAGGATATGTTGAAAGCAAGGTTTGACATGAAAGATATGGGTTTGACGGATGTGATTCTTGGTATCAAGATCGTAAGGACCAAAGATGGTCTTATGTTACACCAAACTCACTATGTGGATAAGATTCTTGAGAAATTCAATTCGAGTGATTCTAGTGTAGCTAGAACTCCAATTGATATAAGTCAACACCTCTCTAAGAATAGAGGTCAAGGTGTTTCCCAAGTTGAATATTCAAGAATCATTGGTAGTCTAATGTATTTGATGAGTTGTACAAGGCCTGACACAGCATATGCAGTGAGCAGGCTGAGTAGATACACGAGTAATCCAAGTACTGAACATTGGAAAAGTGTAACGAGATTACTAAGATATTTGAGATACACTCGTGAATATGGACTACATTACAAAAGATATTCAGCTGTAATTGAAGGATACACTGATGCAAATTGGATCTCTGATATAAAAGATTCAAGAGCAACTAGTGGATATGTTTTCATACTAGGGGGTGCAGCTGTATCTTGGAAATCGTCCAAACAAACGGTTATAGCTAGATCCACGATGGAATCTGAGTTTATCGCTTTGGACAAATGTGGAGAAGAGGCAGAGTGGTTACGTCAATTTATTGAGGATATACCTAGGTGGCCTAAGCCGGTAACGGCCATTAGTAAACATTGTGATAGCCAATCGGCAATTGGTAGAGCTCATAGCATAATGTATAATGGTAAGTCTCGGCATATTCGACGTAGACATAACACTATACGACAACTACTCTCAACTGGAATTATCACAATTGACTACGTGAAGTCAACAGATAATATTGCGGATCCGCTAACTAAAGGCTTAAGCAGAGAGGTAGTTTACAGGTCGTCAAGAGAAATGGGACTAAAGCCCTTGAATGAATAAGTTTGTACAAAGGAAAACCTCACCTAGTTGACTGGAGATCCCAAGATCTAGGTTCAAGAGGACAACCTAATTGTATGAACGAAGGATGTCACTGTGGGGGGAAGTTATTTTATTAACTAAACCCGTTAAAAGGGAGTTTATTAAACTTCCTAGTCCATTCTTATATTAACAGTGATAGTTAGGTTAAGCTTAATGCTTTTAATGATTTCGAAAATCACCTATGTAAGAGAGAAGTGGGGTCGCTTCGAAGGGAAATATGGGGGTCGCATTTCCTAAGAGCTCTTGCAGAACCAGGCTAGTGTTCTGGACCATAAAGGACACGACTATGAGGAGTTAACATTCTCAGGAAGAGTCATGTGTGAACATGTATTGTCGTCTATATAAACTGCAGATCATTTCAAAGACATCACTGTCTACTTACAGCTAGGAGACTAAGTACATTTCACAAGGGAAGATTCAAAGGATAACACCTACCTATCCTATGCAAGACTCAACTGTTGAAAATTTATCGAGACTTTCGTATGTAATTGATCGATCTCCATTCATGTGGGGGATTGTTGGAAAATGTTGATAGAAAACATGTAGTTTTTGTCAACTTAGGACATAAATAACTATATGTATATGTTATATATATAGTTAATACTTTTTGAGTTTATGTACCCTTTAATGAGAGCTTCGCAACGAGCTAAGATATGTCCAAAATGGAGTTAAGGTGAATGAGATATCGAGTCCTAAAGTGAGCTACTTGAAACGATAAAATGGAAGCTTATAAATGAATGGGAACTTGTCCCACATAGGAAATCACACACAAATATTGAGTAGTTTATATATTCAATAGTGGAGGTCATAGTGTGATCTCTTGTGATGTTTTTTACTCCCTTGGGCAAACTGGGTTCGAGCTTATGAACCAATGCATGCCCACGCGACCTGCGGACACGAATGCTGCTCCGAAATTCTCGAGCTTGCCCAGGTCTTGTTTTGCTCCAACTCACAGTACATTTTTTGAAAAACTTCCAGATTTTTTATTTTTGGAAGAGATTGTTTCCATTAGATAAAAAATAATTTTCGTATCTCTTTTATACATAAAACGATTTATTAAATCGTTTCTGTTTTTACGATTTTGACTTGGAGAATAAGTAGTCGTAACAGTATATAAAGAGACATAGCTCATTCGAATGAGATACAAGAAATTTATAACCTTCTCTCAGCATTCTCGTAATCACCACATACGTTCTCTCATTAATTTTCAGACAAGCTAGTTATACTCCGGCTGTACAACAGCTAATACCGTTGTCCCTGGGAAACATACGCGAATATGTTTTAAGGGAACTGTGTTCAACACGGGCCTCGATTTTCGACTCGTTATTTTCTGTTTCTGTTGGCTTTCTGTTATAGCTTTGGTTTCGTTTTCTAATACTATTTACTACATATGTATAATTGTATTGGGATGACGAAGGTAGTATTAAAATGAAAGTATCATGTCTAAAATTAGAATTTCATATGTGGTCATACTTATCAATTCTTTTGACCTTATTTGATGAATTGTTATCACTTTGGTGGGGTTTGGGGGAGAGCAATAAGTCCATAACCCTATTGTTTGGGTTATCTATATCTATAAGGAGCAAACTTTTAAAGTTCAATTCCTTAGATTATGTATTCACTTTTCAAATATAAGACCGCACTTGATTCGATTAGGTTCAATCAATAAAATGCATATCTTGATTCTAGATCTAACATCGAAAACCCCAATCGATGTTCGTCTCGTGTGTCAGTGACATATGTTTATTTCGGCAAAAAATTTAACCACGTACATTTAGTTAAGTTTAGGTAAGTTGCCCTTGACGTTATTGAATACTAGGAGATGCATACATGTCAACAAGGAAATATTCATAACACAACTCAAAAGAGCTTTCTTATAATTCGTTGTATGGATGTTTACTTTTATTTTGTATTAAGTGCTGTTTAGAAATATGATCTGTTTGCGTTTATTTGTGTGCTTACAACAAGTGATGTTTCGGTAAATGTTGTTTCGTTTTGCGTATGAATAAATGCTCTTAATATTAGAAATGACTATTTTACCCCTTTTTCTAAATTAGTAGTAGATTTAAAATTTTACAACAAATTTACGTTTCGAGTATGTTATCTTCTGTCATTGTCACGGTTGCAAAAGTTGGCCGACCAGGCCGCCTAGTCGGCGACTTGTCGCTTTTCAGAGGCCCTCCGACTCAACCAACCCTAAGTAGGTCAAATTAGTCGGTCAACGCCGGTCAAAGACGGTCAACTCCGGTTAACCGGTCAGAATCGTTTGTTTATAGCTGGGATGTGTTTCTCCGTTACTAACTTTTGCTAAATGTGAAAGAAAATAGAAGAAAAAGTGATAGAAGAGTAAGAAATGATGAAGATGGAGAATTGAAGATGATAGAGATGTAGAAGAAGAAGATGTAGAAGATGATGTTAGATTTAGATTTAAGATCCGGAAAGAAAAGGGAATAAGAGAGAGAAATGGGTAGTTTTCAAGAAAAAGTCGGAAGAAATTTACATTTTGAGTCGCTTATCTTTAAATTATATCTATATTTACACATAATTTTATAATTAATTATTTAAATGTATAAAAAGACAACAAAAGTCAAAACCCGACTAGTCCCCGACTTGTCCCCAAATTGTCCCCAACTTGGCCGACTAGTCCTTTCAAGGTCCCGACCGACTCGATCCCGACTAGCGACTTTTGCAACCTTGGTCATTGTAATATTATTTCTTTTTCTAACATATCATCATATTATGAATTATGATTATGATATTGCCATATACTTGAATGAAGTAATAATACACACATGAAAAACCAAACCTTTTAATAGTTTTACACTTTTATACTTACACACATGAAAAATAAAACCATCCATGCCAGTATGCCACTAGCTTTAATATTTATTTTCACATTTTACACGAGCAATCAATAATATCACTTCGTAAATTTCATTGCAAATTGCAAATAGATTGTTATTTTATTTAGGCAGTCAGTATTAAATTGATCAATTTGTTGACTTTTTTTTAGTAAAGAAAAAAACTCAAATACATTCCTATCTTCCCATCAGATTTGTTTCCTACTCTCCTTTTTTTTTACCGCAAAAATCATTCTCTTCTCTATCGTAAACTTTCTAATGTTGTGCCTAATCTTTATTCACAAAGAAACTAGAATTTACTGAAATAATAATCGTATATTGGGTTAATGAATATTGTTACAGACACTTGTTTATATAGACATAAAACCGAACCATCATGACTCTTTACGAGAAGTCATGTCTATTTGTAATCGTGACTGTTCACCAACAGTCATGTCTTTTCGTAACTAACTTCCCATAACTTCCTATAACCGACTATTCGGTTGTTAACTTTATTCTTGACACACTAAGCCCTTTGGCTTATAAACATATTACATAAGACACTAAATACGTAATAATATCCTAGCAATGAACGGGATTAGGTACACATTCTCCCCCTTAATCTTGATCGTTGCTTCGTCCTAGATCTTGAACCCCAAGCATCTGCCGCATAGTGACAAACTTCAGCCTTGGAAAAAGCTTTAATCAATATATCTGCCCTTTGTAGTTCGCCACTGACATATTCCACATTGATGTGTCCATTTGAATGTCGATATGCTTACTTCTTCCATGAAATACTGGGTTCTTGATGAGTGCTATTACTGAAATGTTATCAACCTTCAGTGTTATTCTTTCCTCCTTTCAACCCGTTATTTCACTAAGTAACCGTTTTAACCATAGAGCCTGACATGCTGCACCAGTAGCTGCCATGAATTCTGATTCACATGATGAGGGTGCAAATGTTGGTTGCTTCTGAGTGCACCAGGTAATAGAATACTATTCCAGTAGTTCCTTTTCCTTGATCAGTATTGATTCCATAACTACTGTGGCTATAACATGTTATCTTGCAGCCGCCATCTTTTTTATATATAATACTATGCTCCTTGGTTCCTTTGATATACCGGATTACTTTCTTTATCGCTTTTAAATGGTGATTCTTTGGTTCTTGCATGAATCTGCTGAGTAATCCAACCGAGTTACTAAGATCTGGTCTAGTGTGTAGTAGATACCTATGTAATAAGTTGCATCCACTGGATTTCCGTCTTCTGTCTTGACTAACTTTGTTCCCGAGTCCATAGGTATCTTTGTGTCATTACTTTCCATCATACTTGCATCTTTCAAGATCTTGTAGATGTAACATGTTTGCTTGATTGTAATCTCACCCCCTGTCTGAGTAACTTCTATCCCGAGGTAATGAGCCAGCAATCCTAAATCGCCCATCTCAAATTTGTCTTCCATCTGGGATTTGAACAAGTCTATTTCCTTCCTTGGAGTGCCCGTGACTATCAAGTCATCCACATAAACTCCAACTATAAGTGTGGAAGTCTTACTTCTCTTAGTGTAGATTGCTTGTTCGAGATTACATTTCTTAAAGTCTAATGACCTTAAAGTCTGATCAAGCTTCGTATTCCAAGTTCGTGGTGCCTGCCTTAATCCATATAAAGCCTTTGAGAGCTTGTAAACTTTCCCTGAACTTTCTTGTAGTATAAAACTGTCGCACCCCCAAAACACGTGGCAACGGAAAGAGGGGTGTCGGGGGCGCCGACCAAATCAAATATCATCACACAAAGTTACAGCAAACGACCTCTAAATGAGACGTTTTTTTTCTTCAAAATAGTTACATTCCATAATTAAAATGTTTACAACATTCGTGGAGTTCGCAATAAAAGTTTAGAGATTTCTAATGCATCATGATTGATACTAAATATCAAAATGCACTTTAATCTCTGGTTGTTTTCAAAATATGCGACTCGAGCTAAATGCTTCCCATAAGCATCCTACTGCGGCTGGTTACCTGAGGAATACACGCTAAAGGGTCAACATAAAGTTGGTGAGTTCATAGGTTTGTTAAACAGTTGTCCAAAGTATTGGTATGAAACACAAGATTTTGTTTGTATCGCTAATCCACAATAAGTAAGTGTATTGCACGTATGCAAAGATAAAAATGTATACTATTGCCAATATCAAAATAGTGTAAATTTCAAGATTTAATATGGTTAAATTGCTTTACCGCAATATTGTAATGTTTGTAATGTCTTACCGCAATATTGTTTTGTATTGCTTTACCGCAATATCATTTTCTATTGCTTTACCGCAATATCGTTTTGTATTGCTTTACCGTAATATCATTTTGTATTGCTTTACCGCAATATCATAAATGTAAATCAGCAGATTTAAAAGGTTGTATTGCCATGAGTTTATGCGTTCGAAACTTAACCGTTTATGTTGGTGCCTTGTGTAAGTATATAAACTTACAACAAATCAAACTATGATATGCGAGGCCTTAGTGAATTAGTTAGTTACTCATGTAATTCGTATAAGTTGTTTTCAGTTACTTTTGTTCATAAAACAGTTGAATAAAAACAGTTGCACAATCGTAATGTATGTATTCTCACCCCAAAACAGTTTAAAACAAGTAAAAGGGGGCTATGAAACTCACCTGAGTTTAGCAATAAGCAAGCAAGCAATCAATGAATTAGCAAGCAAGTAATCGTGTATCAAGTTGCAACATTCTAACGTCCTAAACGTATAAGGTTGTGTGTAAGTAGATGTCTCAAAAGACTATCTAAGTAAGTGGAGGGTTAATGTCCACTTATGCCAGTTCACTCAACTAGTAAGTCCAAATAAGTTGTTTTATCGAAAACGTGTACGACCCGTTGGTGAAAGTTTGTAATAATAATTCTTAAAAAAAAAATAACCATTAGGTTTGTTTGTTGTGTACTTTGCCTTAGTATATATCATGTGTCAACGCGTTGTTATCGTATGTGGTTATAAGTCGTTGCCTCAGTTGACTACTTAGAAAAATTTAAGTTTCCATCTCTGTTTTTTAGTTTGGATGTGTTTTCAGGTCTCGTTTTTGGTCCAAGTTACTAAATAATTCACCAAAACCCTTTTTTTGTTACCATTCTTTCCAAAATTAGTAAGTTTTTAAAAATAGAAAGTCTCACGTTTTTTTCTAAACCAAGCCCCGTTTTTGTTGACTTGGTCAAACCTTGTCGGTTTGACCCGAATCATTTTCCCAACCCTTAAATATATTTATAATTCATAAAAATCAGTTTTACCACTTATACTAAGTTCGAAAAAATGTCGGTTTTTACTTTTCATCCAAAATAGTCCACATTTGCATTTTCCAGGAAATGCATGTCTTTGTCGAATTTTTCTTAAAATCTTATATTTCGAAATAAAATATGTGAAAAATCACAAGTTTTCTCCAAGATCTTATCTAGTTCCAGTAATTTTTGTAGAATTTATAGAGAGGTCTAAGTATTTTTAATAATCATGTTGTTCTATGAGGTTCAAAAATTGACCAATCTGGAACCATGCATGATGTATTATTTCTGGGCAAAATCTATTGGTTTTCAGAAAAAGTGGTCAACACGAAATTTGTAGCCAACAAAAATTGTGAGATTTTGGCGTTGGTTTCAAGTCATTTGGAGCTGCGTATCTCGAGATATTACAAAAACCATAAGAGTAAATTTCTGTCAAACCAGAGTAGATTATACATGCGTTCATACAAAAATTATTTAAAATAGTAAACGAGCTCAGAAAAATATGAGGCTAGTGGGGTTGGAAATCTTACTTCATGAACTTAACTTTTGACTATAAAAATATCCATTTTCATTAAGAAATGAGTGAGAAACAATATGGTGAAATTCGTATAAGAATCTGACCAAAAAGATTTTGTTGCTTTTTCATGAGATTTTAGTTATGAAAAGTGGTTTTTAGCCAAGTTCTTGGACATAATACTTTGAGTGAACTTTTAATACATGTTATAAGAGTGAAAAAAAGTAAGAAAGAGTTTCCTTACAATGGGAATGAGATGAGGAGAAGAAGAAGTTGTTGTAGAGCTAGTTTCCTTTGAAATGATGATTTTTGAGGTGGTGGAGCTATGGTGGTCAATGGTGGTCTTTTGGTGGTCAATTGTAGTTATGGGTGGTGTTTAGAGATGCTTTTTCTCCAGAAATTAGAGAGAGAGTTATGGGAGAGTAGAGAGGAAATGATAGGTGAAAGTTGGAGTGAAGTGAACATTGCATGAAAATGGAGTGGTGTAGTAAGAAAAATACCATCATTGTGTTTTGCATGTTTTGTGAGAGGGGAAGGGAGGTGGTGGCCGGCCCCACCCGGTGGTTTGTGTTTTTAATTCCCAGTCTCAGGCAGTGTTACGTATTTAGGTCGTTTACTCGTTAATTTCGTTATTCGGTTAAATCGCATCACGTTATTTTGAGTCGTTTTAATTAACAATATATTTGGGATTATTTTCCATTGAAGTATGGTTAAAATACTTTATTTTGAGTTGTCAAAATATTTATTGACTTTCGTTTGGTTGCCGAATTCGATTCGCGCGTTTTTACCGAGTTTGTTACGTTTTAAACAAAACGTATAGGTTTTTCACGTATTATTAAGCGAAATAATAATATAAGTTAAATAACTACTATTTAATTATAAAATAGCTTTACGTTATTTATAAACATGCTTTCACCAACGTTGCATAATTAGGCGGACTCCGTCCGGTTGTTTCGCGTAATTACAAATAAACACGTAATCATGTAAGTGTATATACGTATATATACAAGCAGTTATAAGTATTTAGCCTAATCTAAAACTAAATATACGTAATGTTGTTGCTAGTTAGGGTAATTAACTACCCTAAGTGCCAGGTGTCATATTCTCCCCTCCTTAACCGAAATTTAGCTCGCAGTCTCGGTTAATGCCAGGGGCGGTCTAAGAGAGAACGTATGTATTTATAGTGTTTATTAAGTCTATGAGGGAAGTACGTTTGCTAATACGCGATTCCTGGGTTTTTCTGTTGGCTTAAATTACTTAGCTAGTTCTATGATGTACTCGACGTCCAAGTCGGTGGAAGTGAGGTGGAGTAATGAGCTACACTAATTTAGTGTCTACCAAGCTTGAAAACTCGAGTTTTCAAGAAAGAACATACCTATATCGTTGTTAGGGTCCTTCCCGGCTTCCCCGGTGTTGATCACATGGCCCTGCCACGAGCGTTGTTGTTGTTTTGATTGTTGATCATGTCTTTTAGTTCTGGACAATCCTTCTTATAGTGTCCAGGGTTACGACACTTGAAACAAGTTCTCTGTGCATCAGGGTTAGCGGGAATCCTGCATTCCTTAATTTGGTGTCCATATCGCTTGCACCTCTCGCAAGGTGTAACACAGTAACCTTCGTGGTGTCGATTGCACTCGGAACAATAAGGTTTGCTTCCTCCATAGCCTCGCCTTTCCTCGAGCCCAGTAACATATGCCATGACGGTTTCTGGCATTTTTGCTAGTTGTTGTCCTGGGTTGTTGTTTCCATTCCATTTCCTCTTGTTGTCTCCCGTGCTCTTTTCTGTAAGTGTCCTACGGCGGACAATTTGTGCCATGAGCTCGTGTGCCATGCGGACGGCACTTTGGATGGTCCCTGGTTTTGATGAGGTTACGTTACCCTGAATCTCTTCTAGAAGTCCCCATATGTAGAACTATTTGTTTGTATTCGGGGTCTACCGTGGATGGGCAGAGAAGAGCTAGTTGGTGAAAACGAGTGGTGTAACTGGTGATGTCATTTCCCTAAACGGTGAGGTTCCAGAATTCCTACTCGAGCTATTTTAGTTGCTCTCGAGTACAGTATTCTTCCTTCAGCATTTTCTTGAGCTCTTCCCAGGGAAGTTGATAGGCGGCATCAATTCCCACGGTCTTAGCGTATGAGTTCCACCAAGTAAGTGCACCTTCAGAGATAGTGCAAGTGGAGAACTTAACCTTGTTTTCCTCAGTGCAGTTGCAGATTCGGAAAACAGAATCCATCTTTTCAATCCACCGCATGAGACCGATGGCTCCCTCGGTGCCTTCAAAGCTTAGGGGTTGGCAGTTCATAAAGTCCTTGTATGTGCAGGGCTTGGTTACGGGTGGGTTGTTGACTGTATCATTGGTATTCTGTGGGTTGGGACCATTTCTGGCTGCTTCGTAAGCTGCCATTGCGTCAGTGACCCATTGAGAGACCAGTTGAGCAATTTCCGCGGGGGTCATTGGTTGGCGTCTTGGAGGCATGATTCTTAAAAGAAAGAAAGAGGAAACAAGTGAGATTTAGTTGTAAAAGGATCGAAATTATCGCAGGTGTATTGATAACATCAAATAATGCTATATTTATATATTGATAATTCTTACATTTTGTATACTTTTATTGCATTTCTATTAGATTTAGATACTTAATGTGTTTGTATTTTCAATATAGGTATAAAAGTAATTAAATGAAGAAAAGAACGCGAAAAGAGCTTTAAATGATGAAAATAAAGAAAAGACTGAAGATTGGAGATGTTTGGACATGAATTGAAGACTAAACCTAAAGATAAAGTAAATTGGGCTTAAAGAATGAAGAAAAACGGATTAAGAAGATTAAAAGCCAAAAAGAGAAGCCTGGCCCGACTTTGGAATATTCTGGAATGAAGACTCAATCGGCGGTTGGAATTACCAGCCGGCGGTTGAATATTTATATTAAAAGTCGGTGAAGTTCGCAGAGTTGGACTTGGACTCCAAGTAATCCAACCGGCGCTTGGGAACTCCAACCGGCGGTTGGACTAGCGGTTCAGAAAAACTATAAATAGAGCCTTTTGCCAGACAATACCATATACGAATTTGGAGAGCAAAAGTCGATTGTAAGGGTTAAGGAACGACTCTAGGTCGAATTTGAAGGCTAGGAGGCTAGGGATTAAGGACTTGCAACCCTAACAAAGAATAATTCGGTTTTCTTGGTTTGATTCATAATCTTTTACTTATGTTTGTATTTAGATCTTGTTTTCTTATTATTGGATATTGATTGTTCTTTAACATATTTGTTTAGAGGAATGATGTTTATATGATTATTTGATTATATGTTTATGTTGATTGATTTTATGAATGTTATTAAGGTTATATCTATGTTGATTATACGATTATGAGATTCATACTATAGTGATTACTTATATGCGTTGATTAATAATTTAGGTTTATGTTTTAATTATAACTTAAATACCCTGACTGCGTGATAGGTTATAATTATTACTGGATTAAACTATAATTGATTAGATAATAAAATTCGAGACCCCTAAGTTAGTTAACCTTAGAATACGTTGAAGAGCATCATAAAGGATACTCAAACCCGGCCATAGGAGGCTATCTACGATACTTAAACCCGACCAAGGAGGATATCCACTTTTATATTTCAACATAAAGTCAATTAGCTAACAAAAGTAAACATATAAGAGAATTTGAATATAACATAGCTAGTCTAGATAAAATATATCTCCGATCTACTTGATTTACCTTAGTTGTCTCTTAATTACTTTAATTACTTTAGTTATCTTAATTCTGTATCAAAATAAATATATGTTCGAACGGAACTAAAATGTCCCCCTTTTTATCTGTAATATTAATTGTAATATTAATTGTGAATATTGTAAACATTAGTTTAGGGATTAATTAAAGATTCCACTTTCCTTGTGTTCGATACCTGGACTTACTTATAAAGCTATATTATACGAACGGGTTATTCTTGCCTGTATTGTGTGATAGTATTATTTAGTATTTCCTTTACTTGTTATTTTAATTGACTATACTTATCACACATCAAGTTTTTGGTGTCGCTGCCGGGGAAGCGGTAATTTTAAAATTTTCCCCTGTAAAAATATAAATTTTTGTACATTATTAGTCAATTAAAAAATCGGCCCACCCATTGGGATTACAAACAGAAACAAAGGTATAAAGAGGGTCGCTCTGCTTCCCGAAAGGGATAGGTTTTTAATAAGCTTCGCGCTGACCTATTTCTCCGCTTTTGTGTATAATCTGTAACACCCCCCGATTCACTGTTTAGCGGAAGTAAGTTTTTGGGGTGCTACTAATCAAATATCACAGCACAAAAGTAAAGCAAACGACATCTATATGCAACGTTTGTAAAATAGTTACATTTCCATATAATAATTGATTGAAAACATAGTGTTTTCAGTTACAAAAATGCGGTTTCCTAGAGCCCACGCGTATAGCGGGAGATTCTATTACATAATCATAATATACAAAAGATAATGCTAAGAATCTCCATTAGATGCAATGTAGAATTCATGCGACTCTAGCTAGTGTCCAGGGGTGATCCTACTCCGTCTGTGTACCTGAGATACAAAGCTAAAAAGTGTCAACCAAAAAGGTTGGTGAATCTCACAGGTTTGGTAGTAAAGTAATCGTTTATGAACCACAAATATGTACCCGTATTGCTATCAAGCAAAGTAAGTAAATCAGTAAATCATCACAAGTGCCATGAGCCCACAAGTTGAAGCTTAACAGTTTGGTGTGAATGGTACAGTCAAGTACAGCATCACGTACCCCCCGTGAGTGCTATCCGAACACTCAAAAGTAACAAAAACTAATATGCCTGTTTCTACGGTGAAATCCGTGGTAGCGCTACTACCCCAGGCAGGGATTGTCAGTCTCAAATGGATCCATTTACTAGTAATCGCGCTTAAGTCTATAACTAACAACTTATGATAGGAGGCTTTCAGTGGATAAAAGTAACTCATGCAACATGTGTAAAAAGTAGAGTAATCAGTTCAGTACATTGTGTTCATATGTAAAACAGTTGCTAAGTATCTCCCCCAAAGTATAAAAACAGTAAAAGTGGGGCCGTAAGACTCACCTGAGTCTGGTAAGTGCGTATGTGAAATCAACCAAGTAAGGCGGATGTAAGTCCGTATGTCGGTTCTCAGAACCCTGAAACCTTCTGGCGTCCGGAACGCACAAGGTTGTAAGTAAACAGTAAATAAGTTGGTGTCTTAAAAGACCACCCATGCTAGTTATCCACTCAACTAGGAAATGTCCAAGTGTTTGTTTAGTAATTCGTTTGTAGTTTGAAAACAAGTATGGCCCGTTGGTGACGGTTTGTAATAATAATCCAAAAGTGTTGTTATTATATGTATTGTTGAAACAGGTTTCGTTATTTGTAAGTGTTTGGCACTTAGTGCGAAAAGTATTTACAACAATTAATGATGGGGGTCCGGGGGCAGTGCCCCTGGTAGCGGGGTCCAAGGGGCGGCAGCCCCTGGCGGGGTCCAAGGGGCAGAGCCCCTGGCTGGGGTCGAGCTGCCAGGTCAGCTTGGAAAATTTTTATTTCTACTACATTGCTTTATTAAAAATCGCATCTGGAGTCTAATTTCGGTGTAAAATCAAGTGATAAACCTTAGTTCATATTAGTGCTTTTATTACTGAATTCGGGTTCGAAAGACAAAGTGGGCTGCGAACCGAGCTGGGAGAACTCGACTTGCAGGTCAACTCGACTCGCAGGTCAACTCGACTCGCGGGTCAGTTCGGTTCACCGGGCAACTCGACTCGCAAGTCAATTTCGACTCGCGGGTCAACTCGACTCACAAGTCAACTCGCGGGTCGATTCGGTTCGTTGGTGATTCCGATTCGCAGGATGGCTTCGCGAGTCGAATCTCGACTCGCCTCGTTTGACGAACAGATCTCGACTCGCGAGACGGGCTGTTCGCATAAAACTCTAAAATTCGGCTTTTTAAGTCGGTTTTTGGACATAAACTCATTGGGGAAACGTTCTAGCATGTAAATAAGAGTGTTACAAGTAATTTAAAAGAGTTTTAACGTTTCATACCTCAAAATCGAAAACGAAAAAGATGGAGAGGTAGAGCTCGTGATGGTGATCCTTGTGCTTGTTCCTAATGATGATGATGAACGAATTTCGGTGGTGTTTTTGGTGGTTTGGAGCTGCGGTTTTGAGAGCAAAGAGGAGAAGAGTGTGTGTTTCAAGTTGGTGGAAATGGGAAAAATGGAGCAACAAAAGGGGTTTTAAGGTAGTTGGGTCATGGGTCGGTCCGCGGGTCAGGGCCGACCCATTCGGGTCTCGGGTTTGTGTTTCTAAATATCATGTCATGACTTCGAGTCGGTTAAATCCCGTAGTCGTTTAATCGTGAAATCTTTTTAAGATTCATAAATACGTTAAAGTAAACCCGCACAAGATCAATAGAAACTCGACCCCTGGAGTTGGTCAAACAGGTCATCAATGCGAGGAAGTGGGTAACGGTTCTTGACAGTTAATTTGTTGAGTTCACGGTAGTCGATGCACATGCGGAAAGAACCGTCTTTCTTTTTCACAAACAGGACCGGAGCTCCCCAAGGTGAGTAACTTGGTCGAATAAATCCCTTGTCCAGGAGTTCCTGTAACTGAGTAGACAACTCCTGAAGTTCGGATGGGGCTAATCGGTAAGGTGCTCGTGCCACTGGTGCTGCACCGGGCACAAGATCAATAGAAAATTCAACTTGTCTAGGTGGCGGAAGGCCAGGCAAGTCTCCAGGAAAGACTTCGGGGAAATCTCGAACAATAGGCACATCCTCAAGTCGCTTCTCCTCCGACTTTTTCTCCATGACATGAGCGAGGATTTCCTGGTACCCCTTTCTCAAGTATTTTCGGGTTTTCATGCAAGAAATGGTGTTTATGCTCGTCCCACCGGTCTCCCCTTGTATGACTAAGGTTCCACCGGTGACGAGAGGAATGCGGACGAGTTTCTCGAAACAAACGATCTCGGCTCGGTGCTTGGATAACCAATCCATACCGACTATGATGTCAAAGCTGCCGATTTCGACGGGTATCAAGTCAATGGAAAAGAGTTCATTACCTAAGTTTAAAATGCAATTAGGTATCACACGGTCGGCCTCGATAAGTTTTCCGTTTGCCAATTCTACTGTGTACTTAGAATCTAAGGCAATAGGTGTAGTGTCAAGTAGTGGATAAAACTCATCAGAAATAAAGCTCTTATCAGCACCAGTATCAAATAATACAGAAGCAGTAAAGTTGTTGAGAAGAAACGTACCCGTGGCCACATTCGGGTCTTGACGGGCTTCCCCAGATTTCAGCACAAAAGCTCTTCCTCGAGCATTGTTGTTGTTCTTGTTGTTGTTGTTGCCACTTTTCAGTTTCGGGCAATCTTTTCGGAAATGCCCAGTACCGTTGCACTCGTAGCAGGTCTTTGGTGCAGAAGTGTTGGTGCCAGAGATGTTCGATCGGCAATCCCTAGCCAAGTGCCCGAATTTCTTACACTTGCTACAGGGACAAGAACCATCATGGTGAAGATTGCATTGAGAATAGTAGGGCTTGTTCCCAATGTAGGAGCGTTTGGGTTCAGAGTTGGAGGTATAAACTTGGATGGCGTTGGGTTTCTTGTTTTGGTAGTTGTTGTGGTGTTCCGAGGATTTGCGCTTGTTGTTGGAAGAGGAGTTGTTGAATGTCTCACGGCTGACCACCAGTGCCATGAGTTCGTGTGCTAGCCGGATAGCACATTCAGTAGTGGTTGGCTTGGACGAGGCGACATTCCCCTGTATACTTTCTAGGAGGCCGCGGATGTATCTCTTGATTCCTTTTACCTCGGGTTCCACCAAACTCGGACATAACAACGCATATTGTTGAAACTTTGTGGTATATCCATCAATATCAGTCCCCTGCACAGTCAGGTGCCAGAATTCTTCCTCTAATCGGTGCAATTCTTCCTCGGGACAGTACTTCTCCCTCAACTTCTTCTTCAGCTCGGCCCAAGGTAGCTGATTTGCTATCTCAGGACCTACTGAGTTGGCGTGGGTATTCCACCACGTGAGTGCACCTTCCTGAAAGGTGTATGCAGCGAACTTGACTTTGTTGTCTTCAGTGCAGTTGCAGAGATTGAAGACGAATTCCATACGTTCGATCCAACGGATCAGACCGATGGCACCTTCCGTGCCCTTGAAGTACAGTGGCTTGCAGCTAAGAAAATCCTTGTAAGAACAAGGCTTGATGACAGGAGTGGCATCAACAGTTTGATCACTGTTTCCTTGAGAGCTCCGAGCAGCCAGAGCATCGGCCACGGCTCGGGAGACAATGACATTGATTTCAGCATCACTGTAACTTTTCTTCTTTGGCGGGCATGATTCTTCAAGAAATAAACAAGAGGTATATGAGAATTCGTACCAGAAGTGTAATTACGTCAGATGTATATTTCTAAAAGCGGTTATATACAACATCTCAATGTAATTACAATCTATAATAATTCGAGAAATTGTCAGTTGATATTACATAGTGAAACGATTACAGACAATTCTTAATTAGGAGTTTCAAAGGTTACAGCATTAGGTGTTATACAAAATGTTCCGGGAATTGTTACATCCGGTCGTATTTTACAGAGGTCCTACAATAATAAAAGTAGATTACAGACTCAGCCTAAGTTAATTCCGGTGTAGATTGAGTTGTGGCAGCAGTGCGTTGAGATGATCCACAGACTCTGCAAGTCTGTTAGCTGTACGGAGGGCATCCTCGGTTTCCCTTAGACGCGTCTCGCACTGGTGTAGCCTTGATTGTAGGACAGAGATTTCATTTCGGTTGCCAAGCACTTGGTTGTGGACAACCTCCATGGTTCCGACTGTTTCTCCCACCTGATTCTGAAGAGTGTTCATGGTGTTGACAGTGTGATCGTGATCTTCGGAGACCTGCTCAATTCGCTCCATTACTGTGAGTCTCCAATTTTCGTGAATTTCTTGCAGTTCGATGTCCATCTCGTGGAGTTGTTGGTCGTGATGGTGCACCCTAACGGCTAAGTCCGGTAGAGTGAGGTGAGTGGGATACGGGCCAGCTCGAGGCAACCTGGCGTTCCTCCTAGCTACCCTCGGGTTCTGCAACCCAGATTGAGAGCGCGATGAATTGGGTGGTGTGTTTGCCATTTCTGAGACAAAGCGTTAGTAGGAGTGAGGCCTATATATATATATATATATAAAACATATAATATAGCCTAGTGTGTCTAGCACAAACAAGTATAAGTCCCGGTTTCTCTCGTGGTCAGAGTCAACTAGTGTATTCTGGTTCAACATAACCGTTTCAGACCTCACATCATCTTTCCTTAATTGTACATAGTTGATCAGGCTATGTTAAATTAAAGTTGTATGATGCAGTTCCTGAACCAGTCATACCTAATAAGGACATACTGCCTAACGGTCATAGTCTAGGCCCACTAAATGCAACCTAGTTCGCTATAACCTTAGGCTCTGATACCAATCTGTAACACCCCCCGATTCACTGTTTAGCGGAAGCAAGTTTTTGGGGTTCTACTAATCAAATATCACAGCACAAAAGTAAAGCAAACGACATCTATATGCAACGTTTGTAAAATAGTTACATTTCCATATAATAATTGATTGAAAACATAGTGTTTTCAGTTACAAAAATGCGGTTTCCTAGAGCCCACGCGTATAGCGGGAGATTCTATTACATAATCATAATATACAAAAGATAATGCTAAGAATCTCCGTTAGATGCAATGTAGAATTCATGCGACTCTAGCTAGTGTCCAGGGGTGATCCTACTCCGTCTGTGTACCTGAGATACAAAGCTAAAAAGTGTCAACCAAAAAGGTTGGTGAATCTCACAGGTTTGGTAGTAAAGTAATCGTTTATGAACCACAAATATGTACCCGTATTGCTATCAAGCAAAGTAAGTAAATCAGTAAATCATCACAAGTGCCATGAGCCCACAAGTTGAAGCTTAACAGTTTGGTGTGAATGGTACAGTCAAGTACAGCATCACGTACCCCCCGTGAGTGCTATCCGAACACTCAAAAGTAACAAAAACTAATATGCCTGTTTCTACGGTGAAATCCGTGGTAGCGCTACTACCCCAAGCAGGGATTGTCAGTCCCAAATGGATCCATTTACTAGTAATCGCGCTTAAGTCTATAACTAACAACTTATGATAGGAGGCTTTCAGTGGATAAAAGTAACTCATGCAACATGTGTAAAAAGTAGAGTAATCAGTTCAGTACATTGTGTTCATATGTAAAACAGTTGCTAAGTATCTCCCCCAAAGTATAAAAACAGTAAAAGTGGGGCCGTAAGACTCACCTGAGTCTGGTAAGTGCGTATGTGAAATCAACCAAGTAAGGCGGATGTAAGTCCGTATGTCGGTTCTCAGAACCCTGAAACCTTCTGGCGTCCGGAACGCACAAGGTTGTAAGTAAACAGTAAATAAGTTGGTGTCTTAAAAGACCACCCATGCTAGTTATCCACTCAACTAGGAAATGTCCAAGTGTTTGTTTAGTAATTCGTTTGTAGTTTGAAAACAAGTATGGCCCGTTGGTGACGGTTTGTAATAATAATCCAAAAGTGTTGTTATTATATGTATTGTTGAAACAGGTTTCGTTATTTGTAAGTGTTTGGCACTTAGTGCGAAAAGTATTTACAACAATTAATGATGGGGGTCCGGGGGCAGTGCCCCTGGTAGCGGGGTCCAAGGGGCGGCAGCCCCTGGCGGGGTCCAAGGGGCAGAGCCCCTGGCTGGGGTCGAGCTGCCAGGTCAGCTTGGAAAATTTTTATTTCTACTACATTGCTTTATTAAAAATCGCATCTGGAGTCTAATTTCGGTGTAAAATCAAGTGATAAACCTTAGTTCATATTAGTGCTTTTATTACTGAATTCGGGTTCGAAAGACAAAGTGGGCTGCGAACCGAGCTGGGAGAACTTGACTCGCAGGTCAACTCGACTCGCAGGTCAACTCGACTCGCGGGTCAGTTCGGTTCACCGGGCAACTCGACTCGCAAGTCAATTTCGACTCGCGGGTCAACTCGACTCACAAGTCAACTCGCGGGTCGATTCGGTTCGTTGGTGATTCCGATTCGCAGGATGGCTTCGCGAGTCGAATCTCGACTCGCCTCGTTTGACGAACAGATCTCGACTCGCGAGACGGGCTGTTCGCATAAAACTCTAAAATTCGGCTTTTTAAGTCGGTTTTTGGACATAAACTCATTGGGGAAACGTTCTAGCATGTAAATAAGAGTGTTACAAGTAATTTAAAAGAGTTTTAACGTTTCATACCTCAAAATCGAAAACGAAAAAGATGGAGAGGTAGAGCTCGTGATGGTGATCCTTGTGCTTGTTCCTAATGATGATGATGAACGAATTTCGGTGGTGTTTTTGGTGGTTTGGAGCTGCGGTTTTGAGAGCAAAGAGGAGAAGAGTGTGTGTTTCAAGTTGGTGGAAATGGGAAAAATGGAGCAACAAAAGGGGTTTTAAGGTAGTTGGGTCATGGGTCGGTCCGCGGGTCAGGGCCGACCCATTCGGGTCTCGGGTTTGTGTTTCTAAATATCATGTCATGACTTGGAGTCGGTTAAATCCCGTAGTCGTTTAATCGTGAAATCTTTTTAAGATTCATAAATACGTTAAAGTAAACCCGCAATATTTATTTAACCGAGGTATTTTTATCAAATATATTAGTGTCAATAATGTTTGTTTGGATACATCCACATTATTTCAAAGTTTGTCACCAACGTCCATATTAATTAGCATCGGACCTCGTCCGGTTTATAAGTGTTCGATTTAAACAAATCGCGTACGCGTGTATGTAATTACACCAAAATGTTACATATATTTAGAGTATTACAAAACTAAATACACATAATTACAAGTAGCTTAGGCACTAATTAAAGCCCTAAGTTGGCGGGTGTTACATTCTCCCCTTGTTAGGAGAATTTCGTCCCGAAATTAGCTTGTAGTCGCGGTGTCGGTAGGAGTAGAGTCTGTGAACAAGTGTGGGTATTTCAGTCGCATTTGGTCTTCCCGTTCCCAAGTGAATTCTGGACCACGCCTCGAATTCCACCTGACCTTAACAATGGGGATACGACTCTGTTTCAAACGTTTGACCTCATGGTCCATGATTTCCCTGGGTTCCTCGACAAAGTGTAGTTTGTCGTCAATGTGTATCTCGTCGAGCGGCATAATTAGTGTCTCATCAGACAGACATTTCTTCAAGTTAGAAATGTGGAAAGTAGGGTGCACGCTACTGAGTTCAGGAGGTAGCTGCAGTCTGTATGCAACTGAACCAATCCTTTCAAGGATTTCGAACGGTCCAATGTATCTGGGATTTAGTTTCCCACGTTTGCCAAAACGGATGACGCCTTTCCAAGGCGACACTTTCAGAAGAACTCGATCCCCAACTTGGAACTCGAGGTGTTTGCGTCTCACGTCAGCATAGCTTTTCTGACGATCATGTGCGGCTTTCAGCCGGTTTTGTATACCAAAGATCTTTTCAGTTGTTTCGTGAATGATTTCTGGACCGGTGAGTTGTGTATCCCCCACCTCAGTCCAACAGATAGGTGACCGGCAATTTCGACCGTAAAGTGCCTCGAAGGGTGCAGCCTTAATGCTGGTGTGGTAGCTGTTGTTGTACGAGAATTCGCACAATGGTAAGTGATTTTCCCAGTTTTTACCGAAGTCAACTACGCAGGCTCGTAGCATATCCTCCAGTGTTTGTATAGTTCGTTCGCTCTGGCCGTCAGTTTGTGGGTGATATGCAGTACTCATGTCCAAACGGGTACCGAGGGATTTTTGTAAGGATTGCCAGAAGTGAGAAGTAAATCGAGCATCTCTATCAGAGATGATTGAGATGGGCACGCCGTGTCTTGACACAATCTCTTTCAGGTAGATTCGTGTCAAACGTTCCATCTTGTCAGTTTCCTTGATAGCCAGGAAATGAGCAGATTTAGTGAGTCTGTCGACGATCACCCAAATGGTATCGCAACCGTTAGATGTTTTCGGGAGTTTAGTAATGAAATCCATAGTAATCTGCTCCCATTTCCACTGGGGAATTTCCGGTTGTTGTAGCAAACCGGAAGGTTTCTGGTGTTCAGCTTTCACTTTGGAGCAAGTAAGACACTTGCTAACATAGGTTGCAATGTCAGCTTTCATGTTGGGCCACCAATACATTTCCTTGATGCCATGATACATTTTGTCGGCACCGGGGTGTATAGAGTATTTGGACTTGTGAGCTTCATCCATCACCAAGTCTCGCAAGTTCCCAAAACTTGGTAACCAGATTCGGTTTGAGAAGTATTTGGCCCCATTAGGTTTGGTTTCAAATTTTTTATCCATGCCTCGCAAGGCCTCGTTTATCAAGTTTTCGGGTTTGAGTGCTTCGAGTTGAGCGGTGAGAGTTTGATTAATGAGGTCGTTGTGAATGGTCATACTGAGAGCTCGAACTCGAAGTGGTTTCACTCGTTCTTTTCGGCTTAAGGCATCGGCAACAACATTTGCCTTGCCCGGATGATAACGAATCTCGCAATCGTAATCAGTAAGCAACTCGACCCATCGACGTTGTCTCATGTTGAGATCCTTTTGATCGAAGATATGTTGGAGACTTTTGTGGTCAGTAAAGATTGTACACTTGGTACCGTATAAGTAGTGTCTCCAGATTTTGAGAGCGAATACCACAGCCCCCAATTCTAGGTCATGAGTTGTGTAATTCTTTTCGTGGACCTTGAGTTGTCGAGAGGCGTAAGCGATGACTTTGTCTCGTTGCATCAACACGCAACCGAGACCCTGGTGTGAAGCATCACAGTATACTACGAAGTCATCGTTGCCTTCGGGTAAGGATAAGATAGGTGCACTGCAGAGTTTCTGTTTTAGCAGCTGAAAAGCTGACTCCTGTTTGTCAGTCCAGTCGAACTTCTTTTCTTTTTGAGTCAGTGCAGTGAGAGGTAGGGCTATTTTCGAAAAATTCTCAATGAACCGCCTGTAGTATCCGGCGAGTCCTAAGAATTGACGTACTTCTGTGGGTGTAGTGGGTGCCTGCCAGCACTTGATAGCCTCAATTTTTGAAGGATCGACATGTATCCCTTGATTGTCAATGACGTGTCCAAGGAATTGATTGGTTTGCATCCAGAACTCACACTTGGAGAATTTGGCATATAACTCCTCGTGTTTGAGTAATTCTAGAATGGTTTTCAGGTGTTGCGCGTGTTCTTGCTCATTGCGCGAGTAAATCAGAATATCATCGATGAAAACAATAACGAACTTGTCAAGGTAAGGTTTGCACACCCGATTCATAAGGTCCATGAATACCGCCGGTGCGTTGGTTAATCCGAATGGCATCACTTGGAATTCGTAATGACCGTAACGAGTTCGGAAGGCCGTTTTAGGAATATCTTCGTCACGAACTCGGAGTTGGTGATAACCTGACCGTAGATCGATTTTGGAATAAAAACTCGACCCCTGGAGTTGGTCAAACAGGTCATCAATGCGAGGAAGTGGGTAACGGTTCTTGACAGTTAATTTGTTGAGTTCACGGTAGTCGATGCACATGCGGAAAGAACCGTCTTTCTTTTTCACAAACAGGACCGGAGCTCCCCAAGGTGAGTAACTTGGTCGAATAAATCCCTTGTCCAGGAGTTCCTGTAACTGAGTAGACAACTCCTGAAGTTCGGATGGGGCTAATCGGTAAGGTGCTCGTGCCACTGGTGCTGCACCGGGCACAAGATCAATAGAAAATTCAACTTGTCTAGGTGGCGGAAGGCCAGGCAAGTCTCCAGGAAAGACTTCGGGGAAATCTCGAACAATAGGCACATCCTCAAGTCGCTTCTCCTCCGACTTTTTCTCCATGACATGAGCGAGGATTTCCTGGTACCCCTTTCTCAAGTATTTTCGGGTTTTCATGCAAGAAATGGTGTTTATGCTCGTCCCACCGGTCTCCCCTTGTATGACTAAGGTTCCACCGGTGACGAGAGGAATGCGGACGAGTTTCTCGAAACAAACGATCTCGGCTCGGTGCTTGGATAACCAATCCATACCGACTATGATGTCAAAGCTGCCGATTTCGACGGGTATCAAGTCAATGGAAAAGAGTTCATTACCTAAGTTTAAAATGCAATTAGGTATCACACGGTCGGCCTCGATAAGTTTTCCGTTTGCCAATTCTACTGTGTACTTAGAATCTAAGGCAATAGGTGTAGTGTCAAGTAGTGGATAAAACTCATCAGAAATAAAGCTCTTATCAGCACCAGTATCAAATAATACAGAAGCAGTAAAGTTGTTGAGAAGAAACGTACCCGTGGCCACATTCGGGTCTTGACGGGCTTCCCCAGATTTCAGCACAAAAGCTCTTCCTCGAGCATTGTTGTTGTTCTTGTTGTTGTTGTTGCCACTTTTCAGTTTCGGGCAATCTTTTCGGAAATGCCCAGTACCGTTGCACTCGTAGCAGGTCTTTGGTGCAGAAGTGTTGGTGCCAGAGATGTTCGATCGGCAATCCCTAGCCAAGTGCCCGAATTTCTTACACTTGCTACAGGGACAAGAACCATCATGGTGAAGATTGCATTGAGAATAGTAGGGCTTGTTCCCAATGTAGGAGCGTTTGGGTTCAGAGTTGGAGGTATAAACTTGGATGGCGTTGGGTTTCTTGTTTTGGTAGTTGTTGTGGTGTTCCGAGGATTTGCGCTTGTTGTTGGAAGAGGAGTTGTTGAATGTCTCACGGCTGACCACCAGTGCCATGAGTTCGTGTGCTAGCCGGATAGCACATTCAGTAGTGGTTGGCTTGGACGAGGCGACATTCCCCTGTATACTTTCTAGGAGGCCGCGGATGTATCTCTTGATTCCTTTTACCTCGGGTTCCACCAAACTCGGACATAACAACGCATATTGTTGAAACTTTGTGGTATATCCATCAATATCAGTCCCCTGCACAGTCAGGTGCCAGAATTCTTCCTCTAATCGGTGCAATTCTTCCTCGGGACAGTACTTCTCCCTCAACTTCTTCTTCAGCTCGGCCCAAGGTAGCTGATTTGCTATCTCAGGACCTACTGAGTTGGCGTGGGTATTCCACCACGTGAGTGCACCTTCCTGAAAGGTGTATGCAGCGAACTTGACTTTGTTGTCTTCAGTGCAGTTGCAGAGATTGAAGACGAATTCCATACGTTCGATCCAACGGATCAGACCGATGGCACCTTCCGTGCCCTTGAAGTACAGTGGCTTGCAGCTAAGAAAATCCTTGTAAGAACAAGGCTTGATGACAGGAGTGGCATCAACAGTTTGATCACTGTTTCCTTGAGAGCTCCGAGCAGCCAGAGCATCGGCCACGGCTCGGGAGACAATGACATTGATTTCAGCATCACTGTAACTTTTCTTCTTTGGCGGGCATGATTCTTCAAGAAATAAACAAGAGGTATATGAGAATTCGTACCAGAAGTGTAATTACGTCAGATGTATATTTCTAAAAGCGGTTATATACAACATCTCAATGTAATTACAATCTATAATAATTCGAGAAATTGTCAGTTGATATTACATAGTGAAACGATTACAGACAATTCTTAATTAGGAGTTTCAAAGGTTACAGCATTAGGTGTTATACAAAATGTTCCGGGAATTGTTACATCCGGTCGTATTTTACAGAGGTCCTACAATAATAAAAGTAGATTACAGACTCAGCCTAAGTTAATTCCGGTGTAGATTGAGTTGTGGCAGCAGTGCGTTGAGATGATCCACAGACTCTGCAAGTCTGTTAGCTGTACGGAGGGCATCCTCGGTTTCCCTTAGACGCGTCTCGCACTGGTGTAGCCTTGATTGTAGGACAGAGATTTCATTTCGGTTGCCAAGCACTTGGTTGTGGACAACCTCCATGGTTCCGACTGTTTCTCCCACCTGATTCTGAAGAGTGTTCATGGTGTTGACAGTGTGATCGTGATCTTCGGAGACCTGCTCAATTCGCTCCATTACTGTGAGTCTCCAATTTTCGTGAATTTCTTGCAGTTCGATGTCCATCTCGTGGAGTTGTTGGTCGTGATGGTGCACCCTAACGGCTAAGTCCGGTAGAGTGAGGTGAGTGGGATACGGGCCAGCTCGAGGCAACCTGGCGTTCCTCCTAGCTACCCTCGGGTTCTGCAACCCAGATTGAGAGCGCGATGAATTGGGTGGTGTGTTTGCCATTTCTGAGACAAAGCGTTAGTAGGAGTGAGGCCTATATATATATATATATATAAAACATATAATATAGCCTAGTGTGTCTAGCACAAACAAGTATAAGTCCCGGTTTCTCTCGTGGTCAGAGTCAACTAGTGTATTCTGGTTCAACATAACCGTTTCAGACCTCACATCATCTTTCCTTAATTGTACATAGTTGATCAGGCTATGTTAAATTAAAGTTGTATGATGCAGTTCCTGAACCAGTCATACCTAATAAGGACATACTGCCTAACGGTCATAGTCTAGGCCCACTAAATGCAACCTAGTTCGCTATAACCTTAGGCTCTGATACCAATCTGTAACACCCCCCGATTCACTGTTTAGCGGAAGCAAGTTTTTGGGGTTCTACTAATCAAATATCACAGCACAAAAGTAAAGCAAACGACATCTATATGCAACGTTTGTAAAATAGTTACATTTCCATATAATAATTGATTGAAAACATAGTGTTTTCAGTTACAAAAATGCGGTTTCCTAGAGCCCACGCGTATAGCGGGAGATTCTATTACATAATCATAATATACAAAAGATAATGCTAAGAATCTCCGTTAGATGCAATGTAGAATTCATGCGACTCTAGCTAGTGTCCAGGGGTGATCCTACTCCGTCTGTGTACCTGAGATACAAAGCTAAAAAGTGTCAACCAAAAATGTTGGTGAATCTCACAGGTTTGGTAGTAAAGTAATCGTTTATGAACCACAAATATGTACCCGTATTGCTATCAAGCAAAGTAAGTAAATCAGTAAATCATCACAAGTGCCATGAGCCCACAAGTTGAAGCTTAACAGTTTGGTGTGAATGGTACAGTCAAGTACAGCATCACGTACCCCCCGTGAGTGCTATCCGAACACTCAAAAGTAACAAAAACTAATATGCCTGTTTCTACGGTGAAATCCGTGGTAGCGCTACTACCCCAAGCAGGGATTGTCAGTCCCAAATGGATCCATTTACTAGTAATCGCGCTTAAGTCTATAACTAACAACTTATGATAGGAGGCTTTCAGTGGATAAAAGTAACTCATGCAACATGTGTAAAAAGTAGAGTAATCAGTTCAGTACATTGTGTTCATATGTAAAACAGTTGCTAAGTATCTCCCCCAAAGTATAAAAACAGTAAAAGTGGGGCCGTAAGACTCACCTGAGTCTGGTAAGTGCGTATGTGAAATCAACCAAGTAAGGCGGATGTAAGTCCGTATGTCGGTTCTCAGAACCCTGAAACCTTCTGGCGTCCGGAACGCACAAGGTTGTAAGTAAACAGTAAATAAGTTGGTGTCTTAAAAGACCACCCATGCTAGTTATCCACTCAACTAGGAAATGTCCAAGTGTTTGTTTAGTAATTCGTTTGTAGTTTGAAAACAAGTATGGCCCGTTGGTGACGGTTTGTAATAATAATCCAAAAGTGTTGTTATTATATGTATTGTTGAAACAGGTTTCGTTATTTGTAAGTGTTTGGCACTTAGTGCGAAAAGTATTTACAACAATTAATGATGGGGGTCCGGGGGCAGTGCCCCTGGTAGCGGGGTCCAAGGGGCGGCAGCCCCTGGCGGGGTCCAAGGGGCAGAGCCCCTGGCTGGGGTCGAGCTGCCAGGTCAGCTTGGAAAATTTTTATTTCTACTACATTGCTTTATTAAAAATCGCATCTGGAGTCTAATTTCGGTGTAAAATCAAGTGATAAACCTTAGTTCATATTAGTGCTTTTATTACTGAATTCGGGTTCGAAAGACAAAGTGGGCTGCGAACCGAGCTGGGAGAACTCGACTTGCAGGTCAACTCGACTCGCGGGTCAGTTCGGTTCACCGGGCAACTCGACTCGCAAGTCAATTTCGACTCGCGGGTCAACTCGACTCGCAAGTCAACTCGCGGGTCGATTCGGTTCGTTGGTGATTCCGATTCGCAGGATGGCTTCGCGAGTCGAATCTCGACTCGCCTCGTTTGACGAACAGATCTCGACTCGCGAGACGGGCTGTTCGCATAAAACTCTAAAATTCGGCTTTTTAAGTCGGTTTTTGGACATAAACTCGTTGGGGAAACGTTCTAGCATGTAAATAAGAGTGTTACAAGTAATTTAAAAGAGTTTTAACGTTTCATACCTCAAAATCGAAAACGAAAAAGATGGAGAGGTAGAGCTCGTGATGGTGATCCTTGTGCTTGTTCCTAATGATGATGATGAACGAATTTCGGTGGTGTTTTTGGTGGTTTGGAGCTGCGGATTTGAGAGCAAAGAGGAGAAGAGTGTGTGTTTCAAGTTGGTGGAAATGGGAAAAATGGAGCAACAAAAGGGGTTTTAAGGTAGTTGGGTCATGGGTCGGTCCGCGGGTCAGGGCCGACCCATTCGGGTCTCGGGTTTGTGTTTCTAAATATCATGTCATGACTTCGAGTCGGTTAAATCCCGTAGTCGTTTAATCGTGAAATCTTTTTAAGATTCATAAATACGTTAAAGTAAACCCGCAATATTTATTTAACCGAGGTATTTTTATCAAATATATTAGTGTCAATAATGTTTGTTTGGATACATCCACATTATTTCAAAGTTTGTCACCAACGTCCATATTAATTAGCATCGGACCTCGTCCGGTTTATAAGTGTTCGATTTAAACAAATCGTGTACGCGTGTATGTAATTACACCAAAATGTTACATATATTTAGAGTATTACAAAACTAAATACACATAATTACAAGTAGCTTAGGCACTAATTAAAGCCCTAAGTTGGAGGGTGTTACATAATCATTGGAGCTACCGAAGACTTTTGACTATTTTGTAAAAATGAATAGTTATTTAATTGTATATTATTTATATAATATGTTTTATTTGAATTATATGTGTTCTAAACTATGTGATAATTTGTGTATACAGACTTTGTTAACTATTAGGCAAATGGAAAATAAGCAAATAAAAATTTTGAATGAAACTATAGAATGCAAGGATATTAGCATTGATGAACAATCTCTTAAGCTACTTAGGAACCTTACACTAGACACCCTATCTGAAGATGAGGAAGAGGATTTAGAGAATATGTCTGAGGATGAGGAGATTGATTTAGGTGATAGTTCGAATGATGAGAATACTGATCAAGAAAGGATACCTGTACCAGTAGTAGATACCAGGGATGGAATGATTCAGCTTTTGGAAGTTAGTAAAGATGACACTTATTTTTTTATGGCTATCATTAGGGCATCAACTATTGAGTTTACACCAGAACAGACTCGCATCATCGAGAAGTTTGAAAGAGAATATGAGCAATGGTATAATCCTAATCACACTCAAATGGTGAACTATTTTGACAAATATGTAACCGAACTGAGGGATATGTTCTATCTGCAAGAAGCTCAGGAGGAAGATTTCTTTGAAGGCCAGAAGATTCTTTATTCTTGTGTCTATAGAGCATTGATGAGATACCCATTTCCTTACTCTGATAAACAAATCAATTTATTGGAATCTTATAAGGCTCAGATTGATTGGACTACTGGAGATCCAACTCAGATGGCAGATATTAGTTTGATAAAAGATTTGCAGAAACTGATAAGTTTGATGGAGCAACTAGATCATAAGAACTGCAGTACGTATTATGTAGATTGTACAGTGGAGTTTTATGTGCAACAAATGATTAATGATTTGTACTATCCCGCACAAGATGAGAAGGAGAGGAAAGTTCCGAAGTGGATATCTGAAGTGGCACTAGTTAATGTGGCAAATTATGTGATTATGGAGCATAAGTCGATATTTCATGGAGTTCATCACTATTGTCATATAGATCTATTTCACTTAGGGTTGTCACAAATTTATATTAAGATGATGAATATTTTTAAATTTTCGGGATTGTTATTCACTGAACGTCAGAAAGGGTTGATACAACTGTTGCTAAGGGAAATTGAAGAGGTGGTTAGAAATCCTACGGTTGGAAAATATGATGTCTTACATTTAGGATTTTATGGATTTATAGACGAATTAAGGCGTGAGCATCAAGAACGAGAAACAAAGGAGGAAGATGGATGCAAGGTGATTGATGAGGAAGGACTTGTAGCTAAAGCAATAAAGAAAATGATGAGAGAATTCTATGAATTGCAAATAGCAGCAGAAGAACATCACAAACATTTTGAAGATTACACTGCCGAAGTTCCGGATATCACCAAAACAATGTTTAAGTACTTTGTAAGAATCTTTTTACCTAACCAAAGAATCCCTATAACCTTTATGTTACCCAATGGTTACTATGCCTCCGTACTAGCTCGAGAATGGGTTCATCAACCTTGAAGAGATTCACAACATTCCAATTACCATTTGCATTTTCATTTTATTATTAGTTATGATTTCAATTATTTAAGACTTATATTGTTTGTTTGTTTGACAATTATTATATTTTTAATATATGTGTTATTTTAGGAATCATGGGTGTTTTAACTATTAATGGTTGTTACAATTTATATGTCTAAATATTATTTCTTAAATAATTTTTCAAATGTTTTCATATTAATCTCGGTTATATTATTTAAGGTATGGTACTTTTTCAATTCAATAACCATATTTTCTTCTAGCATGAAAATCATCTTAAGGTTTCATATTATTGGATTTTCTTTTCAATCCTCACTTGCATAAGTTTTTTTTTTATATGTAACTTTAAAATGTCTAATATGTTAGTCTAAAAATAGGAGTTATTGTACACAATAATTGTTGAAATATTTTAATAATATAATGGAAGTAGGTATGCAAAATTGATCTAAGTTAAGAAGGAATTTTTATTAAGTAAGCTAAACTAATAACATACATGCGACATTCTTAATCTTTTGTTAACTTATTGATCGATCGGTTTTTCTTTGAATAATGATATTATCTCTGTTTCCTTTATAAGGTATGGATACATTACCATAGTTTTGCGTTTTTATTTGATTATGATTTATAGTTAGGGTTTATTTAATCCGAATTGTATGTACATTTTTGCTATAAAAATAAATAATTGAGTATAAAATGTTTTCTATTGGATGATGATATGAAGTATTTATATAGGAATGGTGTTAATTGACTATTTTAAGTAAATAAAGTTTGTTTAGTATAGTTTTACAGTATTAAAGAATGTTGTGTGATCATGACTTAGTAAGTCTTATTGAATAACACATATATAGTTTGTTATACTATCATTAGGAGTTAGATTTTTATCTTTATTCTAAATTTTATTATTTTATGGTTTTCATAATTAACATTACTTATGTGGATGATTGTTATGTTTGTTGGTAGTTTAATTTGTTTTTTTTCAAGCATTATGAACTTTGTGAGTTTGTTCCTTGGAAACCCTCACGAGACTATAACTCGTCCACTCGGGATACCGAGGGTTTTAAAGGCTTATTGCATATGCTAAATGCAATCGTGATTAACTACGAAAGTGTGGATGTTATATATTATTTATAAGGATCGAAGAAGACGACCAAATTACAGTTAAGACCTAGCCGATGATGAATTCTACAAATTCAGTCAGGGGAGTTTTTTATTCTAATTTCTTTTCTTCCTTTTATTCACTTTTTATTTTTTATTGATTATATACAATGAGGACATTGTATAATTTAAATGTGGGGATGGGGTCGTAAGAAAAGAAAATTCCTTAAATTATTCATTTAAGTTTTTACTTGTCTTATATATATAAATTTTAGAGATTTTCATCAAATTTAAAATTTTTGAGTTAATAACTAAGTATTTATTAGTTAGAATATTTTTGTTAAAAGCTTTGTTTTGTATTTAAAATTTTAGACTTTAATATGGATTAACTGTTTTATACATATAACGTAAGTAATATATAATTACATGATATGATGTACTAATAGGCAATCTATATAAGGATTTCTGAACTTTAAGAAATTAATAAATAATTTGTATATTATTTTATGATACATATTATGATGTATGACATAAAAGTCTTAATTCTTAAATTTATTATGCGATAATTTTATATCTTTATACTTATGTGAAAACATTTGGGGGTTTACTAATCGTTTCCTCTGTTATACGTAAGTACAGACCTGGTTTCTAATTAGTATTCTTAAAAATAAAGCAAAAGGAAAGAAAATATTTCAAATTAAATTGTAAATTAATCAAACTGTGTCGCTTTGTTATACTAAGGTATAGACCTGTCACCGCTGGTTTGATTTAAAAATTATTTTACCTGAATCAAGTTATGTCGCTTTGTTGCATGGAAATGCAGACCTGTCACCAATGTCTTGATTCTTAAAAACGGATTTCATATACTTATTTGGAATATAAAAGAAAATTGCATGATTAAAGTTTAAGAGTATATCATATATGGAAATCATAATTAATATACATATGAATAATAAAGATATATTTAAGAAATATGAGTATATAGATTGTTTAAAGTGGATAAATATATTAGTAATCATTCATGAATTATATGTTGCATTAATAATAATAATTTTTATTTGTACATTATAGTTATCCATGTTAATTAAATTGTTTAAAGTTTTATTTTATGAAACAGATTTTTAATTTAAGTATTTTGATTATTAAATATTAGTTTGATGCTTATCAATTTTAGTTTATGAATATATTATACTTGAGGACAAGCAGAACTTAAGTGTGGGGATATTTGAAAACATCAAATAATGCTATATTTATATATTAATAATTCTTACATTTTGTATACTTTTATTGCATTTTTATTAGATTTAGATACTTAATGTGTTTATATTTGCAATATAGGTATAAAAGTAATTAAATGAAGAAAAGAACTCGAAAAGAGCTTTAAATGATGAAAATAAAGAAAAGATTGAAGATTGAATATGTTTGGACCTGAATTGAAGACTAAACCTAAAGATAAAGTAAATTGGGCTTAAAGAATGAAGAAAAACGAATTAAGAAGAATAAAAGCCCAAAAAGTGAAGCCTGGCCCGACTTTGGAATATTCTGGAATGAAGACTCAACCGGCGGTTGAAATTACCAGCCGGCGGTTGAATATTTATATTAAAAGTCGGTGAAGATCGCAGAGTTGGACTTGGACTCCAAGTAATCCAACCAGCGGTTGGGAACTCCAACCGGCGGTTGGACTGGCGGTTCAGAAAAACTATAAATAGAGCCTTTGGCCAGACAATACCATATACGAATTTGGAGAGCAAAAGTCGATTGTAAGGGTTAAGGAACGACTCTAGGTCAAATTTGGAGGCTAGGAGGCTAGGGATTGAGGACTTGCAACCCTAACGGAGAATAATTAAGTTTTCTTGGTTCGATTCTAGATCTTTTACTTATGTTTGTATTTAGATCTTGTTTTCTTATTATTGGATATTGATTGTTCTTTAACATATTTGTTTAGAGGAATGATATTTATATGATTATTTGATTATATGTTTATGTTGATTGATTTTATGAATGTTATTAAGGTTATATCTATGTTGATTATATGATTATGAGATTCATACTATAGTGAGTACTTGTATGCGTTGATTAATAATTTAGGTTTATGTTTTAATTATAACTTAAATACCCTGACTGCGTGATAGGTTATAATTATTACTGAATTAAACTATAATTGATTAGATAATAACATTCGAGACCCCGAAGTTAGTTAACCTTATTATACGTTGAAGAGCTTCATAAAGGATACTTAAACCCAACCATAGGAGGCTATCCAGGATACTTAAACCCAACCAAGGAGGATATCCACTTTTATATTTCAACATAAAGTCAATTAGCTAACAAAAGTAAACATATACGAGAATTTGAATATAACATAGCTAGTCTTGATAAAATATATCTCCGATCTACCTAATTTACCTTAGTTGTCTCTTAATTACTTTAATTACTTTAGTTATCTTAATTCAGTATCAAAATAAATATATGTTCGAACGGAACTAAAACGTCCCCCTTTTTATCTGTAATAATAATTGTAATATTAATTGTGAATATTATAAAGATTAGTTTAGGGATTAATTAAAGATTCCACTTTCCCTGTGTTCGATACCTGGACTTACTTATAAAGCTATATTATACGAACGGGTTATTCTTGCCTATATTGTGTGATAGTATTATTTAGTATTTCCTTTATTTAAAACTTGCTATTTTAATTGACTATACTTAGCACACATCATGTATATAATGAGAAAGTATAGCATTTCACTACACGATGATTAATGATGTAAGAACACAAGTTTTATAACCAAATTGAGGCGCAAGATTAAATGATTACAATGTTTGACGTTTACAAAATGTGTCGGGCATTGTTACATGCGAACGAATACAAAAGTCTTATGCAGAATATGATGGGTTTCTTATATACCCATCGAGATAGAATGCGTAATTTCGTTGTACGTAGGTGTCACACCCCGTCTAAAGCGGAAACAACGAGGTATAACGGTGATAGGATCATAACACATCATTATAAAGAATTCTATATGAAATACAATATCCAATGTGCCATAATGCCAATAACATGAATAACGGTTCATGTCATGCATACATTTCAACAATGAATTCAAAATCTTACAATCAAACGTACACTACAATGTTAAGGCAAAACAAGCCTTCACAAACAACCTTAATGATGTACCATAAGTCTTGAATAACTCTTAATGCAACCCTAAAGGTCCACTAAGTTCTCTTGTCCACTGCTTTAAGTCCACTAGTATAACGTGAAAAGATATGCTCAAAAACGTCAACATGAATGTTGGTGAGTTTCGTAGGTTTGAAACCAGACACCATAAAAATAAACATTTTGCTGTGATAATAATAAGTTAGGACAATGCAATAGAAATGTACACAAATGTGAAATAATGCAGCCAATATATCTCAATATACGGCAATTACCTCACAAGGAAGTAAAGCACGAATGTAAGCAACAATCCCAATGTACGGCAAATACCCCACAAGGAGGTAAAGCACGAATGTAAACAACCAATCTCAATGTACGGCAAATACCCCACAAGGAAGTACAACACGGATGTAAGCAACAAGTTTCAACGCATATAAGTCACATAGTGTCACACATTTCAAGCATATGTCCAAAAATAGAAATGAATACGTTCACAGCATAAAACAGTTGGTAAAACATATGAGCATACTTTTCCCCCAATGATAAAAATATGTAAAGAAAATGGGGCCACGAAAACTCACCTCAATAATGATGTAAGTTTTGCCCTTAAGTTCAACCACCAACAACTCGCAATCTACAATATCATAATGTATATGGGTTACAACCTAGATATAACTAGGTCATTCCATTGTATTCCAAGTCTGAATACTTCCACTAAGTTCCCTCACAACTCAATCCATGTATTTTAACTTGAATCAACCTATCGAGTAAAAATCAGATTCTGTCCACAATTTTTATACCATTTTAAAAAATTTTAAATATTATTTAATGAAATTATTTGACTCTAGAATTTTAACCAGTAACATTTCAATGTGTTTAGAAGGTCCTGTAATTTTTCCAGATTCAATAACATTGATTTACTATTTTTAAAAATTCACAAAAGTGAACTGCTCTAAACCGTTGACACTTTCTGACTTCACAAAAGTTATAATTTATTTAAAATACTTAGAGACTTCAAAAGATTATCATATTTTTACATAAAATATTTAACATTTTTAAAACACTTCTTTAAATATTTCAATACCTAATTCTTAGTTTAAGGTACGTTTCAAAAATCGACAACTTAACCGAAAACAGAAATCGAAAAACTCAGAATCGACACTCAAACTTATAAAATCATTTTGACAAACTTAAACTCAATATCTGGACATGAGACTAACGCCATTTGAAAGAAGACTCAAAATACTTAATTTTAGACTCTTATTTCATCAAAAACCATCAATATATGACCAAGTTACAAGCTTCCCAATCCGAACATGAAATATGATCAGATTAGGGTTGATAGATAATCAACCCTAATCTCATGTATGAACAATCCAAACCGCAACAATAATCAAAATCCCCAATTCTAACAACTTATATACTGATTTTAACAATATTCTAATAATTTCATGTACCCGAAATACAATGGAATCAAACCGAAACAAAATCGACAATACGAAACAATCGAGTATGATCAATTGAAAGATTCGGAAAGAGTATATACCAACAAACGAGAATACGCATGATAGTAACTTCTTAGAATCTGTAAATAAACGTCATGGCATGAGGATTCATTCATCATGCACCAAGAACACGAAGGAAACGAATGATTGTAACATGATTCTTACCAATGAATGCGCTAACGTGTGTTTTCGGTTGAAAGATTGAAAGAATGGATCAAGCCCTTGAGTTCTTAGGGTTTGGATTATGAATATAGATTAATATTTTCGTTCTTGGACATATGGAGTCGAATAATGGGGTTTAGAAATCGTTTTTAGGGTTAAACACGTTTATATACGAATAACTAAAAGTTTTAGAAATTCGTAACACACTGTAGCAGTTTACAAAACAATTTTTATAAAATAATCTGCTTCGTTTCAGAGGCCGAAACCTCGCGGGTTTATGTAAAACATCAAGATCTACAACTTTTTATTTTTGACAGAAGCCTGAAAACGACTTCAAGTAGGCCAAAACGGCCTCTGAAGTTGACTACGAAAATAAATCAGCATAAACTAAAACTTTTCGGTTTAGGTTTTTGTTTATAGTTTTAGGGTTACTTGAGTTTGAATGGGTTGGGCGGTCAGATCCCTCAAGGAGGAATTGGAGTCGGTATTCTTTGGGCCAAACTAAAGACACAAAAATTTGGGTCACACGGTCCAAAAATAATTGATACTCTTTGTTTGTTTAACGTTTTGTTTTGTATCTCCTTCGTTACACGTCGGATTGAGATGATTTTTTTTTTTGCGTTGGATTCGCTTTTCAAAACCGAAAACTTTGATGTAAAGAAATCATTGAAATCATTATTTTCACAAAAATAACTTTTTACGGCTTGAACTACGATAACGGTTTGGTGACGGTTGTCACAGTAGGCTTAACAAAACAGTTGCATACTAGCATCTCCACGACAGTTGTTAGTCCAGTTATCATCGACCTAACTCTAGCTATATTCTCTGTCGTTCGGGCATGTCTTTCTACTTCTAATCTATTCTAGGTTCAGGTCGTGAGGGTATTAACGTGCTTTAAGCATGTCTCTGTATCGTAGAGGTGCAAGATGGATAAAGATATCCTCTGTTGATTGTTTTTACATTCGTTTGATCCACATTTTTGTCCTTTGCTTTAAGTTAGTAGTTACTTCCCTCCAGTAGTGAATCCTATCCATGATTCATTCGGAGAAAAGACGCGTAAATCGTTTGAATTCATCAAAGTGCTGGGAAACGTTTCCAATGTGTAGGTGTTGTGGTTGACCAATTACAACGGCGACGTCTGCACGAAGATGGGGCCTAGTGGGTGGTGTATCTTTAGTAGTAGTATAGTTAGCGTAAGGTCTAGTTCATGATGGTCTATCAGTCCTTCTAGTTGTGTATAATACACACGATTCATAGGTCTATGATAAGTGAGGAAAGAGGAGTGTAAAGTAGAGGGCGTATACGTAACGCGCCTAGGTGACGAATCCTCGTGTGGTTCAAGTTCCGTACATGTTCCCGAATGATTAGGGTGAGAGCGGGAGGAAGAGGGTGAAGTAAGCGTCACTTGTCCGGGTGGCGAATCCTCATATGGATTCTCCTCAAATGAGTCCTCTTTGATTATGTCATTGCCCGATATGGTTGGGCGAGCGGGTAGCGTGGAAGTCTCCACAGTAATGTGTAAGGCTTGAGCCTCGTTTATCGGTGTCAGGTGACGTAGTTGTGGGAGTGGTTGCCATGAAGGGTGGCAAATAAGTTCGTATACGTAAGGTTATATATAAATATATGTATATATGTAAAAATTTAGCATGTAAGCACGTATAAGGGTTGGTCCCGTTTCTATCCTAGGTCAAAGTCTTCTATTGCATTCCCGTTCACTATAACTATTTCAGGTCTTGCATCAATTTTCTTTAATTGTACATAGTTGATCAAGCTATGTTAAATTAAATTCAAATGATGCAATTGCTGAACCAGTGATACCTAATGAGGAATACTAACCTAACGGTTATAGTCTAGGTCACTAATGCAATCCTAGTTCGCTATAACCTTAGGCTCTGATACCAATCTGTCGCACCCCCAAAACACATGGCAGCTGAAGGAGGGGTGTCGGGGGCGCCGACTAAATCAAATATCATCACACAAAGTTACAACAAACGAACTCTAAATGAGACTTTTTTTTTTCAAAATAGTTACATTCCATAATTAAAATGTTTACAACATTCGTGGAGTTCGCAATAAAAGTTTAGAGATTTCTAATGCATCATGATTGATACTAAATATCGTAATGCAATCTAATCTCTGGTTGTTTTCAAAATATGCGACTCGAGCTAAATGCTTTCCATAAGCATCCTACTGCTGCTGGTTACCTGAGAAATACACGCTAAAGGGTCAACATAAAGTTCGTGAGTTCATAGGTTTGTTAAACAGTTGTCCAAAATATTGGTATGAAACACAAGATTTTGTTTGTATCGCTAAACCACGATAAGTAAGTGTATTGCATGTATGCAAAGATAATAATGTATAAATATCAAAATGGCGTAAATTTCAAGACTTAATATGGTTATATTGCTTTACCGCAATATCGTAATGTTTGTATTGCCTTACCGCAATAGCGTTTTGTATTGCTTTACCACAATATCGTTTTGTATTGCTTTACCGCAATATCGTTTTGTATTGCTTTACCGCAATATCGTTTTGTATTGCTTTACCACAATATCATAAATGTAAATCAGCAGATTTAAAAGGTTGTATTGCCATGAGTTTATGCGTTCGAAGCTTAACCGTTTAAGTTGCTGCCTTGTGTAAGTATATAAACTTATAACAAATCAAACTATGATATGCGAGGCCTTAGTGAATTAGTTAGTTACTCATGCAATTCGTATAAGTTGTTTTCAGTTACTTGTGTTCATAAAACAGTTGTATAAAAACAGTTGCACAATCGTAATGTATGTATTCTCACCCCAAAACAATTCAAAATAAGTAAAAAGAGGCTATGAAACTCACCTGAGTTTAGCAATAAGCAAGCAAGCAATGAATGAATTAGCAAGCAAGTAATCGTGTATCCAGTTGCAACCTTCTAACATCCTAAATGTGTAAGGTTGTGTGTAAGTAGATGTCTCAAAAGATTATCTAAGTAAGTGGAGGGTTAATGTCCACTTATGCTAGTTCACTCAACTAGTAAGTCCAAATAAGTTGTTTTATCGAAAACGTGTACGACCCGTTGGTGAAAAGTTTGTAATAATAATTCTTATAAAGACATTACTATTAGGTTTGTTTGTTGTGTACTTTGCCTTAATATATATCATGTGTCAACGCGTTGTTATCGTATGTGGTTATAAGTCGTTGCCCCGGTTGAATACTTAGAAAAATTTAAGTTTCCATCTCTGTTTTTTAGTTCGGATGTGTTTTCGGGTCTCGTTTTTGGTCCAAGTTACTAAATAATTCACCAAAACCCTTTTTTTGTTACCATTCTTTCCAAAATTAGTAAGTTTCCAAAAATAAAAAGTCTCACGTTTTTTTCGAAACCAAGCCCCGTTTTTGTTGACTTGGTCAAACCTTGTCGGTTTGACCCGAATCATTTTCCCAACCCTTAAATATATTTATAATTCATAAAAATCAGTTTTACCACTTATACTAAGTTCGAAAAAATGTCGGTTTTTACTTTTCATCCAAAATAGTCCACATTTGCATTTTCCAGGAAATGCATGTCTTTGTCGAATTTTTCTTAAAATCTTATATTTCGAAATAAAATATGTGAAAAATCACAGGTTCTCTCCAAGATCTTATCTAGTTCCAGTAATTTTTGTAGAATTTATAGAGAGGTCTAAATATTTTTAATAATTATGTTGTTTTATGAGGTTCAAAAACTGACCAATCTGGAACCATGCATTAAGTCTTATTTCTGGGCAAAATCTATTGGTCTTCAGAAAAAGTGGTCAACACGAAATTTGTATCCAACAAAAATTTTGAGACTTTGGCGGTGGTTTCAAGTCATTTGAAGCCGTATAGCTCGAGATATTACAAAAACCATAAGAGTAAATTTCTGTCAAACCATAGCAGATTATACATGTGTTCATACAAATATTATTTAAAATAGTAAACGAGCTCAGAAAAATATGAGGCTAGTGGGGTTGGAAAGCTTACTTCCTGAACTTAATTTTTGACTATAAAAATGTCCATTTTCATTAAGAAATGAGTGAGAAACAATATGGTGAAATTCGTATAAGAATCTGACAAGAAAGATTTTGTTGCTTTTTCATGAGATTTTAGTTATGAAAAGTGGTTTTTAGCCAAGTTCTTGGACATAATACTTTGAGTGAACTTTTAATACATGTTATAAGAGTGAAAAAAAAGTAAGAAAGAGTTTCCTTACAATGGGAATGAGATGAGGAGAAGAAGAAGTTGTTGTAGAGCTAGTTTCCTTTGAAACGATGATTTTTGAGGTGGTAGAGCTATGGTGGTCAATAGTGGTCTTTTGGTGGTCAATTGTAGTTATGGGTGGTGTTTAGAGCTGTTTTTCTCCAGAAAATAGAGAGAGAGTTATGGGAGAGTAGAAAGGAAAATATAGGTGAAAGTTGGAGTGAAGTGAAGATTGCATGAAAATGGAGTGGTGTAGTAAGAAAAATACCATCATTGTGTTTTGCATGTTTTGTGAGAGGGGAAGGGAGGTGGTGGCCGGCCCCACCTGGTGGTTTGTGTTTTTAATTCCCAGTCTCAGGCTGTGTTACGTATTTAGGTCGTTCACTCGTTAATTTCGTTATTCGGTTAAATCGCGTAACGTTATTTTGAGTCGTTTTAATTAACAATATATTTGGGAATATTTTCCATTGAAGTATGATTAAAATACTTTATTTTGAGTTGTCAAAATATTTATTGACTTTCGTTTGATTGCCGAATTCGATTCGCGCGTTTTTACCGTGTTTGTTACGTTTTAAACAAAACGTATAGGTTTTTCACGTATTATTAAGCGAAATAATAATATAAGTTAAATAACTACTGTTTAATTATAAAATAGCTTTACGTTATTTATAGACATGCTTTCACCAACGTTGCATAATTAGGCGGACTCCGTCTGGTTGTTTCGTGTAATTACAAATAAACACGTAATCACGTAAGTGTATATACATATATATACAAGCAATTACAAGTATTTAGCCTAATCTAAAACTAAATATATGTAATGTTGTTTCTAGTTAGGGTAATTAACTACCCCTAAGTGCCGGGTGTCACATTCTCCCCTCGTTAAGAAAATTTCGTCCCAAAATTTAGTTCGCAGTCTCGGTTAAGGGGGGGGGGGGGGGGGGGGGGGTCTAAGAGAGAACGTAGGTATTTCTAGTGTTTATTATGTCTGTGAGGGAAGTAAGTTTGCTAATACGCGATTCTTGGGTTTTTCTGTTGGCTTAAATTACTTAGGGGCTGTTTACTTTTTTTCTCATTAAGTCACATATGGATATAGATGGCAGTATGGATATGAAATGAATGTATACATTAACCAGTGAATAAATAATGTTGTTTACTTTTTGTGCTGAAAGAATGACTGAATGATTTAAATGACAAACTTACCCCTAGTCTAAAAAGTAATACATTTTCTATCCAATGTTGTTTAACCGTTAGAACTTATATATATAATTTTAACCGGTAGAACTTATATTATATTTCGTGAACTTCGATCAATAGCTTTTGGTAATTTCTTTCATTAATTTAATCGACCAAACAACCCATACCCATTTCGGAAGCAACATATATAAATTCAGTTTCTAATTTCGTGTCCATCACTTTAATCTTCCAAAGCATATAATCGATAACATTAACAGAAACCACAGGAAGACTATCTATAACAAAAATGAAAATAACGATGAAAAAAACAAAAGAAAGAATGTAATGAAGAAAAGAATGGAAAGAAGACACCGGATAATTCTTTTTTCCATGTAATTTTCAATTTCTACTCTGATTTAAAAATAGTAGGGGTGGAAGAAACATCATGGAAGTATCTATTCATTGGGGGTAAAGAGTGTAGATCGAAGAGTTCAAGAAAAAGAAGAAATAAGATAAAGGGTAGAAGTGGAAAGAAGATGGTTGGATGGGGACAACATAGCTTTTCTGTCTAAGGGGATATAGCTCTCTAGAACAATTGGTGAATGAATAATCCCAAAGTAAACGGCTGGACTGGTGACCGAATAAGTCTATTGGACAACTCAGCTCATTAAGCCCAAAATAAACAGCCCCTTAGCCAGTTCTACGATGTACTCGACGTCCAAGTCGGTGGAAGTGAGGTGGAGTAATGAGCTACACTAATTTAGTGCCTACCATGAAACGCCCCTAAAACAGAACCATTTTTTTTTTTCGGTTTATGACACTCTCGATAATGTCCCATGACTATCCCATATGTATAGTTTAACCTCAATAGTTATTCCTAGTTAAAACAAGCTTTTTAAGACCTAAAATTTCATTTTTCAATGTCAAACGCGATCCGGGAAAGTGGGCGGGATCGCGTTCCTTAGTTATAAATTTTCGGTTACCATTTTTGCATTGCGAACGCGATCCGGCTCAAGTTGTCAGGATCGCGTTCCTTAGTGTAAATCCAGAAGTCAGCAAAAGTCAACTTTTTAACCAACTTCAAACGCGCATAACTTTTTACTCGTGCATCCGTTTGACCTGAAATTTTGCGTGCACCTTCATATGACCAAAACGAAGACATCCCTTTTTGCACTTTTTCAAATTTCACAATGACACGGGATTTTGGCGTATGATTCTTTTTGACCCAAAAACGACCATTTTGTGAACATACCAAGTCTCAAACCATGAAGGCTGAGACATTATGCCTTTGACCACATATCATACATATTAAAACAAAGTTGTAAGATGCTTCACTACACCCTTATCCCTTCTCTAACCCATTTTAGACCGTAAGTACATTTAATGACCCATATCGACCCTTTTTGACCCGCTGACCCACAATAACTACTTTGACCCATTGACTAGCCAATCACAACCCATAATTGACTAATGGAATGGTTGACTAAATGTCAACACTCCATTTCAAATGAAAACACATTTGACCATTGATTCACTCTATTTTTTATAAAACCAATCCATAAACACTAATTTAATTCAAACACTAACATTAAAACTTGAAAACCATAATATACATCATTTACTAGTATTCTTGACCTCAAAGATCAAATTATATCAAAATTTCATATGTCATGGCTCACCATGACTATCTTTTAAAACATGTCTTAAAAAGGGCGATTATTACACAAGCTAGAACAAACGATACTTCAAAGAGAAAACTTGCCATACTCTAATATCATGCAATCCACGCTATCCCTTTAAACCGCTTTCCCCTTTCCTTGACCACTTCCACCTAAAACATAAAACACTTAAACAATAAGCACTTTTGCTTAGTGAGCATATAAGCAATTTAATCAAATAACACATATCATGGCTACATAAACACTATGCTAGTAAAACTAGCATCTCTATATCATAAACTTCATAAGCTTCATATCACTAACTTATGATTGTACCCACCTCTAGCTCGGAAGCTATCCGGTAACATGTACAATCACAATTCATATCACTATAATCATATGCAAGTAATACACTAATTCTCCACTTGATTGTACCCACCTCTAGCTCGGAAGCTATCCGGTAACATGTACAATCAATTCGTATCTTTAACAATCCATAAATCAATTTAAACAATTAAAACACAATTAACTTCAAATGATCATATGCTCCTCATACTCAAAAATAATCCGGACACATATTACCATTTACTTGATCAAATCCTTATATCACTCACCTTTGAATTTAAATGATGATTCACAATTGATGAAATGCCCAACTCTTTAACACCTAATCATTCAACACATAACAACATATTCAAATCACTAGAATTCATTTATTTAAACTAATAACCTCTATATGATTACTCCCCCACTTTGATTAACCTAAATGATTCATTAACACTTTTTACTTAAATCATGTTCTAACATAGTTCTCGTACTCTAATTACATCATAGGTTACACTTTTAACCAATTAACACTAATTCATACATAATTAACCAAAAACCCATAATTATTCAAGAACACCCATAATCAATTAATCATATTTATCACTTTTAACTTGTTATTGGAGTATCACTAAGCTTATAATCACTAACAAACAACATTTCTAACCATTATAAACCCTAATTTCATATTAAAACTCTCTAATTTACAAAACCCCTTAAAAACCCACTAAAAACCTCATGAACTAGGTTAAACTTGAAGAAAGATCACTTACAATGATTAGGAATAGAAAAGAGATGAAGACTTGAAGATTACAAGCTTGATTCTATGATTTAATTGAAGGTTTGAAGATGGAGAATTGTCCCTGCGATTTTTCTTAGCTTCTGTGAATGTTACTGGAAGATTTTGGAATGAAATGGAATAAACCACGACATCCCACACTTCTATCTGCTTATTATTTTAAATTTCTATTTTTTTTACAGTCTGGAACTGATAATTCGTTTTACGTTTTTCACTATATCTTAATATTTACACAATATTACTTCACTATAAAATTATATCCGTATACGAAATTAAATTCCTGATAAAATTGGGGTGTTACAACTCTCCCCCACTTAAAATTGTTCGTGTCCTCACGAACACTCTAGATACATGCTATATCCTAGTCAAATCTTAAAATTACTAATACATACATAACAACAAGAACACTAGAAATTCAATGACATCAGAGTCAAAATGTAAGCAGGTATGGGATTTAAGGATATAGGTACCTGACGTCACATTTGATGACTCCTTTTCTTCTCCCTCAGTTATCTGGTAAGCACGAACTTTTGGTTTTGGGACAGTCATAGCTACCTTTTCTTCCATTCTTTTACGCCTATCTCTTGCCCGATCAGGGCAATCAGCCTGAATATGATCATCTTTGAAACAATAATAACACAAACGAAGAAGACTTGGGCAATTTGATGCCATATGCCCTGGTCTTCCACACTTAAAACATTTGCACTCCCCTGTATGCTTTCTACCACATTTCTCACATGGGGGTATCTCTCTTGGTTGAGTTTGGGAACTAACTTGTTGTAATGGTTGTGGTTGTGGAATGGTTTCCTCAAAACGTGTTTTCTTAGACACATCAGATGGTGAAGTGATGTGTTCTATCTTTCTCTTACTCACTGATTCAGCAACTCTAGCTTGTAAATCCTTTTCACGCACTAATGCTCTATTCAAGATCTTAGCAATGGTATTATAAACAAGTGGGTCAATGGATTCACGAATCTCAAGGTTAAGATGACGATAAAAGTGGTCGGTCAACAACTTAGGATTGGAGGTGTATTCAGGACAGAACCTAGCTTTCTCATGAAATGACTTAGAATACTCGGCAACTGACTTACTTCCATGCTCAATCGCTAAAAACTCTCCTTTTAACTTCTCTAATTCTGCAGGTGGTGAAAATTCCTCTCTAAATATTTCTTTAAACTTATCCCAGGTAAACCTCAAAGCTACCTCAGGACCATACGTCTCTAACTGTGAATTCCACCACTCATGAGCATCTTTCTTAAGTTGATGGGCTGCAAATATCACTTTAGACTCATCCGGACACTTACACAACAAAAAGGTTTCCTCAAGTTCACTAATCCAACGATTACTAATAACTGGGTTTAATTCTCCACTAAACTCGGGCGGGTTACACGTAGCAAAACTCTTATATTCAAACTTCTCTTTCTCTTTATTCGTCTCGACATGAGTTGAGGAAGTACTAATATTTCTTAAAGGAGCTATATGTTGTCTTTCAAACTCACTAAACCTCTCAGTCAACATGTTTTCCATCCTAGTAATCATCGTTGGGGTAAAGGCTTCTAAGGATTGTCCAACTATCCTCTTTATCATTACTTCTTCCTCATGAGTCAAATTTCGGTTCTCCTCTTGCGGGGGAGAACGTTCACTGGTATTCTTATTAGCATCCATCTAATACAAAATCAATAACTCAATTAGTACTTTCAATCTCCACATAATATAAACAACAATTTAAACTGCATACGTAATTTATCAAAACAATTCTCTCTGCATTATGTTTAAGTGCTATGAATCACCCATGTGCAATAGTATAATATTAATTTCGTTAGCCAGACGAAATCATATTAGACTTACCACACACTTCTATTCATTACCCTTAAACACAGTCAGTCATAACAACAAATCTTATAATCATATGGAAACATAATCATGTATTCATAATAGTTTAAGACTACGCAATCCTAAAGTGGATTACATAATTCTCTTAAACTATCGCTCTGATACCAACTTGAAACGCCCCGAAAACAGAACCATTTTTTTTTCGGTTTATGACACTCTCGATAATGTCCCATGACTATCCCATATGTATAGTTTAACCTCAATAGTTATTCCTAGTTAAAACAAGCTTTTTAAGACCTAAAATTTTATTTTTCAATGTCAAACGCGATCCGGGAAAGTGGGTGGAATCGCGTTCCTTAGTTATAAATTTTCGGTTACCATTTTTGCCTTGCGAACGCGATCCGGCTCAAGTTGTCAGGATCGCGTTCCTTAGTGTAAATCCAGAAGTCAGCAAAAGTCAACTTTTTAACCAACTTCAAACGCGCATAACTTTTTACTCGTGCATCCGTTTGACCTGAAATTTTGCGTGCACCTTCATATGACCAAAACGAAGACTTCCCTTTTTGCACTTTTTCAAATTTCACAATGACACGGGATTTTGGCGTATGATTCTTTTTGACCCAAAAACGACCATTTTGTGAACATACAAAGTCTCAAACCATGAAGGCTGAGACATTATGCCTTTGACCACATATCATACATATTAAAACAAAGTTGTAAGATGCTTCACCACACCCTTATCCCTTCTCTAACCCATTTTAGACCGTAAGTATATTTAATGACCCATATCGACCCTTTTTGACCCGCTGACCCACAATAACTACTTTGACCCATTGACTAGCCAATCACAACCCATAATTGACTAATGGAATGGTTGACTAAATGTCAACACTCCATTTCAAATGAAAACACATTTGACCATTGATTCACTCTATTTTTTATAAAACCAATCCATAAACACTAATTTAATTCAAACACTAACATTAAAACTTGAAAACCATAATATACATCATTTACTAGTATTCTTGACCTCAAAGATCAAATTATATCAAAATTTCATATGTCATGGCTCACCATGACTATCTTTTAAAACATGTCTTAAAAAGGGCGATTATTACACAAGCTAGAACAAACGATACTTCAAAGAGAAAACTTGCCATACTCTAATATCATGCAATCCACGCTATCCCTTTAAACCGCTTTCCCCTTTCCTTGACCACTTCCACCTAAAACATAAAACACTTAAACAATAAGCACTTTTGCTTAGTGAGCATATAAGCAATTTAATCAAATAACACATATCATGGCTACATAAACACTATGCTAGTAAAACTAGCATCTCTATATCATAAACTTCATAAGCTTCATATCACTAACTTATGATTGTACCCACCTCTAGCTCGGAAGCTATCCGGTAACATGTACAATCACAATTCATATCACTATAATCATATGCAAGTAATACACTAATTCTCCACTTGATTGTACCCACCTCTAGCTCGGAAGCTATCCGGTAACATGTACAATCAATTCGTATCTTTAACAATCCATAAATCAATTTAAACAATTAAAACACAATTAACTTCAAATGATCATATGCTCCTCATACTCAAAAATAATCCGGACACATATTACCATTTACTTGATCAAATCCTTATATCACTCACCTTTGAATTTAAATGATGATTCACAATTGATGAAATGCCCAACTCTTTAACACCTAATCATTCAACACATAACAACATATTCAAATCACTAGAATTCATTTATTTAAACTAATAACCTCTATATGATTACTCCCCCACTTTGATTAACCTAAATGATTCATTAACACTTTTTACTTAAATCATGTTCTAACATAGTTCTCGTACTCTAATTACATCATAGGTTACACTTTTAACCAATTAACACTAATTCATACATAATTAACCAAAAACCCATAATTATTCAAGAACACCCATAATCAATTAATCATATTTATCACTTTTAACTTGTTATTGGAGTATCACTAAGCTTATAATCACTAACAAACAACATTTCTAACCATTATAAACCCTAATTTCATATTAAAACTCTCTAATTTACAAAACCCCTTAAAAACCCACTAAAAACCTCATGAACTAGGTTAAACTTGAAGAAAGATCACTTACAATGATTAGGAATAGAAAAGAGATGAAGACTTGAAGATTACAAGCTTGATTCTATGATTTAATTGAAGGTTTGAAGATGGAGAATTGTCCCTGCGATTTTTCTTAGCTTCTGTGAATGTTACTGGAAGATTTTGGAATGAAATGGAATAAACCACGACATCCCACACTTCTATCTGCTTATTATTTTAAATTTCTATTTTTTTTACAGTCTGGAACTGATAATTCGTTTTACGTTTTTCACTATATCTTAATATTTACACAATATTACTTCACTATAAAATTATATCCGTATACGAAATTAAATTCCTGATAAAATTGGGGTGTTACATACCAAGCTTGAAAACTCGAGTTTTCGAGAAAGAACGTACCCATATCGTTGTTAGGGTCCTGCTCGGCTTTCCCGGTGTTGATCACATAGGCCCTGCCACGAGCGTTGTTGTTGTTTTGATTGTTGATCCTGTCTTTTAGTTCTGGACAATCCTTCTTATAGTTTCCGGGGTTACGACACTTGAAACATGTTCTCTGTGCATCAGGGTTTGCGGGAATCCTGCAGTCCTTAATTTGGTGTCCATATCGCTTGCACCTCTTGCAAGGTGTAACATAGTAACATTCGTGGTGTCGATTGCACTCGGAACAATAAGGTTTTCTTCCTCCATAGCCTCGCCTTTCCTCGAGCCCAGTAACATATACCTTGACGGTTTCTGGCCTTTTTGCTAGTTGTTGTCCTAGGTTGCTGTTTCCATTCCATTTCCTCTTGTTGTCTCCCGTGCTCTTTTCTGTAAGTGTCCTACGGCGGACAATTTGTGCCATGAGCTCGTGTGCCATGCGGACGGCACTTTGGATGGTCCCTGGTTTTGATGAGGTTACGTTACCCTGAATCTCTTCTAGAAGTCCCCATATGTAGAACTATTTGTTTGTATTCGGGGTCTACCGTGGATGGGCAGAGAAGAGCTAGTTGGTGAAAACGAGTGGTGTAACTGGTGATGTCATTTCCCTAAACGGTGAGGTTCCAGAATTCCTACTCGAGCTATTTTAGTTGCTCTCGAGTACAGTATTCTTCCTTCAGCATTTTCTTGAGCTCTTCCCAGGGAAGTTGATAGGCGGCATCAATTCCCACGGTCTTAGCGTATGAGTTCCACCAAGTAAGTGCACCTTCAGAGAGAGTGCAAGTGGAGAACTTAACCTTGTTTTCCTCAGTGCAGTTGCAGATTCAGAAAACAGATTCCATCTTTTCAATCCACCGCATGAGACCGATGGCTCCCTCGGTGCCTTCGAAGCTTAGGGGTTGGCAGTTCATAAAGTCTTTGTATGTGCAGGGTTTGGTTACGGGTGGGTTGTTGACTGTATCATTGGTATTCTGTGGGTTGGGAACATTTCTGGCCGCTTCGTAAGCTGCCATTGCGTCAGCGACCCCTTGAGAGACCAGTTGAGCAATTTCCGCAGGGGTCATTGGTTGGCGTCTTGGAGGAATGATTCTTAAAAGAAAGAAAGAAGAAACAAATAAGATCTAGTTGTAAAAGGATCGAAGTTATCGCAGGTGTATATAATGAGACAGTATAGCATTTCATAACACGATGATTAATGATGTAAGAAAGCAAGTTTTATAACCAATTTGAGGCGCAAGATTAAATGATTACAAGGTTTGACGTTTACAAAATGTGCCGGGCATTGTTACATCCGGACGAATACAAAAGTCTTATGCAAAATATGATGGGTTTCTTATATACCCATCGGGATAGAAGTTTTTAATATAACAAGAGGTAGGCGTAATTTCGTTGTACGTAGGCTTAACAAAACAGTTGCATCTCCATGACAGTTTTTCAGCCCAGTTATCATCGAGCTAACTCTAGCTATATTCTCTGTCGTTCGGGCACGTCTTTCTATTTCTAATCTATTCTAGGTTCAGGTCGTGAGGGTATTAACGTGCTTTAAGCATGTCTCTGTATCGTATAGGCGCATGATGGATAAAGATATCCTCTGTTGATTGTTTGTACATTCGTTTGATCCACATTTTTGACATTTTCTTTAAGTTAGTAGTTACTGTTGGAATAGTGTCCAATATCATAACTAATTGGTGAGAGTATCATTAATGGTAAAGTCCTTTTTGGGTTGCCCTCAATAAACAGTCAAGAGAAAGATTAATGAATAATATTAATTGATATAAATAATATATTTAATTAGTTGATTTATTAATTTAAATAATTAGAAATCAAAAGTAATTAAAATGGCGGAAGATTCTGGAATTGCACTTTAGCCGGCGGCTAAACCAAGAAAGATAAGGTGGTGTAGGTCGTAGACTTGGAGTCCAAGACAAATACATTTAGCTGGCGGCTAAAGGGTTTAGCCGGCGGCTAAAATTCGAAATCTGCAAATTCAGGGTTTTTCTCTCCGGTATAAATAGGGGTTAAGCCTATACCTTATTCCATACGAATTTCATACGAATTTTTGAGGGTTTTGAAAATTCGACTTTTTTTTAAGGTTTTGGGTGTGAAGCATTAGAGGTATTCTACTTTGGGTACTTGCCTCCAAGTAACGAAGCTCTGCTGGTTGGTCTACGCGCGAGAAATATGTTTTCTCTAAGGTTAGTGTTTTCCTTATTTTCTTTATCCAATTTATTTATCGTACTATGTTGTTAAAGTTAAAGATCCCTTAGGGTTTTAGTATCCTAACTGCCTTAGATTATTTAAAGTTTTGTTATTCCGCTGCGTGTATAATAATCTAGTTAGGGAATAGAAAACCCAACAGTGGTATCAGAGCCATAGCTTAACAAATAGTAGCATTTAATTATCTGCAATAGTATGTAGGTAAAGATAAATTGGAAAGGAAATTATCTAAATAGGTAATATGCATTTACAATTTAGATACTGATAATTTTGAATTGTTTAAAATAGACCACTCAATTTTAAAAGTTAAAATAGACCCTAAACTTCAAGAGATATTATATGTATAATATAGTTTATATATATGTATAATTAAAGTCAAATTACGTCGTCAGTCAATTGATAAATCGGCTCACCCATAGTGAACAAACTATAAGAGAGGTATAAGGTGGGTCGCTTAGCTTCCCTAAAGAAGTCAGGTTTTTAATAGGCTTCGCGCTGACCTGCTTCTCCGCTTCTTTGTGCGTTCGATGGAGCTACCGAGGACTTTTGATAGGATGATGTCAAGATTAAAAGTAGACTTAAAAAAATCCCGTTTTAGCTATAGGAAATGATGAATAGTATGCTAACCCATGAAATCCGCACATCTCTCGTATGAACTGTTAATGGAGCGTGTGTGATTTACCGACACATTAATATGAGGACATAATGAGAGGTGATTGAGACTCGCGATTCTCGAGCGTACTCATGCCGGGGATCACGCGAGGTTTGCATGGTTAATTCACCATCTTGTTCATGATCCTCGGCATACCAGTCATGAATAGTTGATGAGCATAACCGAGATTAACATGCCATTGATAGGAATCAATGAATCTCAAAGATCTAGGAGTTTCATGGAAATGAAATAGACAAAAGTATTTTAGTTATATGATTACGGCGACCCTTTTCATAAAACTGAAATAATGGATCCTAGCCTTAATTTAAATAATTGGGTAATTAATTAAGAAATATTCAAACTAACTAAAACTGTTTTATCTCATAGATGGCTAAAATAAATGGTGCAAATCCTCCTGTCCCCAATCCCGCAAATAACTCGAACTTCTCGCTACTCTTAGTTCTTGGGAGGGAAAGACTAACCAGTCCAAACTATATGGACTAGATGCGTAACCTAAGGTTTACCTTGATGTACGAGAACAAGAAGTATGTTCTCGATGAGCAGATTCCCATAATTGTTGAAGAATCAACCCAAGAGGAGATTGAGGCACACCGGAAACATTATGATGATGCGAATAAAGTGTCTTGTATTATGGCATCTTCCATGAGCCCTGAACTGCAAAAGACTTTTGAAAACACTTGAGCTTATGAAATGAACCAACAGCTGAAAGAAATGTTTCATGTAAAGGAAAGCAAAGAATGCCTTGATGTGGTGAAATCCCTCATGGCTTGCAAGCCCAAACCTAGTGTTTCTATCTGTGCTTTCATCTTAGAGATGAAAGGGTACTTTGATAGGTTGGAATCATTGAACATGGTATTTGACACAGAGTTTTCCATCGCCATAAATCTATCCAGTTTGCCCCCAAACCTGGTGTTTCTATCTGTGCTTTCGTCTTAGAGATGAAAGGGCACTTTGATAGGTTGGAATCATTGAACATGGTATTTGACACAGAGTTTTCCATCACCATAATTCTATCCAGTTTGTCAACTGTCTACAATCAGTTTGTAATATCATATCAGATGAATATGAATGAGAGAGAAGGCTCAATAATGGAACTCCACAATTTACTGCAAACTACTGAGCAAGGAATCAAGAAAGATGATGTGTCCTCTAGCTCAGCAGCTCATGTGTTGGCAATTGGTTAAAATTCAAAGAAAAGAAAGAGGTCAAATTCAAATTGGAAAAGAAAGACTGCTAATGGAAAGTCCATTCGTGGGTCTAAGAAAGGGACCGATTCTGATATTGCACCTGTCAGTGACCCAAAGGAAGCAGTGTGCTTCTACTGCAACACAAAGGGCATTGGAAGCGTAACTGCTCAAAGTACCTGAAGGACCTTGAAGATGGAAAGTTCGAGAAGAGTATTCACTCAGGTATGTTTATGATCGAACTCCATAATACCACAACTTCTAATTCATGGGTTCTGGATACAGGGTGTGGTAATCACATTTGCACTGTATTGCAGGGGCTAAAGGAAAGTAGAAGTGTGAAGCATGGAGAGCTCAACTTGGTTATGGGAAACAAAGGAATTGTGCATGAGACGAAGATTGGAAGATTTGAGCTCATGCTGAATTCTGGAGTTAGGATAAATTTAAATAATTGCTATTATTCGTCAGAAATGACTAGAAACATTATTTCATTTTATGCTTTGTTTAAAGATGGTTATCATTTTTCTTTTGATAATGGAAATGGAGATATTTTGGTTCATTTAAATGATTGTTTTATATTTAAAGCTTCTCCAAACAAAGACATATATGAAAATGTTGAATGTGTTAACAATGTTATTTTAAATGTTGATTCGTCTAATTAAATTGATAAATCCAAGTTGTGGCATTATCGTCTTGGGCACGTAAATAAGAAACGCATCGCCCAACTCCAAAAGGATGGAGTGATGGAATCATTCGACCTCAAGTCGGATGATGTATGCGAATCTTGTTTATTAGGTAAGATGGATAAATCACCATTCACTGGATCGTGTGAAAGTGGTGAAAGACTATTGGATTTGGTACATACAGATGTATGTGGACCATTCCGATGTGCCACAAAAGATGGAAATCGATACTATGTTACATTTACTGATGACTTCAGTAGATTTGGACATGTTTATCTGATCAAACATAAGTCGGATACTTTTGAGGTATTCAAAAGATATCAAAACGAAGTAGAGAATCAACTGGGCAGAAAGATAAATGTTCTCCGATCCGATAGGGGAGGAGAATACCTTAGTATCGAATTTCTCGATCATCTTAGAGACTGTGGAATAGTTTCACAATTGACTCCTCCTAGAACACCACAGCTTAATGGTATTGCTGAGAGGAGAAACAGAACTTTGTTAGATATGGTTCGATCTATGATGAGTCGAGCAACACTTCCAATAAGTTTCTGGGGTTATGCATTAGAAACGGCCGCCCATATCTTAAATCAAATACTCACTAAGAAATTTCAAAGACACCATATGAGATGTGGAAGGGAAAAAGACCTTCTCTTGGTCACATCAAAATCTGGGGTTGTGAAGTTTATGTTAGACGGGAAACTCAAGATAAACTAGACTCCAGATCTGAAAAATGTCTTTTCGTTGGTTATCCACAAAAGTCATTTGGGTATTTATTCAGACCCAAGGATTATGTGGTCTTTGTAGCTCGAAGAGGAGTGTTCCTTGATAGAGAAATGATATATAAAGAGGATAGTGGGAGTAAGATTGATCTTGAAGAAATTCAAGAATCAACCGATGAAGAACCAACAATAAACACTGAAGTTCAACAAGAGGTAGAAACACCTGTTGAACCTGAAGACATATCCTTACCCGTTCGCAGATCTAGTAGAGTTAGCAATCCTCCTGAGTTCTATTATGGTTATCAAATAGAAGAAGAGGATAAGATAAGTGATAGTACACTGGCTGAATTAGATGAGCCTGCTAACTACAAGGAAGCGATGGCAGGCCCTGAAGCTGCTAAGTGGAAGGAAGCTATGAAAAGTGAAATTCAGTCTATGTATGACACCAAGTTTGGAATTTGGTTGACACTACACCCGGTCTTAAGATGGTGGGTTGTAAGTGGATCTTCAAGAAGAAGACAGACATGGATGGAAAAGTACACACTTATAAAGCTAGGTTGGTAGCGAAGGGCTATACTCAAACCTATGGGATTGATTATGAGGAAACCTTCTCACTAGTAGCTAAGATTAAGTCAATTAGGATTATGCTAGCCATAGCTGCATTTCATGATTATGAAATTTGGTAGATGGATGTCAAAACCGCTTTCCTTAACGGGAAACTGACAGAGGATGTGTTCATGGCACAACCGGAAGGTTTTGAAAATGCAAAGTATCCTAATAGAGTGTGCAAGCTTGAAAGGCCATTTATGGACTTAAACAAGCCTCTCGTAGCTAGAATCTCTGCTTCCATGAGAAAGTCACAGAGTTTGGATTTTCTAGAAGTGAAGATGAGTCCTGTATATATGTCAAGTTCAGTGGGAGTATTGTAGTATTTTTAGTATTATATGTGGATGATATACTGCTCATAGGAAATGATATCCCAACTTTACAAAGTGTAAAAGAATGGTTGGAAAAGTGTTTCCCTATGAAAGATCTTGGAGATGCAGCATATATCCTTGGTATAAAGATTTATAGAGATAGGTCAAAATGTCTCATAGGACTCATCCAGGATACGTACATAGATAAAATATTGAAAAGATTCAATATGGAAAATTCTAAGAAAGGGAACTTGCCCTTGAATCATGGCATTAAGATCAGTAAGGATCTGTATCCAAAGTCTGAGCAAGAATTGGACAGAATGAGTCGAATCCCATATGCTTCGGCTATAGGATCGATCATGTATGCCATGAATTGTACAAGGCCTGATGTCTCATTTACTTTGAGCTTAGTGAGTCGACATCAGCAGAATCCTGGTGAAGGTCATTGGACAGCTGTAAAGAGCATTCTCAAGTATTTGAGAAATACTAAAGACAGGTTCTTGGTTTATGGTGGAGAAGAGGAACTTAGAATAACGGGTTATAGTGATGCTAGTTTCCAAACAGACAAAGAAGATAGTCGTTCACAGTCTGGTTGGGTACACCTACTAAATGGGGGAGCGGTAACATGGAAAAGTTCTAAGCAAGATACAGTGGCAGACTGTAACACCCAGCAAAATTAATCACGATTATTAACGTTAATCACTTGCATTATTAGGCTAATTCCCTACTTGAGTGAATTCACAACACATTTTAGAGGTAAGTCTAGCAAAGCCCAACTAGTTAGTACGCGTAGTATTACATTTTTGTAATTAGTTGTAATTACATACGAAACAAATGGAATAAACGCGGCAAAAATATACGACTGTTGGTGAACAAAATTATTTCATAAAACGAAACCATTAAGTAACATCGTTAACAATTAAATATTATGTCGATAATATTTACAAGTATTTCGTAACGAATAACGTTTATTTTGTACCATTAAAATAAAACAAAGTCAAAAATTTTAATATTTAATTAAATTAGTTTTATAAAATATCTCAATTAAAATATAAAAGATTATGTAATTAACAACTTACTAGTTAAAATATTGTAACAATTAATAATCGGGAAAAACGAACACCACACGGAACGCAAACACGGGGGACGAAAGGGCAACAAAACCCCCTCCTCCCCTCCCTTTCCTTTCATTCTCCACCATCTCTTTCTCTCTCTTCCTTTCTCTTTTCTCTCAACCCTCTCTCTAAACACACCACCACCACCTAAAATCACTTAAAACTACCACAAAACGATCTCCAATCGCTCGGGCCATTTAGAGAAAAACGATCACGACATCACGATCTACACTTCTACCTTTTCGGACTTTAAATCTGACACGCGTAAGTTTCCGACATTTCTCGCAAACTCTTAGATTTCGAAGTTTTCTTTAATATTTCAAGTTTAATATACTTAGATTATCATGTTTTAGTGTTCTACCAACTGAAAATGTCCAAAAATCGAACCAAAACTCGTTGATTTTAAGCTGTTCGTCGAACAGTCCGTAACGTCGCATCTGGCTTGGGCCAAATGCGACGTCAGTCACAACGTCGCAAAACATATCACAACGTCGCATACTGCGACGTCACCTTTAACGTCGCATTAAATTCCGAAGTCGCACATAGCGACGTCGACCCTTACGTCGCACTAGACCCTGACGTCGCATATAGCGACATAAGCGCCTACGTCGCACGCAACATCGCACGCGACGTCGCACATAACGTCGCAGGTTCCAGACTCTTAAAAACACATGATTCACTAAGTATTTTACCACTTGATTTTACCCCGAAACGAAATTTTGAATGCGTTTTCGCTTAAGCAATATAATAGAAATAAAAATTTTCCAAGCTGACTTGGCAGCTCGACCCCAACCAGGGGCTTTGCCCCTTGGACCCCACCAGGGGTTGCCACCCCTTGGACCCCGCTACCAGGGGCGCTGCCCCCGGACCCCCGTATTCAATTTCGTAATTTATAGAAATGCAACGAAACAAAACATAATTATACTTTTTGAAACTATGATTTCAAACTATCACCAACGAGTCGTATACCTTTTCACAAATACAAACGTAAACAATTAAACGAACGATTCGGACATAACTTGGTTGTACGAACACTAGCATGGATGATTAGCTTAGACATCCACATACTTATTAAATCTCATACGTTTAGGACGTTAGGAGATTTCGGACTGTACTTGGGCTTAGGTTTGCTAGCACTCGCACGCAACTCGACAAGTGAGTTCACAGCCCCTACTGTTACTGTTTTAACTACTTTGAACATGGGTGCAAAACATAGTCAAACGCTTTTACAAACACGAACGTATACTTGTTTTACTCGAACGATTTGAGTACTTTGAACTGTTGAAACCTTACACAAAACTGGTATTTATGAAACAACATTTTCATACTATAAACGTGATAAACTTTGTTTGGTAAACCGGAGAACGACCGGTACTTTTATGTGAATGCTGGAGAATGAACAACAACGTATTTAATCTAATTGAGCATCTAATGGGTCCTACTGACATGGACCAGATCCTACTGACTTGGATCAGGGATACTGACTTTCCCCTACTATACTGGTTTTACCCTTCTGACTTGGGTACTCGATCCTACTGACTTGGATCAGGGATACTGACTTTCCCTACGATTATGGTTTTACCCTTCTGACTTGGGTACTTGGATCCTACTGACTTGGATCAGGGATACTGACTTTCCCATGAGACAACTATTAGGATACTGACATTCCTACGAAACATCAACTATTAGGATACTGACATTCTTACGAAAGACAACTATTAGGATACTGACATTCCTACGAAACATCAACTATTAGGATACTGACATTCCTACGAAAGACAACTATTAGGATACTGGCATTCCTACTATAACTAGTGCTGAACCCTGGGCAACATCCCAACAAAACATACTTGGAACTAGGATATGAACTTTCCTACGAACAACTACTTTTGAAACGTATCTGGTTTAACGATCAACTATTACAAACATAAAACCTGTGAATTCACTCAACCTCATTGTTGACTTTTTACTATGTTTTTCAAGGAATTAGCTGCACACGTAAGGACCGCCTGCACAAATGGAAATCTAGGCGACCCTTGAAGATTTAGGATGCCAACTTTTTGGAAACATATGGATTTCTTTTGTATAACTGATATGTTTTTAGTCATATTTACGAAATCCACTTTTGTACAACTTAACTACTTATACGATTCATTGAATCGTAAACTTTGTAACTAATACTTTTGGCATCTTAATATATATGTTTGATTGTAATCATAAGCTCTGATACGTATGCATGCTTTGTTATTGTGGCACCCCCGTACTTAACCTAAAGCTTCCGCTAATCAAATCAACGAATTTGGGGGTGTTACACAGACTCTACATGCGAGTCTGAGTACATTGCGGCTAGTGAAGCGGCAAAGGAAGCTATCTGGATGAGGAATTTTATTGGAGATCTTGGAGTTGTTCCAACAGTACAAGATCCTATTGCTATATTCTGTGATAATGAAAGTACAGTTGCCTTGAATAAAGAACCCAAGGATCACGGAAAGTCAAAGCACATTGAAAGGAAATACCATTTTGTTCGAAGGAAAGCTGAAGAAGGACACGTAATTGTGAAGAGCATAAGATCAGAGGATAATCCAACTGATCCGTTCACAAAGCCACTAGGAAAGTCCAAACACGATGAACATGCTAGGAGCATAGGTTTAAGAGATAATGTAAAGTTTTAGTTATTAGTTTGAATTATAAACAATGATGGAAACTGTAATAGACTTGGTGATTAAATAATGGAGATTTTTAATTGGAAGGAGTTCTACCATTTACTATTGTTTGTCATTGTGTTTCAGTTTTTCATGTTTAGACACCACTTCCAGAGTAATAAGTTCTTACTCAAACCTCCTCAGTCGATCACACTATAGGAAGTATGTGGTGAATTAAGACTGTCATGGAGTGTTAGTAGATGTCTATGGAGATTAGACATGGCATGGAGATTGCTGCAACACTCATGGGTACTTAATAGAGATTTAAGTATAGGAGAAACCCGCACTTAAAGAGATCACTTCATGGATTAAATCACGAGTGATTTTAAGATGATAATATCTTCTATTCTTAAAATGGAGATACATAAGTATCTAATTCTTCAAGTCTGTTATACTTTAGTCTATTCAAACGCTGTGCGTAAATGCCAGTCATAAAGGGTATGTTAGGTATGATATGATGAGTTGACTAGTGCTATGTAGTCGATATTTATTTGTTTCTTTTGCCTTAAATGGAAAAGAGATATCATGGACCCTCTGATGATTAATGTTTGACTCTAAAGTGCTAGGCCTAGCCGAGACTAAGTTGATAGTTCAGGAGTCACATATAGTCAATATAATCGGAAATTAGAAAACATATGTGAATCTTGAGATTGATGTTTGTCCCGTACCTAGGATCTAACAGAACCGAGTCACTCAATCGTTTGCGGAATCAACGATTAAGTTATCACACGAAGACAATGAATAATCAAACACAATAGAATAAGAACCAAACGTTTGTATATTGATTATAACCGATCAGATTACAGGTGGATTCGACTAATTGCGTTTTGGGTTTCGTCGACCCTAAAACAGAAAACGTAAAACGCTTAAATACAAAATCTGGCACCTGCGACGTCGCACACGACGTCGCAGGCCCAAGCCCATGCAACGTTGACTACATCGCAGGCCCAATACCTGATGTCGCACCTGCGACGTTACACGCTACGTCGCAGGAATCAGGAAAACTAATTCTAATTACAAACTACTAGCTAGACCAACTGACAGACATAAACATGTACCAACAAACTTCCCCGTGTCTTCAGCTTGGTCTTCAAAAATCTTCTTTAAACCCAGCCCGCAGGAAATTGGCCGTCAGTATGAATTCCATTAGCCACACAAACAGTAACAACATTGTAAAATTGCTCGGCTAAACGTCTGTTGAACTCATTCTTCTGACCAACACGAATCCGATCATCATAGAGTTTTCTTAAATCTTTTTCATGAAAATTAATCAAACTCATCGGATCATACAGTCTAAACGTTGCTTGCTTCAAATTCCATATACCTCCAACTTCTGGCCACGGTTCTGAATCTGGTACAAAAGTAATAACCGCTTCACCAGTCTATGAATCAAGTTCCCATTTTACAAGTCTTCTCAGAAAATAATAAGGAACTGGTTCCAGAGGTATCTTAGTCAAACATTTTGCAGGCGGATAGTGAACTTTAACCATAGGCTTCTTAGTGACTGGATCAATCTTCCTTTTTCCATGTATACCGAGTGCCCAACGTCGGTTTCAATTTAGAATATGTCTTCGATAACACTTCCCGACGTAAATTTCTCTGAATGAACTCAGCATAATCATTTTCGAACGGATTAATCAATTTAAGCTGAGCTAATCAATTAATCTCTCCTTTTGGCAACGTACTTAATCTATCAAAACGCATTCTAAAGTACTGAACTCCATCTTCTCTCTTAATCATAAAAAGATTCCTCTGACACTTCCAGCTTTTAATAACTCCGGTATAATTTCGACTAACCCGGTACACTTGACATTTAACTGGAATAGGAACTGGATTTCGTCCTTTAGGCCACCATTGCTTATTTCTTTCTCTCTTTTCTTCAGCAGTTAATTTCTTCTTAGGAACATCAGAAGATTCAGTTTCAGGAACTGCTGAGTCCGGTGCCTGTGTCTCTGGAGCTGGAGTTGCAGCAGAACTAGATTCTCCATGTTGAGCTTTAGCTGGCATCTCATCTTCACTTGAATCAGATTCAATAATCGGTGCACCATCATAAGCTTCCCCAGATTGTGCATCATCATACGTTTCATCTGAATTCAACTGTTCTTCTTCAATCGAAACATCCTCATTCATCTCAAAATCATTATCCGTTTCTTCCTCAGAGCCAACTCCACTGGCCATTCTTTGAATAAACGATAAGTCGGCAAATGAATAGTCAACAGCCAGCGGTCTCGGTTGCCCTGGAATATCATTAACACAAAAATAATCCAAAACAGAAATATTTTCATTAACAGTTTCAAGTACAGGGTTGGGATTTACAGACGCAGGTTCACTTGACTCTAAAGTGGGTATCCCAGACCCAGACTCCCCCGAGGCAAGTAACCTGCCTTCCAAAACATTAACCCTAATCTTCGTTTCCTCAAGCTCCTTAGATTGAACCTCGATCAGCGCAGCTTGTTCAGCAATCTTTTCGTCTTGAGCCTCCAGCTTTTGCTTCATCTTCTGCATATCATCCAGAATCTTTTGCATGAATGCTGGTGTCGGTTGAATCTCAAAAGCATCTTGAGGCGACGGGTTGACTGGAGCTCGTGTTGACGAAGAGCGACGAACACGACGACTCGGTCGATAAGTCTCATCAGCAGGATCATCGTCACCTCTAGTGCGTTTCCCAGTATCCCTTGGAGGTACATACTTGCGTCCTGCCCTGATCCGACGCTGAATTCTCAGATATCTGAATGAGTCGGTAAGCCTGATACGTTCCATCTCAGAGGGATGCGGAACAGTACCATCCGAATGCTTAGGCGTCGGACCCCCATCCTGAGGACCTACATTTACTGCAGCTTCAGAATCAGAACTTTCAACCGTGTCATGGGATGCTGGATTGTCCGAGTCCACGTGCCCGAATTGCTCAATATTCTCCAAAAGAGCATCTACATGCTCCCCCGCAGCTTGAACAGGAACGTTCACAAAAGGTTGCTGCGGTTGTTGGGGTGCCGGAATGTCCATATACTGAGGTTCCGGTGGCGGTACATAGTTCTCATCCACAATAGCACCAAATAAGGGAACATCCCTTGCCGCCTGAACCCCTTTCTCAAAACCTGCACAAATGGTAAAGATCCGACTCATCATCGGTGAAATCTTTAATTGTTGATCAATATCACCCTGTGCCTGAAGGTCTGGATGATAGCGATTGATGTGCAGCTGAATAAACCTCGGATACAAGATCCATTTCTGATCCCCGGCATTTGCATTGTCGACCATAGCCTTGAATATAAAACCCGAGAAGTTGAAAGGCTTGTTGTACACTAATGCTATCATAGCAGAAGCCAAACTTTGACTCATACCATCCGTTCCACCTTTCCTATTTCCCAAACAAACGATAATCACATGCATCAGATATCTCCAAACACGTGTGAGGTTCGCTTTCCTGTACTGATCAGTGGGAATCCCGGGATATCCAATCCTCTGCATAGCCCCCGAAACGAAAACATGATCAAAACCGACTGGCATATTCGGTTGATCGTTCAGCTGTAACAGTTCTCGAATACTCTGTTCTGTAATAGTGACTTCCGTACCAGCAACAATTGAAATTAGTCTTCGAACGTCGTTATCAGTAACAACATTTGCGTTTCTCCAGAAAGGGTTGATCAGATTTCCAAAAGCCACAGTGTTATCCGAAATGGCGTGGAATACCCTTGAACGCCTCAAAAACGTAATCATCTGACGATACGGTGCAGCTTTATCAGAAGTATCATCAAGGTAAGCAGCAGTACTATGACGCGCTTCGAAAACAAGAGCCATATCTGCAAAAACAGAAACATACAAGATATTCTCGAAAAGCGTTAGAACAAACAAAGTATTCCAAACTTATCACAAACGAAAGGTTTCATTGATATGTTAAATAAGTACAAAGTTACAAACACACATATCAAATCCTAAACCCTAAACCCTAAACCTAAACCTAGACCGAAGATCCTGGTTAAACGAATACAGCCAAAATCCAAGACAAGGTCAGGCTAAAATCCAAGACAGGGATGATATCCCACCAGACCAGAAGGCCGAGATCCAGGATAATAAAGGAATTCCACCAGACCATAAAACCAAGATTCAGGACAAAGAGAGAATTCCACATAATGGTAAAGGGATTCCTCCAGACCAGAAAACCAAGATTCAGGACAAAGAGAGAATTCCACCGGATCATTAGCCAACTGAGACAAAAATGGTCATTTCTAAGTGACCAGATAAAAGCTTTAAGGTGCTGGACCACCAGAAAGCACAAAAGAATCCACGACCGGAAGAAGATCCTTCTAGCCGCGGACGGGCGAGTGGTGACACTCTTTTGGGCTGAAGCAGTAAGCACTATCTTTGTCGTTCAGCTAGGAACTGAAAGAAATCACTCGCCATTGCTGGACAGAATTTAAAAGTCAGAAAAAATGTAACATTTGATTGTTAACAAAAAAATGTCATTTTTCTGTAACAAGCGACATAGGCGATGACATCGCATTTCAAATAGCGACGTAGGAAAGGACGTCGCAGAAAATCAGAATAATAACAATAGCGACGTAGACCGTGACGTCGCACAAAATTCGAGCGACGTAAAAGGGGACGTCGCATTTTGCTATTTATTGTGAATTTAATCACAGTAATAAAAGTAGCGACGTAGCGCGGGACGTCGCGTAGGACGTCGCAGTAAAGGCGACGTAGGGAAGGGCGACGTAGGCAAGTAAGAATAACTAATTAGAGCGACGTAGGCCACGACGTCGCAGCGTACGTCGCACTGACGAACAGTCGTCCCCAACCCAGAAACCTAACTTTCGAATTTAGGGGTTTTCAAAACAAAACACACCACAAGGTGCGGCTTTAAACGGTGATCACGAAAACATAAATTATACGATGTTTAGATCACGATTACACAACTAAATCAACCCAAACCGAGAACCCTAAAACCCGCAATATACATTTAACGATTAAAGCTAAAATACACGGTGAAAAAGGGTAAGATTGGTACCTAAGTGTGCGGAATAACGAGTAGAAGAAAACTACGAGAGTGAATCGGAGTGAAAACGGCTACAAATCACGAAAATGCTCGAAGAATTGCTACGTCGCAAATCGCCAAATGGTACGTCGTAGGCTACGTCGCAGGTGAATATTGAATAGTGTGACGTGTTACGTCGCGGTTGAGACTATATATAGTCTAACCCTATGTGCGACGTAGGCTGGGACGTCGCAGGCGACGTTGAGTGGGACGTCGCATAAAGCAGTTAGAATGTGATTTGAGTCGATTTTGAATTTTTAAGAACCGTTTACTCGTTATTTTAGCAATTATTATCCAAATGACTCATGACTTGGGAAAAATAACTTAGAATAAAAATAAAGCATAAAATGAAATAAGTAAACTAAAAATCTTTTTGGTATTTTCTTTAATATCACAAAAAATAAAAGTATAACAAAATAAAATTACTTACACTCTATTTTTGGTGACGGAGTTGTTTTGTCTGATTAGGGATCATATCGGAATAACATGCAATTATTAGGAATAGTAAGTGTTATTTCGATCATCAGTATATCTGTCCACTTTAAATTTACGTGGCACATTTAAAACACCTTTTATAAAAATTATTACAAGACGATTATTGGTATTGTTTGTCCACCTAAACATGTTACATCCGTATTTGTGAGCTAACTGTTATTGTTAGTATGAATATTAATTTTGTGAAACCTATTATATGATATACTGATAAACTTTAGTACGACACAAAACACTGCATATTTATGCAAGGTAGAGATTACAAGACCAAGTATTCTCGGCTCTCTTGTAACATACACTTGCCCTTCAAATTTAGGCATATATCAAACCGACTATGAAGATACTAGTGGCCCCAGATCTGTACTTAGTACAACAGAGGGTCCCTTAGTATGAACATAACAAGTTTGAGACTATTTGCATAACTAATGGATTCAGGTCTGTACGAGAGTACAACAATAGTCACCATTAGTTAGGCGAATAACCATATTATTACTATATGCCAATGTTACATTTACATAGTAATTATGACAGTGTATGACAGTACTTCCATTTATCAATTAAGACTTATGTCATACATCATATAACAATTTTCACAAAATAATAGACAAGTTTTAATATTACTTCTTACTTACTCACAAACCGGTGTGTATCATGCCTACCAATACATCGTGTGATGAAGATAATTTAGATAGAAACTGTTTTAAGTGTGTCAGATAAACCTACTGACACATCCAAGATAAACCTTAAAATTCCATTTTGTGCATGTCACCCGATGTACTATCATATTCCAAGTTGTTTACAGACACAACTTCAACGTCTATTTTAAAAATGTTGCAACCTCGCGTTTTCTTTAATACTAAAGAGTATAAAGAGTTGCTGTTGCGAATTTTTTTTTTTTTTTTTATATTGAATTTAAAAACTTAAAAATCCAAGTCACAAATCATTTCTTTGACTGAAAGAACCTTAAACCTATCAGATTGACCAGTTCAATAAAACGTGATCGCAAAAAGGCTTTTGTGAAAAGGTCCGCACACTGCTTAAGGGTCTCTATATGTACGACATCTATAAGGTGTTTCTCAAAGCAATCCCGTATGAAGTGAAACCTAAGTTCAATATGTTTGGTCTTAGAGTGCTGTACGGGATTGTGTGTTATAGATATAGCAGCTGTATTATCAATGTAAATAGGAGTCATAGAGAGATTGAACCCGTAATCACGCAGCTGATGCTGAATCCAGAGAACTTGAGAACAGCAGCTTGCAGCAGCAACATACTCGGCTTCAGCTGTGGAAATAGCAACCGCAGTCTGCTTTTTGCACTGCCAAGAAACTAAGCGCGATCCAAGGAACTGACATCCTCCAGTAGTTGACTTCATATCTATCTTGCAGCCACCAAGATCCGAATCCGAATAGGCAGTTAACTCGAAGTTTTTCTCGTTTGAATACCATAGACCCAGAGATGGCCTAAAAGCGAGATATCCAAAAATGCGTTTTACTGCCTTCATATGAGACACCTTCGGATTTGCTTGAAATCGTGAGCAGAGTGAAACAGCAAACACTATATCTGGTCTTGAGGCAGTCAGGTACATGAGAGAGCCTATCATTGAGCGATAGTCTTTCTCCTTGCAATCTTCATCGTCCTCATTAGGTCCAAGATTGTGTCTTGCTTCAATTGGAGTGCCGTAGTGTTTACAGTTGAGCAATTCATACCGCTTTAACATGTCAGTGACATATTTTGACTGGGGGATATAAATTCCATTGTCAGATTGCTCAACCTGTAGTCCCAGAAAGAACGTGAGTTCCCCCATAGCACTCATTTCAAACTCAGATTTCATCAGTCTTTCAAAATCCTTGCATAACTGATCATTAGTTGATCCAAAAATTATGTCGTCCACATAGACCTGCAGAAGTAACAAATCCGCTCCTTCCCGTTTGATGAAAAGCGTGCTATCAATCTGTCCTCTATCAAAACCATTCTTCAACAAGTATTTGGCAAGTCTCTCATACCAAAGTCGAGGAGATTGATGAAGACCATACAAAGCTTTCTTCAGCTTACAAACATGATTAGGATGCTTTGGATCTTCAAAACCAGGAGGCTGACACACATAAATCACTGCGTCGACATCTCCATATAGAAAGGCACACTTCACGTCAAGTTGATACACACTGAATCCTTTAAAAGAAGCATAAGCTAGAAAAATTCTAATAGATTCCAAACGAGCGACAGGACCGAAAACTTCATCATAGTCAATACCTTCCAGTTGACTATATCTTTGAACTACCAAACGGGCTTTATTTCGAATAACCGCCCCACGATCATCCATTTTGTTACGGTAAACCCAACGAGTACCTGTCAAGTGAGCACCCTTGGGTAGAGGAACAATTTCCCAAACATTCATTTTGTTTATTTGTTGTAGTTCCTCCTGCATAGCCTCGACCCAAGATGGATCCTTTAAGGCTTGTTCAACCTTTTTAGGTTCAATTTGAGACAAATGACATGAATCGATATGAGCAATAAGTCCCAAAAGCTGCTGAGCTGATTTCTGCTTTGCTTGTTGTCGTGTTTGAACAGATGCATGAGGATCACCAATGATATTATCAATGGGGTGATCCTTATGTATACGAGTTTCTGGTATGGCAGTTGGCACAACATCCACACCTAGATTGTTCAAATCTCCCTCAGTTTCAGGAGTAGCAGCAGACTCAAGAATGGCTAATGCTTCTTCTTCTCCTTCATCTTCAGGAGAAAATAAGTGAGAGTAGGTCATTGTTTCTTCCATTTCATCTTCTTCTTGAGGTTCCTCTAAAGGAGGCATGTTTGGATCATATGGAAGCTCCTTTGTGTAGTTATAAACTGTTTTAGAAGGAGCAGCCGAAGATGGTGGAGTAAGAGATGGTGTAGTTGGTGGTGATTTTGTTGTTGGTTGTGGTTGTGTGGGTGTTATTTGTGAAGGTGTAGGTGTAGTTTGTGGAGGTGTAGGATTAGTTGGTGGAGGTGCGGGTGTTGCATTGGGAGATGAGTCGGATGGTTTATTATTAACAGGTGTATCTTGAGTAAGATCAAGTTCATGAAGTATAGAAACCAATTCTTCCGATTCATCCTCTTCCGGAATATTGAAAGAGTTGAAGAGGTTTCCATAGTTGAAAAACCAATCCGGACCCGTTCCTTGAGGAGGTTCCGTATACCTTAAACATTTCACTTCAAAATGTTCCTCAATCTGATTCGTTGATTTGTTAAAGACTCTTTTGTTCGGAGAATTGACTAAATATCCAAGAAAAATCCCTTCAACAGCTTTATCACCAAACTTAGAGACCTTATCTTTTGTAATCATGATCAGGCATGGACACCCAAATGGTTCCAGGAACTGCAGATTTGGCTTACGGTTATTGAAAAGTTCATAACACGTGTTGTTCTTTTTCTTAACCGTGAGTACTCTGTTGAGAACATAACAGGCAGTATTAACTGCCTCAGCCCAGAAGATGATTGGTAACTTGGAGTCAGCTAACATAGTCCGAGCTGTCTCGATGATTGTCCTGTTCTTCCTTTCTGCAACTCCATTCTGTTGTGGAGTCCTCGGAGCACTAAATTGATGCTCAATACCTCTTGTAGCACAAAACAATTCGAGAGTTGAGTTCTTGAATTCAGTTCCATTATCGCTTCGTATCCTTTTCACCTTCAAGTTGCACAGATTTGCCAACTTGTCCAACAAATACACCAGAATCTCAGGAGTTTCCCCTTTTGTGGTCAAAAAGTAAACCCACGAAAACCTTGAGTAGTCATCAGTAACTACCAAGCAGTAAGACCGACCACCAATGCTCTTTGTAGAGACTGGACCGAAAAGATCCATATGCAGTAGTTCCAATGGAGCATTTATGGAATTCACCTGCTTAGACTTATGGGACTTCTTACGTAACTTTCCTTTTTGGCAAGAGATACAGTCATCCTTTAGAGCAAATGACTGTTTTGGAACTCCTAGCACAAGGTCATTTTTAGTCAAGAAATTCATTTTTCGGAAATGAATGTGTCCCATTCGTCTGTGCCAAAGCAGTGAATCCTTTTCAGAAGCCTTAGACAAGAGACACGTATACTCGTTCGAGGTCTCAACAGTTCTCATGTTCAGAATGTATGTGTCATTCTTTCTTGGTGCTCTCAGTAACACCCATTCTTCCGGAATGACATACCCAGGCTTCAGTATCACACACTCTGTCTTTGTGAACGCAGTGGTATAATCCTTATCACAGACCTGTGAAACACTTAGCAAGTTGTGCGTAAGCTGTTCCACATAGTTCACATTTTCAAAACTAACATTGCCGTTAGTTAGCGTTCCTCTTCCAGAAATGGTTCCCCCAGTATCTCCAGCAAAGGCAACATATCCTCCTGCGTATGGTTTAATATCCACAAGAAGAGATACATCGCCTGTCATATGTCGCGAGCAGCCGCTATCCAAATACCATTCACTATCTTTAACACGTTCTGACTGCTGCAACACACAAACGAAGGATATTAGTGAGAAACGGTGACCCAAGCCTTTACAGACTTAGGTCGACCGTGGTCATCAACAATAAGCACGTCAGATAGGATTTTATCTTTAAACAAATTAGAATTTTTATCTGATGTGTTATTGTTGACGACTGAAGAGTCAACATCAGACTCTTTTCGTTTCCAAACTTTAGAAGGTTCGGAATTGATATTAGAAGTAATGTTGGGCTTTTGAATTGGTAAAGATTTTTGCTCAACATTACTTGGCTTTAAAACAGGCTTGGGAGAGTTTGAGTGACGCCTAGGTGGAGATTTTGAAAAAGAATTTCTATAAACAGATGTCCTAGGCATCTCTCTCCAATAGCGCTGATTTGACAGCTTTGGGCATTCACGGATTAAATGTCCTTGTTTCTTGCAGTAGAAACAAGAACGAGTCTCAACAAACGGTTGAGGCTGAGGAATTACCACAGGAGGTGGAGAAACATTTCTAGAACATGAACATTGAGTACACGTCTTAGAAGATGTTTGTTTTGGTTGAGAGGTTGAAGTTGATGGTTTATCATACGAAACATTTTCATTTAATAATTTTCTTTGCAAAATCTTTACAGGTGACTGTAAAGTTTGTTGTTTCGAGTTTAAAACCTTGGCTTTTCCCTTATTTGGTTGAACCTTAATTTCAGGTTCAACCTTTGAAATCACTTTTTCAGGTTTAACTGCAACCTTCTTAACCTCAGGATACTCCTGATCCGTAATGTCCTCAATCTCAACAATCTCCTCAATACTAACAGGAGATTCATTCTTTAACTCAACACTCTCCTTAACACTAACAGGAGATTCATGCACAGACTTAACAAATGTTGGCAAGGGGTACTCTGGCCGCTTGGTTTTCTCCTTTGCCGGTTTGTTGTGTTTGGTCTCTTTAGCATCTTTAGCTTTTATACCATAAAGCTTTGACCAATCAACTGGAATCTCTTCAAAGCCTTCCTTAACAGGCAGGGGACAGTGAGTAGTAGGAGGAGGGACTGAGTGATATCCCAATCCCTCATTCTTTTTCCCACTAGTTCCATGCTTGCTAAGAATTTCATTAAAGACAACCGTTGAGGAATTTGAACCCAAGATTTTACTCTTATAATTCTCATACTCATTTTTTAAATCTGTAAGTTCTTTCTTTAGCAGCTCAATTTCAACAAGATAGCTTTTAATGGCATCTTCTTGACTAAAAACCTTAGATTTATATTTCTGAGTATCTAACCGATGAGCCTCAAGATGATTTTCATAAAGTTTCTCATTAGCTTTTAAAAAATTATTTGATTCGGTTAGTTTTTCATTCTTTTTCCTCAACTCAGCGGTGTCTGTCTGATATGCCTTTAGAGATTCAGTTAACTTAATGCATGAAATACAATTTAACGGTTCATCAGGTACCTCATTCACAATGTGAGCCATCAGACACTGTTGGTATTGCTGGGAGACAGCCGTCCAATCCTGACTTGTGGGCTCGAAAACAATCAGGGCATTATCAGCAGGCCCTTTCTTAGTAACTTCCTTTTCTTTGGTCTTTTGAGGAGTAGAAGGTGTTGTGAATCCTGATGCTGGCATTTTGGGTTTCTCGCATTCCCTGGCGAAGTGACCCAAGTTTTGACAATTGTAACATCGGACCTTACTCTTGTCAAATCCGAAGCCAGTCTTTCCATCACCTTCCAAGCTTTTACCCCCTGTCCTCTGCAAGAACTTTTGAATTCTTCGGGTGATCATTGCCACATTCCAAGTTAGATCCATTTGTTCCAGATCATCTTCATCAAGCTGAGCATAGTCTTCCTTAGTCAATTCAAAAGTAAGATTCGGTTGAGTAACCAAATCCTTGTATGAGCTTAAGAAAGCTGTATAAATTGCAGCTTGCTCCTGAATAGCAGGTGAGACTTGAACCTGTTGTTGATTTGAAGAAGGTCCAGACATGAAAACAGAATGAATCCCATCAGAAGAAGAAGAAGTCGATGAAGCATTTGTATTTGTTACAAAGGCGACTCCAGATCCATAAGTCTTTCCAGAGTTAAGCTGAACACCATAGACACTAGGATTCTGAACAGCAGCACCAGACCTAGTTTTTTTCTTCTTAATCTCCATCGCGTGAGCTTGAAGATCCCCTATCAAAGTATCCAAAGACATGTTTGCAAGTTCTTCATTTTCTTTTAAAAATTGGACTTTAACATCCCAAGAACTCGGCAACACATCCAGTAGCTTCTTATTGACTTCAATTGCAGGAAAAGTATAACCCCCTTCAAACAACTCACCTACTAACCGTGAGTACCTAGTGAATAAAGAAGTTGAGTCTTCATCAGGAAGGATGTCAAAGATATCGTACTGTTTCTTAATTAGTTCAAGCTTGGCTTCCTTGTACTTATCATTTCCTCCACAACGAGTTTCAATTGCCTTCCATAAATCAAAGGCTGTTTCATGAGTTCTGAAAAGCCATAGAACATCCTTAGTTAAACACATTTTAATCATTGAAAATGACTTTCTCTCAGTATCAAAATCTTTCTTCTCCTCGGGAGACATTGCTTTATAGGTCTTAGCAGGACGAATACCACGGTATTCCCCTTCAGCTAATGGAGGTACATAACGCTCACGTAATAGTCCCCATAATTCTGGACAATGAAAATCAATGTATTGTTCAACTCGGTCTCTCCAATACACGTAATCCATGTCCGCAGTAGATAGTGGAGGTTTATTACTTGAACCTATGTCATTACTTTGTTTGATCATTTCTCTCAATCCTCTAATATCCTCTTTATCAGCTGCCATTGTAATTACTTAATCGAAAAATCAAACTTCTGATATTAGCGACGTAGTGGATAACGTCGCACAAATATTATGCGACGGCGATGGTGACGTCGCAAAAAGCAAAGGATTCAATTAAGAATCAAAAATAAGCGACGTAGAATACCACGTCGCAGATGACGTCGCAGAGGACGTCGCACAATTACGCTACGTCGCAACAAGACGTCGCAACACAGCGTCGCAGAAGACTAATTAAAGTCAAAATAGCGACGTCGAGGATGACGTCGCAACAGTACGTTGCACAGACTAATTAAAGTCCAAATCACTTACGTCGCACGCGACGTAGCAGATGACGTCGCAGGTAACGTCGCAAAACGCGAAAACCTGCGGCCAAAAACCCTAAAAACGAATTTTTAACCCAAAAACCAAAACCACGAATGAAGATCGACGAAAACCTTCAATAATCCCAGTAATATGGATCGAACACCTATAAAAACACAAAAAAACAAACGTAATAATCACAAAACAATATGAGAATCACGTCGCTTTATCCCGAACTCGATCCTAATCGCCAAAAACGAGCACTTTCTGCTCTGATACTAGTTGTTTGTCCCGTACCTAGGATCTAACAGAACCGAGTCACTCAATCGTTTGCGGAATCAACGATTAAGTTATCACACGAACACAATGAATAATCAAACACAATAGAATAAGAACCAAACGTTTGTATATTGATTATAACAGATCAGATTACAGGTGGATTCGACTAATTGCGTTTTGGGTTTCGTCGACCCTAAAACAGAAAACGTAAAACGCTTAAATACAAAATCTGGCACCTGCGACGTCACACACGACGTCGCAGGCCCAAGCCCATGCGACGTTGACTACGTCGCAGGCCCAATACCTGACGTCGCACCTGCGACGTTACACGCTACGTCGCAGGAATCAGGAAAACTAATTCTAATTACAAACTACGAGCTAGACCAACTGACAGACATAAACATGTACCAACAATTGATTATAATGCATGTCTCGGTTCATACGATATCGTAAAACAAAGGAATGGTTGATCACTTATCTAAAGGACTGACTCTAAGATGAGATTCAGAGTTTGGCAGTTGCGTTGGATGGCACACTTTACAAAGTTAATAGGATAGAGACTTAGACCAATAATAGTTGATGATTTGTCCAAGTGAGAGACTGTTGGAATAGTGTCCAATATCATAACTAATTGGTGAGACTATCATTAATGGTAAGGTCCTTTTTGGGTTGCCCTCAATAAACAGTCAAGAGAAAGATTAAGGAATAATATTAATTGATATTAATACTATATTTAATTAATTAGAAATCAAAAGTAATTAAAATGGCGGAAGATTTTGGAATTGCACTTTAGCCGGCAGCTAAAGGGTTTAGCCGGCGGCTAAACCAAGAAAGATAAGGCGGTGTAGGTCGTAGACTTGGAGTCCAAGACAAATACATTTAGGCGGCGGCTAAAGGGTTTAGCCGGCGGCCAAAAGTCAAAATCTGCAAATTCAGGGTTTTTCTCTCCGGTATAAATAGGGGTCAAGCCTATACCTTATTCCATACGAATTTTTAAGGGTTTCAAAAATTTGACTTTCTCTTGGGTTTTTGGGTGTGAAGCATTAGAGGTATTCTACTTTGGGTACTTGCCTCCAAGTAATGAATCTCTGCTGGTTGGTCTACGCGCGAGAAATAGGTTTTCTCTAAGGTTAGTGTTTTCCTTATTTTCTTTATCCAATTTATTTGTTGTACTATGTTGTTAAAGTTAAAGATCCCTTAAGCACATATAAGGGTTGGTCCCGTTTCTATCCTAGGTCAAAGTCTTCTATTGCATTCCCGTTCACTATAACTATTTCAGGTCTTGCATCGATTCTCCTTTAATTGTATATAGTTAATCAAGCTATGTTAAATTAAATTTTAAAGATGCAATTGCTGAACCAGTCATACCTAATGAGGAATTCTAACCTAACGGTTATAGTCTAGGTCATTAATGCAATCCTAGTTCGCTATAACCTTAGGCTCTGATACCAATCTGTCGCACCCCCAAAACACATGGCAGCGGAAGGAGGGGTGTCAGGGGAGCCGATCAAATCAAATATCATCACACAAAGTTACAACAAATGACCTCTAAATGAGACATTTTTTTCTTTTCAAAATATTTACATTCCATAATTAAAATGTTTACAACATTCGTGGAGTTCGCAATAAAAGTTTAGAGATTTCTAATGCATCATGATTGATACTAAATATCGTAATGCAATCTAATCTCTAGTTGTTTTCAAAATATGCGACTCGAGCTAAATGCTTTCCATAAGCATCCTACTGCGGCTGGTTAATTACCGGAGAAATACACGCTAAAGGGTCAACATAAAGTTGGTGAGTTCATAGGTTTGTTAAACAGTTGTCCAAAATATTGGTATGAAACACAAGACTTTGTTTGTATGGCTAAACCACAATAAGTAAGTGTATTGCATGTAAGCAAAGATAATAATGTATACTATTGCCAATATCAAAATGTAAATTTTAAGACTTAATATGGTTATATTGCTTTACCGCAATATCGTTTTGTATTGCTTTACCGCAATATCATAAATGTAAATTAGCAGATTTAAAAGGTTGTATTGCCATGAGTTTATGTGTTCGAAACTTAACCGTTTATGTTGGTGTCGTGTGTAAGTATATAAACTTATAACAAATCAAGTTATGATATGCGAGGCCTTAGTAAATTAGTTACTTACTCATGCAATTCGTATAAGTTGTTTTCAGTTACTTGTGTTCATAAAATAGTTGTATAAAAACAGTTGCACAATCGTAATGTATGTATTCTTACCCCAAAATAGTTCAAAACATGTAAAAAGGGGCTATGAAACTCACCTGAGTTTAGCAATAAGAAAGCAAGCAATCAATGAATTAGCAATCAAGTAATCGTGTATCCAGTTGCAACCTTCTAACGTCCTAAACGTATAAGGTTGTGCGTAAGTAGATGTCTCAAAATACCATCTAAGTAAGTGGAGAGTTAATATCCACTTATGCTAGTTCACTCAACTAGTAAGTCCAAATAAGTTTTTTTATTGATAATGTGTACGACCCGTTGGTGAAAGTTTGTAATAATCCCTCTTATATATTAAAAGAGGGTTTGATTACCAAATCAAATATTAAATTAGCTTTTATGTTTAAACCTACCTCTACTTGTGATTAGCAAATAATTATCTAGCCATATTAGTCAATTACCATATTACCCTCCTGGTGCAAAATCACGCCATCTGCAAGTCATAGTTAGGGCGCCATTCTTTTTGAACCTTTGAAAATCAAAAAACACCGTCCGTCAAAGGAAAAAAAATCGGCTTTCTTCGTTCAATTGCATCTTCATTATTTCAGTTTCCATCTACAATTAACATCAGAGGTAACTTCTAATCAATTTCTCCATTGAAGGCTTTTTATTCTATCTCGATTTCTATTCGATTTTATTTCAATTCAGGCTCAATTTTTACTCGGTTTTTATTCATATTTGATATCAATTCCACTTATTTGATGATTTCCTATTGGTGTATTCATTTACTTGAACTTCCTTAACCCTAATCATAATGATGTTATTGTGATTATAAAAGTTAGGGTCTGGTGTTTGATCCATAAGTTATATATGAAAATTTTCATCTTTGGATAGACCATGTTGTGCAAAACGTGGGAGTTCTTTAGCATCTGGCATTTGCTTGCAGATGATATCATTGCCTTGTGATTTAGTAAGGCATTTTGTCCCTGGATCTCTGAAAATTAGGCTCTATCTGCTTTGGTTAGGCGCCTTTTCATTTTGTGGTAAGTGTTTGTTTTGTGTTACAAGCATCATAAAGATGATTGTGGGCTCCAGTTACTTTATGTGTGCTCATAGTGTGCAAATGAAATCATGAACATTTGGGTGGTGTTTGGATTATTGTATAATGCTGATTATGTGATTAGTGAAACTTGTAGTCAGAACAGTCCATTTTTAATGTTCGGATAAACCATTTACGTGTGATCATTTAGGGGTCAACTAATCTGTTTTATACTAGCTACACAAAACTTACTCTGAGAGTAGAATATAATGTTACCCACTCTTCTAACCTAACATGAGAGACATTTACTCTCATCTCACAAGATGTGTGTCCTTTTTTACCTTAATGTCCCTTTTGGTCATGCTATGTACTTATCTTTTAAATAGTTATAGTTAACTAACTACTCCAATAGCAATCTGATATCTACAACCTTAGAAGAATAAAAGCACATTCATACACTATCATTGTATTCCAATTTAGTACCAGTAATCTGATTTTGATTTTTCAAAATTACCTAAGCATTTTTAAAAAGCACATTCAAGCATATTAAAATAATCTGATTTAGATGCATTTCTCTATCACTAACATGGTTCTATGCTTCGACCTGCTCTGCAATGGTACAAAGTAGGTGCCTTGCCAATTGGATATCATTTTGTACTGTTTGTGTCTGTTTGGTTAAAGTACTCTCTCTCTCTCTCTCTCTCTCTCTCTCTCTCTCTCTCTCTCTCTCTCTCTCTCTCTCTCTCTCTCTCTCTCTCTCTCTCTCTCGTGATTACATTGCCGATTTTAAATTCATTTGCGGTCTAATATTTCCATGTGGATATGATACCTTTTTGACAGACATCTGATTTAGCTTCGTCATTAGAGTGTCATATAGTCTTTAGCAGCAGGTAAAGTGGTTCCAATTATATTACATTGTTTTGTATTGATGATAAATGATTTTGTTCTTAAAATCTTTTATAGACTGGTGAATTTTGATGAAATATTCAATTTGTTTATGCCATTCACCTATATTTTTTTTCTCTGATTTATGGGTGTATAACTGTATATCTTGGACCCATAACCACATATTGTCTTTCTCACACAATATGAATGGGACACACAATTCTCGATATTTTTCAGGAATTATTTTGATGTTCTTGCTGGCTTTCAAACTGATCCTCCACCTGGCCCCACAAGTACTTCTGAGCTTACTCAGGATGTGTTGGAATCTCTATTTCATACAAAAAAGAGTTCAAAACATGAACCCGGAAACATGAACGGGAGGACTGTGGTTAAAAAGATGGAGTCAATTGGTCAGATGTTTGACTATCCTTCAGAAGATACAACAGAAAAACAGCATGTTTTGGTAATTAACATGCTGGGAAAGCAACATATTTTTCATAAGTAACATGTTGGTCTTTTGTATGGTTTCTCTCTTTACTAATATTTATATGCATGTAGTTAATGGAGATGATTATCAACATTATCGGAGTAATGCAAGTCAGCACTAGGATTCAATGAAGTCCTACTATCACAAGGCAAGTTGTTTTTGTTGTATCATTATTGATCAATTTTCACCCAATCACTTATGAATGGGTGAATTCGGGCTATGGTTTATCTCTAATAAGTATGCGTTAAAATTTGCTATATAAGGAATCGGTTGAACATTGTTGGATATGTAATTTTGATGCAGAAAACTTCTTAAATATTTGAAATTAGTAGATAACAATTTGAAATAGTAACTTAAAATTATTTGTTATGATGTGGACCTTACACCCGATCATAACAAATATTGCTATGGTATACTTTGTCCAAGGAGTCTTGGGGCTTGCTATACTTGCCGTTAGCTTCTTTTTTAAAGGATGATTTGTATCTAGATCCAGCCGAGGTCAGTGGCGGATCCAGGATTCTCTGTTGATGGGGGCGAAAGAAATAAGCTTAAGAATTATGGATCTCAAAAGTGACATATAATAACGCCAAAATGTTAATAAGGCTGTCATTCTACATCAATCAATAAACATCATAATAATTAGAAACTAATTTGAAACGTTTTATCAATTGAATTATCGATGTATAGTATATTTAGTAGTGTCTTACATATTTCTTATTTAACTGAATTTGTGTATATCATCTAGCTATATTTCTAGGAAAGTTGAGTTTCAAAGCTATAAAAGCCGCCATCAATATAGATTTTCATAAACTCAAGATCACACAACATTTTTTTAAAAGTACCATCTAAGACGTTTATTTCTTTACATCAAGTTAATAGCCAATAATAAAAGTTAAAATTCAAATCTACTAAAAGTAACGGATGGCATCAGTTTTCGACAAGTATATTAAATTAAAATTTGGTTGAGGGTTTAAATGAATATTTAAACAAAGGCAAAGGGCTTTAGGTGAAATATGTGATATAAAATTATAAATATGTCAGTGGCCCACTTGGGTTATCTTCTTCACTCGTTCCTGCAACACCTTCCATTAAAATGACCAGGTCAACTTCTCTAGATCAACTTCTCTGGTCTTTTTTATGTTTTTTATTTCCATTATAGCTTGAGCAAAGAGATTAACGATAAAAGAGGTGGGGGCAATAGAGCAAATCCGCATTTATTTACACTAAACCCACATATAAAATACATTAATAAAAATTAAGTTGTAGGGGGCGTGTGACCCCGGTTGCCCTGAGGTGGCTCCGCCCCTGGCCGAGGTACACTATTTAATCAATTAGTCATCTATCTAATCTGCATTATATAGACAACTTTGGCTCCCTTTTTCATTTGTCTGAGTTCATTATAAAAGTTAAAATTAGCGGTTATTGGCCTTATGTATAAAGATTGTTGTTGATCTGAAAAGGATTCCCTTATAACGATATTAGTAGAAGTAGCAAAGCTGTTTACAGATGTTGGCTTCATCTGTATAGATAGCCTGATATCTCTGCATAGCCAAATATGCAGTGGTTGTAGAAGCCAAATAGTTCCTGTTACCATCAACGTGAAAAAGTTGTTTGCCAAATGCAATCACAAGCAGCCCCTTATTAGTTTGATTATTTGTCATGTCATTTTATATGAATTTTAACTATTGATTGGATGGATGTTGCCATGGTGGTGTCATTTGATAATCCATACATGTTTGAAAAATATGCTTTCTAGACTGTCGTTCTTCTTTAACTTTTTATTATACTACAAAATGCAGATTGAAAATTGGGCATACTTGACAGCAGCAAGTATTATCATCCTTCTGACCTACTTTGTGTGTGTGCACATAATGCATCTCTGTATATGATCTTTATATGTCTTTCACATCCAGATTGAAATCTACTTTAATGTGGTCATAGGGTATTAGTTACTTTGACATTTTGATGACGTTTTTATATTAATTTTGACAGTTTATTACATGGGTTTTTGTTCTTGGGCTTTGAATTTGTAATTTTGTATCATTGAAGATTTAACATCATTAATGAAATTTTATCATTGGGTCCATTGTTCGATAAGGCTCCATGTATCTGGTCTGGCTGTCTGGCACTTGCGGTGGATGCATGGTGGACGATTCATAAATTGCTCGATATCTTCCCCTCAGATTATGGTGCATGCATTAGAATGATGAATAAGCTGCTGCTACTTCCAACTGTTGTTCTTTTTCCAGACATGCTTGATATGAAAGAATTCCATAAACCACCTACTGAAGCTGTTGGTAAAGCTTTTGATTTGTCCACTGTATTAAAGGTAATGTTTCCACTTTATATCTTAAAGCTTTTTTACTGTTATTTTTAGCCCTTAAGGTAACTTTACAAGTTTGTTTTGTCTTCGTTCTAGCTATAATCGTATCTATTTGTACGACCTGAAGTTGGCTTTCAAATTGATCGATCGTTTCTTTTTACTCTTTTGCTTCTTTTTTTACTAATTGGGTGACTTTAGACTCATTTGATCCATTTCCTTTCTTCTTTCTCACCCGTTGCCAAGTTAGCTATTGTTTAATTTGGCCTGTTAAAGATAACATAAAAACACCTATTTATTAGAAAATGGGTCAAATTGACCACATACATATGTACGACTTTTTTTTCTAAATGGTTTCCTTTTTATGAAAATTGGTTTTTATCTCATCTCCCTAATTGGCTGCTCGTGTTCATTTAGGTAGGCTTTAATTGAAGGGATCGATGAACTAGGATAAGGATGAGGCAGTGCTCCTAGAGGCGATTAACAAAACAACTATTAATTTGGTAGAATCACATATTTATGCATATAGTAATCATTAGTTGCTTTTCGTTTGTGAATAATTGATGTCGGATTTACATTGCTCATCTATTGCTTAATGGTTTTTTGCCACTGACTTACTTTAGGATCAATTTCACCCGGTCGATTATTCAACCTCAAGCCGTAGTCTTCTAGATTCCCATATGTGATTATAGTTTTAATGAATTGTAATAGTACACCTACTAATATGATCGTAGGTAAATTGTAAAGTTCATATGCAACAACTTATAGTTTGTAACAACCTATTTCAGGCATGGCTGTTAAGTCTTTGTGCAAGCATTGTTACACATTTAAAAGCCGACATCAGTGCTTAAGTTACTCTAATACTCTAATTTTGTTGGTTTGACTTTGCTCTTGATTTACACTAATTGAACTAAAATTAATTGTGCTCTTTTTCTTAATTTTAGGCTTAGTCCCTTTTGTTGGAAATGTTTAGGGGTAGTGTTAGGGTGACAATGGAAGGTTTCTACATGATCTATCTTATCATGGGCTGTTTGTGAAATTGGAAAAGTGTGCGGGTTAGGCACGTTGGATCCAGGTTAAATGGGTATCTTTTTGGTATAATAAAAATTTATTTTTTTAAAAAAGAAAGAATCGTGCATTAAATATGAGTTCAAGACTTATATGATATAACCAATTATTAACCCGAACCCCCTTCGTGACCAAAAACCGTGACCAAAAACCGTTTTATAATCCGTATCATAATTATCTATTGGTCTTTCATTTATTTAAATGTAATTCTCATACTTTTTTTTATGAGAATTAGCGGTAATACGTAACACTAATAGTTTGTTTTACTATTATTAACATCTACATATGTAGGCTATTAATAAAAGTTGAAAATTTTGTGATAGTCTATGTCTTTCAACTGAAAAACGTGATTAAAAAGCACATGTCAATTGTAAATGACGTAATAAAATAAAAGTAAAATATAAACTTTGTAGTAAAATCATGTGATAGTCCACGAATTCCCGAGTTAAAATTTTTTAGCTTTTAAAAGACAATCAGAGTCGTAATATCAAATGATCACTTAATTATCATCAATACCAAATCTAAAATATGTATAACCCCGCGAATCCGCGGGTTATGATCTAGTAATTCTTAAAAATACATTACTATTAGGTTTGTTTGTTGTGTACTTTGCCTTAGTATATATCATCTGTCAACGCGTTGTTATCGTATGTGGTTATAAGTCGTTGCCCCAGTTGAATACTTAGAAAAATTTAAGTTTCCATCTCTGTTTTTTAGTTCGGATGTGTTTTCGGATCTCGTTTTTGGTCCAAGTTACTAAATAATTCACCCAAATCCTTTTTTGTACCATTCTTTCCAAAATTAGTAAGTTTCCAAAAATAGAAAGTCTCACGTTTTTTTCGAAACCAAGCCCCGTTTTTGTTGACTTGGTCAAACCTTCTCGGTTTGACCCGAATCATTTGGCCAACCCTTAAATATATTTATAATTCATAAAAATCAGTTTTACCACTTATACTAAGTTAGAAAAATGTCGGATTTTACTTTTCATCCAAAACAGTCCACATTTGCATTTTCCAGGAAATGCATGTCTTTGTCGAATTTTTCTTAAAATCTTATAGTTCGAAATAAAATATTGGAAAAATCACAGGTTCTCTCCAAGATCTTATCTAGTTCCAGTAATTTCTGGGCAGAAACTGACCAATCTGAAACCATGCATGAAGTTGTAATTTTTGGGCAAAATCTATTAGTTTTCAGAAAAAGTGATCAACACGAAATTTGTAGCCAACAAAAATTGGACATTTTGGCGGTGGTTTCAAGTCATTTGGAACCATGTAGCTCGAGATATTACAAAAACCATAAGAGTAAATTTCTGTCAAACCAGAACAGATTATACATGTGTTTATACAAAAATTATTTAAAATAGTAAACGAGCTCAGAAAAATATGAGTCTAGTGGGCTTGGAAAGCTGACTTCCTGAACTTAATTTTTGACAATAAAAACGTCCATTTTCGTTAAGAAATGAGTGAGAAACAATATGGTGAAATTCGTATAAGAATCTGACCAGAAAGATTTTGTTGCTTTTTCATGAGATTTTAGTTATGAAAAGTGGTTTTTAGCCAAGTTCTTGGACATAATACTTTGAGTGAACTTTTAATACATGTTATAAGAGTGAAAAATAGTAAGAAAGAGTTTCCTTACAATGGGAATGAGATGAAGAGAAGAAGAAGTTGTTGTAGAGCTAGTTTCCTTTGAAAAATGATGATTTTTGAGGTGGTGGAGATATGGTGGTCAATGGTGGTCTTTGGGTGGTCAATGGTGGTTATGGGTGGTGTTTAGAGCTGCTTTTTCTCCATAAATTAGAGAGAGAGAGAGAGTTATGGGAGAGTATAGAGGAAATGATAGGTGAAAGTTGGAGTGAAGTGAAGATTGCATGAAAATGGAGTGGTGTAGTAAGAAAAATACCATCATTGTGTTTTGCATGTTTTGTGAGAGGGGAAGGGAGGTGGTGGCCGGCCCCACCATGGGCCCCACCTGGTGGTTTGTGTTTTTAATTCCCAGGTCTCAGGCTGTGTTACGTATTTAGGTCGTTCACTCATTAATTTCGTTATTCGGTTAAATCGCGTAACGTTATTTTGAGTCGTTTTAAGTAACAATATATTTGGGAATATTTTCCATTGTAGTATGATTAAAATACTTTATTTTGAGTTTTCGAAATATTTATTGACTTTTGTTTGGTTGCCGAATTCGATTCGCGCGTTTTTACCGTGTTTGTTACGTTTTAAACAAAACGTATAGGTTTTTCACGTATTATTAAGCGAAATAATAATATAAGTTAAATAACTACTATTTAATTATAAAATAGCTTTACGTTATTTATAGACATGCTTTCACCAACGTTGCATAATTAGGCGGACTCCGTCCGGTTGTTTCGCGTAATTACAAATGAACACGTAATCACGATTCACGTAAGTGTATATACATATATATACAAGCAGTTACAAGTATTTAGCCTAATCTAAAACTAAATATACGTAATATTGTTTCTAGTTAGGGTAATTAACTACCCCTAAGTGCCGGGTGTCACAAAAACCTTCAGGTTGTGCAACGTAGATTTCTTCCTTTAATTCCCCATGTAAAAATGCTGATTTGACATCCAAATGATGTACCTGCCATCCATGCTAAAATCAAACGAACTGTCTCAATGCGTGCAACTGGTGCAAATACTTCATCGAAGTCTATTCCATGTTCCTGCACATATCCTTTTGCTACTAGTCTTGCTTTGTATTTGATGATTTTTCCCTTCGCATCCCTCTTGGTCTTAAAAACCCACTTGAGTCCTATTGCCTTATGATTTGTAGGCAAAGTAGTAAGAGTCCATGTGTTATTCCTGTTAATTGAATCCAGTTCAGCTTCCATGGCCTCGATCCATTTCTTATATGTTGATGCCTCCTTGTAGTTACGTGGTTCTTCTTCCGTAAGTAGCAGACTTTCAATTTCAATTACACGTGCATTTACATATACTGCATTCAAATCTTTGAAACCTCGCACTGGTGTATCATCAAATCCTTCTTCTGAGTTCCTCAATGAACTAATAGTAGATTGTTCTTCCTCTGAGTGTGGATTGTAAGTATATGTCCGTGGGGTAACTGGAGTGTCTGGAGCACTGATTTGTTCCTGTTCCTGATAATCATCTTCATTGCTTTCCGAGTTGATTGATGTGGTACTTCCATCACCGATTCCTTTAACCACAAAACTTATCCATTCTGAGTCTTGTGTTCTTGCTTCCTCTCTGTTGTAATCCCAATTCCATGGTTTGGTTTCCATAAACTTAACATCCCTGCTTACATGTTTCCTATCCTTTTCTGGATCATATAATCTGTATGCTTTTGATCATTCCTCTACTCCTAAGTAAATCATGGGAACACTTCTATCATCAAGTTTCTGCAAGTGAGGTATTGTTACCTTGGCATAAGCTGTGCACCCAAATATCCTTAGATGTTCCAGATTTGGTTTTCTGTTGTAGAGTGCCTCATATGGAGTCTTATCCACTAGGGCTCTTGTAAGTACCCTGTTCAGTATGTATACGGCGTGTCTGACTGCTTCCGCCCCAAAGTTCGGTGGCAACCTCATAGTTTTCATCATACTTCTAGTAGTAGATAACACTGTTCTATTTCTTCTTTCCACGACTCTGTTTTGTTGTGGTGAGTAAGGTGCTGTTAACTGCCATTCTGTTCCATTTTCCTTGCAATACTTTGTGAATTCATTTGATGTGAACTCTCCTCCTCTGTCTATTCTCAGCATCCTTAATTTTGTCTTCATTTTCATTTTAATCTTCTGTCTGAATTCCTTGAAAGTGTCAAATGTATGATCTTTCGATGTTAGATAGTAGGCCCACATAAAACATGTACAGTCGTCCACTAACAAGAAAATGTATTGCTTCCCGGAGTGTGTGGCTGGGCTTATAGGGCCACAGAGATCTCCATATACTAGATCCAGAGGTTTCTTTGATCTGAACTTAGCTTGACTTGGGAATGGAGTTCTACTATGTTTTCCTAATAAGCAAGCATCACAAATCTGTCCTGTATGATTTATTCTTGGGATTCCCTCCACTATGTTAGAACATAGAGTTCTAACATTTTGTGACAATAGTATATATAGAACATTTAGCTTAGATTGATTGTAAAATAATGACCCTTGTGCGAAACTCACATGTGGTGAAACTTAAGTTTCACAATGGCTTATGTGGTTATGTATAAATACCACATAAGTGTGTCATTATCATTTTAAGCCTTTCATTTCCATATCTTTAGAGAGAATTTGAGTGAGAGAGATACAAGCTGATATCGTATACTTCATGATCAAATAAATAAAAGAACACATCTTTTATTTACGATTCACGTATTGATTTCTCGTTTATATTCACGTTTTATACAAATACATAATTTCTGCTTGTGTATTTGATTCGATCAGCTGTAGATTCCCGCGTCTTCACACTAGATTCTTTCTTGTCATATTCTTTATATCCTCAAAGTTTAGATGACATAATCTAGCGTGCCATAACCATGCTTGGCAATCTACATTTGCTAAGAGGCATATGGGTGTTCCAATTTTCAGTTTAATGTTGTAAAGTCTGTTCATTGATCTTTTAATCTTCATCAGCAGCCTCTTATTCTTATCATGTAAAGTTAATTGATTTCCTTCCATGATGACTTTACACCCAATCTCAGTGAGTTGTCCTAAACTCAGTACGTTGCTCTTGAGGTTTGGGATGTAGTATACTTCCGATATAACCTTTTGCTCATGATTCCTACATCTTAATAAAACAGAACCTCTTCCTTTGATATCTACATACGAACCATCTCCAAAACGAACATGTCCTGTTATGTTTTCATCAATATCCTTAAGGTGACTCTTTGTCCCCGTCATATGGTTGCTTGCACCATTATCTAAATACCAGATGCTTTCATCTGTTGTAGCATACTTTCCGGGTTGGAACTGTCCTTCATTTAACAGTACCTCGTCGTGTTCAGTTTTGCGTATTGCCATCAGCAATGATGGCTCTTCGTCTTCTTGGATAAGGTTTGATTGTTCCTGCGTTGTCAGCAGTTGATTACAGTATTTTCTGTAATGTCTAGATTTCCTGCATTTGTGACATTGTACTTTACTCACATCCCTCACTTGCTTGTTCCACTTTGTGTTTGTTCTTGCCTTGTGAGTTGAGCCTTTCTCTCTCGAGTCATGTTTATTTGTGTTGCTTTGCCAGTTTCCTCGTGAAGATTTGGATCTACCACGTCCGCGATTACCGAATCATCTTCCTCTTCCAGAGTGTTCGTCTTGTGCGAATAATAAGTTTTCCTGGCTTTCTCCACGTCCGCCTTTCCTGAGTTTTATTCTTTCCTCGTAGGCTTTCAACTTTCTAATGATCTCATCTAAGGTAACCTCATCTAGATTAGAGTTTTGTTCTATAGATGCCACAATTTGGATGAACCGATCTGGCAGTGAATCCAAAAGTTTTCGTACCAGTAACGGTTGGTTCAAAGTTTTTCCTAATTCACTTGCCTTGGTGGCATAGCCGTCAGTTTAGCGGTAAAGGCATCCAACGTATCGTCCTCCTTCATTTGGAGTGTCTGAAATCCAATCATCAAAGATTGTAGACGTGCTTTCGGTACTTTATCTGCTTCGACATGTCTTTTCTTTAACGCCTCCCAGACTTCCTTTGATGTCTTACATCCCGCAACTAGTAGTATTACGTCTTCGGTTAATGGTTGATATAGATAGGCAATCGTTGCCTTATCCTTTTTCTCATCTGGTTGCACATCGTCCTTTGGTTCTATCATCTCCCACAACCCATTTTCCTCAAGTATAATTTTAATTTGGATGGCCCAAACGTTATAATTTGCTGGTTTTAAAACGGGGCATTGATAATGAGAGATTGGTGCAACATTTTTTTGTGTCACTAGGGCGTTGTTAAGGTCTTAAGCAGACATGGTTTCTATTCGTATGATCTTCACTTTCAACAATTTGAGGCTTTCCTGATAGTATAGACAATAAATATATACTACTAGTATATAAAGAAATCCAAAATAATTTAGATTTCAAACCTGAGTGTTGTGAGAACCAAACTTTTGTAAGATGTATTTCCTTTAAAAAAAACCGTTTCCAAGTAGAAGCGTCCTCCTCTTGTCAGCCCAATAAAAGTGTTGTAAGCGCCCAAATTTGTGGAGTGTGTTTTCTTTTAAAGAAAACTGGTTCCATATAAAAGCCCAATTCAAATGTCTCCTTATCGGCCCAATTAAAACTGGTTGTAACTAATAAAAACCCAAAACGGTTTGGCTTTTCCTTTTGTGTCAGTCCTTCACATACCGTTTCCAATAAAAGTCTCCTCCTTGTTCTTGCCCAAAGAAGCCCAATGAGTGTTATTAGCCCAATAAAAAAAACTGGCTTTTCCTTTATTTAGCCCAAACCGAATTATTTTCCTCTTGCGTCGCTTCTTAGATGCGCTACCCACAAAAGTGTTCTTCCCCAAATCAAAGAAAACCCTAAGTGCTTTTCACTGGTTTTGATTGGGTTTAATATATTTCTTCGATCGGTTTATTTCTTCTTTTCCTTCAGGAGTTTGATTGAAGTTAGACACAATGTTTTTGTGTTTGTTACCGTCTGCAACTTCTGCTGGTTATCCCGTTAATTCCGGTTGTGCACCACCGTGACCGGCATCTTCCGATCTTATTTCAAGTAAGTTCTTCTTCCTGTTACCGTATTCCACCACCGTAGTATTTTCGGTTGGTGTTTCTTCCCTTTTTCCGGTCATAGGTTTTTTTGGAATCAAAGAGTCTATGCTCTGATACCAATTGTTGTCCCTAATCTTTGATTCACGAAGACACTAGAAATTACTGAAATAATAATCGTATATTGGGTTAATGAAATCTGTTACAGACACTTGTTTATATAGACATAAGTCCGAACCATCATGACTCTTTACGAGAAGTCATGTTTATTTGTAATCGTGACTGTTCACCAACAGTCGTGTCTTTTCGTAACTAACTTCCCATAACTTCCTATAACCGACTATTCGGTTGTTAACTTTATTCTTGACACACTAAGCCCTTTAGCTTATACACATATTACATAAGGCACTTAATACGTAATAATATCCTAGCAATGAACGGGATTAGGTCCACATCTGGCTTTCTCCTTTTGTTATTATGAACCAACAAGACTGTATATACATAAAATTGATTCTAAGCTCCTGGCTTTGATGACGACCGCAAAATCTTGAGCAAACAGCGGTGAAGAAGAAATCATGAACAGCAGTTACAGTTAAATCGTGAACACCAACGACGGTTACATCGTGAACAACGATGATGATATGAACGATGGCGATGGTGGTGACTTCGTGAAAAGCCGAGTGACATACGATGGTGTGAACACTATAAATTTATGGAGGAGGTGTTCAATGGGTGAAAGGAAGAAATTATTAACTAGGGTAAATGTGTAAAGTGACAGGACTGTTTGGGAATGTGCCTCTTTTTTTCTGTATTTCACAAATAGACATTTCTTCCTGATTAAGTGGAAAACAAACAACAATTTCTCCTTTTGTATTAAGAGCTAGATAGAAACAGGCCATTAAATGAAAAAGAAAGAGGCCCTGACTAAGGCTAACACACCCATTGTGTTGGGCAACTATTGGGCTTTCTTGTGTAAAAAAGACTATTTAATTTGGTTCCTTCAATTTTTGTAAACTTGATGCGGATCGAGTGTATAAAATGAAAACACTATTATATTTATATGTTCTCTTCATCATTTACCTAAAATTATTATACACATAGATATTTTATATATTTATTGGGCTATGTTATAGAGACCATTTATTGTTTATCTTTCAACTCACTTAAATTTTTGCCCAAACTAAATGTGTATATCTAACTCATTTTTGACATATTATGTGTAGCAAACTAAATGTGTATATTTAATGGTATATTTGTTGGTGTGTCATTCGTGTAAGGTGACACGTCAACAAAGTTTACATTAAATACATACACTAGCGGTATTTAAAAATTGACTACACACTAATCAAAATGAAGTTAGATATGTACTATAAAGTTTGAGTCAAATTTAAGTGCATTCTCACAATCTGATCATTTACCTAAATTTATCAATAAATGTGTATTAATTATTATGTGTTATTATATTGTGTTAATGATTAATGATTAGTTTCTAAGAGCACATGGTATGGAGATTTTGTTTTTACAGTGTTCTCATGAGAATGTTGTTACTGAAAAATGAACGGTGCGGTAGACAGTGTTCTGGAGTTTCTGAATTTTTTATTTTTAAAGACAATCGATTGAATAAATTAATTTTTTAAAAACAAATAAATAAATAAATAAACCATTAATTCATTGAAACTAGTAAAAAAAATTACAAGTCCTAATAATTAAAATGCATAATTTTAAGACATAATAAAAAAAGTGTTAAAAATTAAAAATGAGATACAAAGTAAATTAAACATCTTCGGCCCCCGATCTTGAAGCACCAAATCCCGATCCCGTTCAATATGGCCACCCCATACTCTCAAAAATCTTCATCTTCTCCATTTCAATGATGAATCTCGCTTGCTCCGATAAACCCTTAGTTGGCATGGACAAGATTCTGAGTTTGGCCTCAAGATCCTTCCTCTTGTAGTAACCTTGTTTTTCGGATGCCTTCGAAGGTTGTTGCGAGCGATTAATCAAATGAAGCACAAGACAAAGCAACCGAACCTAAAGACGTCATTTTTTGGGACTTTGACTTTCTTGACTTTCCCACTGGACGTAGGTGTAGATCGTCACCAAATAAACCCGCATTCGCGTTTTGCGTATGTTCCTCGTTACCCTCTGTTTCTTCATCAAAGTTCAAGTCGTCCAAATTCACCGAATTGCGACGTTTAGGAACATTCCATCTACCAAAGACAAATGGCTCAGGATGTAGTCACTTTTGTTTATCTTTTAAAAATTTCCACATCATCAAGTGTGTAAAACTCTGTTGCTCATTTTCCAACTGGAATTGATGTTCTCAATGGATCATGAAATCTTCCGCACCATCACCTCTCCGGGGTTGATCCTGTAGGTCCATCCATATACCTTGCCATTCGTTGCAATCATTGTTAAGCTTGTTCCACTTTGAAGACAATGCTGGTTGCGGGCGTTGTAGGAATTCATAACAAGATACCAAAACGATGGCCCGTCTTGGTCAATTCCACAGTTGGATCTTTCAGATACCGAAATCTAACTATTGGCCAAATGAAGCTTATCCTCTAGTAGCCAAATGTTACGGTTTGGAATGGGTTTTTTTTGTTGGGGTGAATCTTTTTTGGATTTATTCCATTGGTTTTTTTGGATGAAGTTGGCATCGGGTTGGTTTCTTCAACGGATTGCACGTTGGGTTGTTGTTGACTTTGACGTCACATTTGGAATTAGGCGATTTCATCGGGCGACAATTGCGGTGGTTGAATAGGTAGTGGTTGATTGTATCGTTGATTTATGATTGTGAAAGGCCTGTGAATGGGTTCCAATTTGATTGATGAGGCTGTTTGTTACGGGTTTGAGGATTGTGAAATGCCTGTGAATGGGTTCCAATTTAATTGAAGGTCGTATGGGTTGTTTTGGTTGTTCGACATGATGAATATAGTGACTTATATATTTTATTAGTGAAAGAAGTGTGTTTTGGTGTGTGGGAAAAATGTTATTACATAGAATATTAAAATGGGTTTAAAAAAATAAAAAATAAATAAAAAGATTTTGTAAAACCTGACCATAAAAACGGCTAGTTTTTTTAAATTTAATTTTTTTAGTAAATTGAGCTTTTGGAAAAAAGAAAAAAAAATAAAAAAGAAAAACACTGCTCGTTTGCCGTTTTCTTTTGGACGCCGTTCCGGTAAAGTAGAACGTCGTTCGGCGACGTTCTCGACCCAGAATGTCAATGGGAACGCTTGGACATCGTATGCCAAGAAATTGTTGAATTAACCTAATAACCTAACAGAAAATATCGCTTAACCAGTCTTTTAATTTCGGTTGAAGAAATTGTTGAACCAATTAATAACTCGGTTATAATTAACTGTTTTTCCAAAAACAATTTTATTGAAAAAATAGTGACCACGTATTAGTTTTTTTAATTTAATTAGTTAAGAGAATAATAATATCATCTTAAATTATACTCCCTCCGTCCCAATTTAATTGTCCCCAGACAAGAAACACGCAGTTTAAGAAAACATCAACTTCTCTCTTACTTTTTGATAAGATGACAATTCTACCCCTTACTTTTTACCTACTTTTTTGTCTTACATATATAAAGTAGGGGTATAAAAGGATTTTAGCTCATCATTTTTATCCATTTTTGGAAGTGGACAATTAATTTGGGACAGCCCAAAAAGGAATAGTGGACTATTAATATGGGACGGAGGGAGTATGTAGGAAACACCTTTATGATGTCATCATTCTAGTTAGGTTTCAATTTGTCTATTAAGTTTTTTAATTTTAGTAAATTTTAAAATAAGATCCCTAACTTATTAAAAAGGGATTATTTTTAAACTATGGATCAAAGGGGAAGGGCCCATATACAGGGCAGGAAAGGCAGGCCCATCCCAACCATGCATTTATCCACGAGTGGCTAAGATTAACCTACATCACTCAATAACTAATGTGCAATTATTTTTCTGATGAGGGACTAAAGTGCAATTTTACAATTTAATGTCAAAACCTTGGGCAGAGATTCATCTACCCACTTTTGTATCTATTCCCCATACATACTACTCAAAATCCTCTCTTTCCAAAACACACACACACACACACTAACACACATACAATAACACACAAAAAAACAAACACCATCGTTTCTCCGTCACCACCGTCGCCGCTCCTCCATCACTACCACCATCGTTGTTGCCGTCTTCTCCACCGTCGTTTCTTCGTCACCACCACCGGCAATACCATCTGCTCCTCCGTCTCTGCCATCTCCTTCATTGTCTTCGTCTCTACTCCCACCATTCCACCGCCACCACCAACACGTGACGGCGATGACGGATCTAAAGGTTTGTTCCACGTGCCGTGCTTATGGATCTAAAACAGGAACTATCGATACTTTTAGATCTGGTAATTTTGATGTTTATTATATTAGAGTGTTTTTGATGGTTTATTTATGTTATTTTTATAGATCTGGTGTATATATGTGTGATGTTTTTGTTGAAACGATAGAACTAGCTTTGATATTTAGTGAATGATGATATTTGAGTATTTATTTAGTGTATGAAATGCTAGATCTGTGTATGAATTTGTGAGATGGATTTTTATGCATGTTTTTTGTTGTTATGGTATTTTTTTCATGATTACTGCATTTTGCTATGCTAATGCATTTTATGTGTTGTGCATTTTAGGTATGTTTGGTTGTTGTACTTTGTTTTTACAGTGTAAGCAGTAACGGTATTCACTATATTTATTGTTACTGTATTTTAAGTTAGTATAATTGATGCTACTGCAATTTATGCGGATCTACATTTTAGAAGTAAATATAAAAATTTCACTGCATTTTACTTTTTTTCTACCGCATTTTATATTTGTTATACTCTATTTTTCACTACTGCATTATAATTGCAGTTCATGAGAATCATGCAAGTATTTGTTTACTGCATTTTATGTTTTTTTAGCATTTTATGTAAATGTGAAGCTTTGTTTAATAATTGAAATCAAGAAATTACTAGCACTTGTTTACTGCATCTTGTAAATTGTTACTACATTTTGTATTTTTTAGCATTTTTATGTGTTTATGTAACTTGATTTTATACTTGAATACAAAATTCTACTAGTTATTGTTTACTGCATTTTATATATTTTTAATGCATTTTACAAGTAAAAGTTTAAGGAGAGTGCAATGAAGAAATCTACCAAATCAAAGACGGTTAAGCTTAAAGTTGATCGATAGAAGAAATCACCTCTACAAAACAAGTTGAAAAAGAAGCATTTGTATCTTTAAATTATTATTGAAATGATGTATTAGTGAAATTAAGGAGTTTAGAAAATAATATTTTTTTGTACGAAACAATATCGTGTTAGTAATATTTTACTGCATTTTAGTTTTTTCCAATGCATTTTGCATATTCGGGCAGTTAGGGTAGGTCTACAACTTTATCAAAATTGCAAAATAGACCTTGGCGGTCTGACAAGAAGAGACCACGAGTGACACCTGCCAATTTTTTATTGGTCAAAAACCTACTCTCCTTGCCTCCAATACACCCTCTGCTCTTCTGAACCCCACCCTTATTTTTAATCAACTACTCACTTACATATCAAAATAAATTTAATTCATCAATTAAAATATCATCCAAATTTATATGTAATGTTTCAATTTTCAATTCAACGAGTAGGAATATACTTGAAAAGGTTAATGTAGACTTACAATAATTAATTTTTTCACTAACTTGGTTTCAAAAACTTTGAATTTTTTAATCTCTACTTACATAAATCCATTTACATAGTGTAATATTATGATGAATCCAACTAAATGTTTAATATACATACGGAGTATTAACTTACACACTTATTTATTGGAAACAAGATACTAAATATCAAATTTCATATTAAAAAGTAATGGCCCGTGTGTATACACATATTTAAAATATAATATAAAAACAAAGAATATCATATTATGAACTTTGTAATTAAAGCACGAATAATCATTAGCTATCTTATAGTTATCCACTTATCCATATCCATACGAAATAAAGTGATTATATAATAATAATAATAATAATAATAATAATAATAATAATAATAATAATAATAATAATAATAATAATCCTCAATTTTTAAGGAGTACTAACCTCATTTTTTCTTTAGAAAAAGCAGAATTTTATTAAAAAACCAATATATACAACAGATCCAAACATGACCAAACATACAACGTAAAATATACTCCGTATATCATATGTACATGTACGTAAACAAGATTACCTCTTATATATACAACGTGTTTAAAAAATGTCAATCCATAAACGTAAAATTTATTTCGTGGCTGCATATTACTCGTACGAAGGATCACGATATCATCTTAATCTGTTTATCACCATGTAAAACTTTATCCAATAAAAAATATATATATATAAAAAAAAAAAACGTGAATTTCATATCATCCATAAATCTCATATCACCGCTACCCAACAAATAAGCAACAAAAAATTCCATAGTACTTTTCGTCCTACTATTGGTGTCTACGTTGCTATTTTCAGTTGCTATTTTCAATTGTCTCTAAAGTGTAAACTTCTATATTACAACCAATCAAAAGAGATTTTATTAGGTAAATATGTTATTTGCTTGACGAATAATGTAATTAATGAACATTCTTAAAACTGTGTACATAATAAAAATGTACACTTTGAATGTGACACAATAAAAATGTACACTTTGAATGTGACATAAAGAATGTACGATAACTATAACAATCTTATAACATAGAATAGTTTACAAATGTACACTTTGAATGTTACGGAGATAATATACGATAACTATAACAATCTTATAGTTTACAAATACTTTATAAATAAAGAAATACCATAAAAAGACAAAAGCAACTCATCATTGATCATAACCGAAAGTCCCTATATAAACAACATAAAACAACCATATGTAACCAAACATCTCATATGACACATATACACTTTCCATCTTTTATTCTTCCCACCCCCATCGGCCGTCCTCTCCATCTCTCTCTCAAATCCTCCTTGAAATCCCCCCACATTCTCCACCGTGTCACCACTGCCTTCCACCGCCACCACCCGCCACCCCAAAAGCGTCAAACACGAGCATTATACACACGTATAGTACACCACTATATAGCCGGAAAAAGAAGGTAAGCGAAAAAAAATCAAGAAAGTGTTATTATTTGTTTTTGTTTTCTTCTTTGTTATGATTCACAAGCAATTGTCTAACTTACATAAAAATCTTGATAAATGTCATAAATAGTTAACTAGTTGTTTTTTTGCTCTAATGTTGTTGTTCACAGAACACAAACAACAAAAGGTGCTCTAATTGGATAGGGAAAGTTGAAAATTGTGTCAAAGTTTGACTTTGATACATGGAGTCAACAGATTGTGGCTATATATGCCCTTATGAGAAGGGTAGAGAGAAAATATCAGTTTGTGATGATATTTTGAAGATGAAATCTGATAGCTTTCAAGTGGATATGGAACCCTTCTCACATCTCACCAATAGCAACAAAGATAACACCTTGAATTCAAGATTTAGTGTAAGTTCATATATATATATATATATATATATATATATATATATATATATATATATATATATATATATATATATATATATTCTCTTAAAATCATCTAATTATAATTCTTTTTTAATTTTTTATATAATATTACTTATTAATATTTATTTAGAATTACATGGGTTTGCTAGTTATGTTATGGTTTTTTCTGTTGCTTTTCACTACTTTTTTCTATTTATTATTATTATTTTTCTAATTTTTGTTGACATGTTGAGTTTTTAATTTATTTTATAATATTTATGATTTAATTCACTAAAATAAGGTTTTGTTTTGGCAATATACACTTTTTTGTTAATTTTATAACCAAATTTGCTTACGTTATCTCATATCGTTTTCTTCATTTGACAAACATCTTTTGATCGAAGTGTTTTCTTATAATCAAAATAACATCATAATATACAATCGACAGAGAACTGTTATTTTCTGAGTATATATTTTTATAATTATCTGACGTCTTAACGAAAACCTTGAGGTTTGTTATCAATTTTCATTTATTTATTTGTTTTGCCAAGGTGTTTCTATTCATATTACAGTAACTTGTTTTATACAGAAACTTTCACACATGAGTTTTCATCGTTATAAAATAATATTGAAATTATTATATATAATATAATAAGTATATTTTAGTTGTTTTTATATATAATTGACCCGTATATTCTGATTTAAAATATGTAATTATTTATTAGTTGCAACGGTGTTCATCAAGAAAAGGGGAAGAGAAGAAGATGCGTAATCCAAGCGTTGACGACGAAAAAGATGCTATTTCTTCACCTAAAGGTGACACCTTTTTTTATTTTCTCATTTAATATATTTAATTTTTTCTTTTTAAATTTAATTTGTGAAACTAAAAATTGGGCAATATTCTTATCATAGTATTTGTTGCATTCGTCTTATTCTCTTCAAATGATAAAAATCTACATATTGCAATTTTATACACATATCTATCGATCATACTTGAACTTGTAACAGTTTTATTGTGATCCAACGTCACACGGGTTATGAATTAGTAAATTTCGTGAGAGTACATAAAACATATATTGATATATCTATGCGTTCTGATGTAACGATATTACTCCCTCCATCTTACTTAATCGTCTCCTAACAAATAATTTTAATTATACAAGATTGATAAAACGTCGATTTTACGTTTATAATTTAATCAATCTTGACTTTAAAACTTGTTAAATATAATATAAACTATCTATAATAGGAAGTTTGATAATTACTTGTTGTTTTATGTTGCAAGAAGATAACGTATTTGAGACAAATGAAAATAGTATGACAGGTAACCGAAATGAGACGGAAAAAGTAATATTATAGTTAAAGTTATAACTGTAACAAAAGTATAAAATAAGTAAGTTAATAAATGTTTTGAGGTTACAATAAATACAAAAACAATATCTTTTTAAAGATATTGTATATATGAAACGTAAGATGCAAAATGAAGATAGGAAATTTTTTTTTTTTTTTTTTTTTTTTTTGAGAAAAGCGGCAATTTTAAAATGAAGATAGGAACTTCTTCCTGGTTAGTTTAACTACTCAACTAATTATTTTGACAGAAGTTAATTAATTAATATTTAAAATGGAGGACCGGTCTAAAATCAGTTGTTAAATCTCCTAAAATGGTGATATGGACTTGATTGTCATTTTATTACTAATAATTAATTTATTAATAATTAATACCTAACTCTATAATATATTATACGTGTCGATGAAATTATATATTGACAAAAGGGAACAACCATTACACGTTAAGAATGTTATTATTATTTAATTATTGATATGAATTAAAAAGACTATATATATAATGATTTGAAGGATGTGAGAACAAAAGTAATTTTCTATGTGACCCAAAAAAAAAAACGACAACCAATTATTTTTAGTAGCTTGCATCGATCTAGATATCAAGTTTGTCGTTATTTTGCAAAAAAAAATGACAATTTTCCATCATGTAAAATTAGATGTGGATCGAGCAACAACTAAATTCTAAGAGAAAAATCTCAGCCGTTAATTTATATGATATATAACCTAAATTTGCAACAATATATTTTATTTTACGTACACATTATATTTTACGTAATGCGATAAATCTGGAGAATAATCAACGGCTTAAATAATAGATAGTCTCTCTCGTTCCTCCTCAAAATTCAGCTACTACACGTCCAAGCCTTAACTCTTCTAGTCTAGTTACACGCGTACACAACACTCAATTTAAAAAAGCAAATAAAAGTCTTGTCTCAAGATGTTACTCCATCCGTACCAAAATTATAGTTCACGTTTTCTTTTTCGGGCGTCCCAAATTAATTGTCCACTTCTAAAAATAGATAGTGAAGTTTGATCGTGATTACTATATTACCCTTAATTGAAATTATTATTACACATTTTTAAGAAAGTACTAATTAATTGGTTAAGGGTAAAACTGTCATCCTGCAAAATGTAAGAAAGATAATGCAGTAATGAGCATGTTTTTATTAAACTGCGTGTTTTTTGTCGGGTGACAATTATTTTGGGACGGAGATAGTATAATGTAATAATATAATATTAATTTATAGTGTATAAATGACAATTCGAATTAACAAATTTATTCCTCTTTGTTCCTATCCAATTGATCCCAAGTGCGCGCACATGTAACTTAGAATTATTCTATACGCCTTCGGTGGAAAATTGACCTTTTTCCATATTTTATCAAATATTTTATCAAAATGTATGTATTGTTTTTGTTTAGTGTTAAAAAGTATTTTAGCTTTATATATATTAATATACATATTCCAACTTGTAATTTCAGCCATCATGTCGGAAAAGTCAATACCGGTAACCATCGGGACCGGTGAGCCACAAGTACACCACCAAATTAGTATCATCACTGCCGCCGCCACCACCACCACTGAATCGCCCACAAAAAGCAGACTCATCGGCAAACGATCGAGTAGTTTTAAACAAACTTCGATCATCAACCCTAGAAGAATCATGTTCTTCTTTGCCACATTGTAAGAACAACCCTCTTTTATGTTGTGATTTGAATTTATTGAACTATTTGAGCCTTTGAGGTGTTACAAAACCTCATGTCCACATGCATAAGTATCTCATGCATCATCACTACTACATTATATCCTCCTTATTAAATCACCTAAGGAAAAAGCAACTTCATTATGTTAATCTTATTATATTGTGCATTTAGAGTAGTACATTCTGCATTAATTTGTACCATACACATTAATAATAGTACAAATGGTTAATAAATTCCATGCACGATTTGGAATCAACCAAACATAGTATTATATCAGATAGTGGAATCAACCAATAGAGTTGTTTAATGGGAGTGGAACCAACAATGTCCACGTTTGAACATTAAATTTGTGCATTTGTACCTTATGCTTTCACATTAGTACACTTTTCATTGTCCATATGCATGAATCATTTGGCATATTCTCCCAAATGATACTAGTTCTGTTCATATTGCTACTTTGTATTACCTCGAATAAGTGTCTACATTCATGTTACCGTTAATAAAAATTAATATATATCGGTGGGTAGAGATGTTATTTGATTGGTAAATAGTATAGTTAGTGAAAATTTCTAAAAAGTGGACAATTTGATTGATACGAGAAAGTAACTAATTTGTAATGCATTAACATGGTTCAAACTAACCAAGAAAAAAAAAATTCAGAAATAATATTTTAATTAAAATACAAAAGGGTACTAAAATGCTAACTAACTTTTAATGTATTTTTCAATTGTACAGGAGTAGCATGGGAACCATCCTACTGATATACTTCACTCTCTCCATGGCTAAACACAATGGAGATGATAACTTGGTTGATCAATAGTGAGGAAGTTGATTGGATTGAGAGCAACGAAAAACCGATTTTTTTTTTTATCTTTTTGGTACACAAACGTCGAAAATTAACATACCTTCAGGCAATGGTGTTTATGAGCTCTGCTGATTTTTAGCATTTTTCTTTTCCTTTCAAGTGCTGCTCTTGCTTATACAAAAGAAAGATATATAGATAAAGGGCATTGTATATAGGGAACATTTCCTTTAAATTTATTATGCGTACTAATGAATATGAGAGATGAACACAAAATTTTACCGAAATTTTTTTAGTTATTCATTGCCTTTGCCTTTTTATGTAAAAGAGTAACTGAAGAGCGATTCATGTTCATGCCACTGGGGAAAGTTGAGCCTTTTAACTATGATGTATGTGTCATAATCGCATAATTGGTATTCATGTGACCGTTTCTGGACTTTTTCCCTGGGCATCCCAAAATGTTTACCCAATGAGTTTGGGAAAGTTGAGCCTTTTAACTCGGATGTATGTGTCATAATCGCATAATTGGTATTCATGTGACCGTTTATGGACTTTTTCCCTGGGCATCCCAAAATGTTTACCCAATGAGTTTGGGAAAGTTGAGCCTTTTAACTCGGATGTATGTGTCATAATCGCATAATTGGTATTCATGTGACCGTTTATGGACTTTTTCCCTGGGCATCCCAAAATGTTTACCCAATGAGTTTGAACCTTACCAGTACGTCCATCTTGAATATGGATTAGTTGCTTTTTAATGTAAATAATGGAAAAACCAGAACTTGATATAATCATATAATAATTTATATGCTTTGAGAAAATATCATATGATCTTAAAAGTTGTAGTCTTTTTTGCAACATGCATCTTATACAACATTTATTAGCATGAACTCGAAGTGTATCTAGTAGATCTTTGAGATTCTTGGCATGAAGGAAATTTGCTTACTGTCTTGGTAAAGTCTCAATACGATGACCGCTATTTCTTCGATTGCTTTCCCAGTTACTTCTGTGATCATCAAAAACAGTATGTTAAAATCGACTTAAACCAGTGTTTGAAAATTTGACAATATATGTTGCTGGCTTTATATGCTTATACATTTTACATACATGAGAGAAGCATACCCCATGTAATTATAATCCATAATGGATAGATGGTGGATATATATTTTAGCTTTAATAGATAAACAGAGGTTTTAGTGAAGAAAATTATATACTTTATACAGTTCATATACCACTACGATTAGGCCAACCATGATATATACCATGCTGTAGGTCATACAAACAATATATTTTCAACCTCAATGGCATGGCTTATGAGTTATCCTAAATGTGCCAACAGAAAACTATCTAAAAGAGAAACGGGTCTAACAGGTTTATAGTTGCTCAAATTGTATGTAAATGCTAACAGACTCCATATGGTAATATATTTATATATAAAATAAAACGATTATTCCAATAACATCATTTTTATAATCGTATTTAACATATATAGGATATAAAAAATATATGGACACAAAAATGTTCCTGTATCAACACAACTGACCCATTTCGCTCACCACCAGAACAACCCGTTCTGACCCATTACCCAACTTTCCTATTCTGCTACATCGTGTATCAATAATGTATGTAACATTTTACCATTGATTAGAATACGAAAAAGGTGGACGTATTGCTCAATAAACGTAATACTAACCAATAACTGGCCAAGTTGGATTTTGTGCGAAAATCTTGCTAGCATAATCCAGCTCCTCCTTCACATGAACCATCTCAGCATAACTACTTCTCTCTTCTTCAACGAACCCTAAACTCTTTGCTCGTTCTCGTCTAATATTTTGCAACATAACAGGATTTATAGTCAAACCAAACACCTTTTTCGGGTGAATCTCAAATAAAGTCTTTGGCAACTCAACACCCATAACAATAGGAACATTTGCCACTTTGAATCCTTTCTGAGCCAAATAAATCGACAATGGAGTCTTCCCAGATCGTGAAACACCAGCAACAACAATATCAGCCCTGTGCAAGTTCTGAGGTAAAGCGCCATCATCTTGTTTTATAGTAAACTCAATAGCATCAATTCTTTTAAAGTAATCTTCGGTTAGTGGAAATTTCCTTCCTGGGGCCCCACGAGCAAGCCCAGAAGGTGAGACGCCTAAATGGGATGCAATTGCATCTATAATTGGCCTAAGTATATCGATGGATCTCACACCCCATACTTTGCAGGCGTGACGAGCTGAAGCAGCGATTTTTTCATCAGCTAGTGTGTAAATGAGTATTGCGTCTTCTTTTGCTGCTTGCATTATTATCTCCATGAGCCGTTCTATGTCATTAATCTGATATTAAAAAGCAAAAACAACATGTAAACTTTGACTACAAATTGCATCCAGTGTCTACTTAACATAATTACACTCATAATTATTTGACATTAATGGGTCAAATAATTATCAAAAGGTATAGTAATCTAGGTTCTTTAATCTATTACTCCGTACTTTATTAGGTAAGGATCAGAAGTGAAAGCTCTTTGCAGAAGGAAATGATCGAGCAAAGGATGATGCAATAAGGTTCTGTTTTTTAGACCAATGCATCTAAATTTTGTGCAATATTACTACATGTTTTTGTTTGGTGCAACAATAAGTAAAACATGATGCATCAATTTGAATAAAAACACTGCATCATTATTCACTTCCTTCAATGCACTATCAATTACACCATGCTTCAATAAAACCATCTATCTAATCGCAATTATTCGATATCACATAATCACTTTCAAAACGCACATCCAAACACCTATGCACATATCTTTATACTTATTCCATCACAACTCTAACAAGAACATTTCAAATAAGTTCATTTGAATAGAAAACAAGATAATTATTACCCCAGAGAACAAACGAGTATTAACCGAACAACGATGATGAACCATAAAATGTTCAAACTGACCCAACGCCGCATTAACCGAATGCTCCGCGGTCCGACCCGACCCATCAGAAACCATATATATCTCTTTCCCTCTAACCACTAAATCATCATCATCTGTTTCTTTTAACGTACAATCTTCCAATGATGATGATGATGATGAAGATGAGGGACTAGTAAGGGAAATATTAGTGATTTGTTTGGGAAACTGATCATCTACGTGTTGTGTGGTTTGATCGTGAACCGGTGGGCGGTCTAGTTTACGGCCCGATCTGATCACTCGAGCTCTGGACCAACGGTTCACTTGGGAGCTGATGTTACTGAGTTTCCGACCGTTTGGTGCCGGAAAATGTTCAGTGTTTGGGTTGCCGGTGGATGTCGGTTCGGAGATCGGTGGCATCATGTTCTTTTCCAATCCTTTAAATCAAATAAAAAAAAGAAAAACTAAAAATTTCATATAGTGTGTTTATTCGGTGGACGTACGTTAAAAACTTTAACCCAATAACACTTTTAAACTTTTGCATTATAAAATGGGATTTGTTAATGTGTGTACTTGCATACGTTAAGGTGCATTTAATGAAGTCGAAATTTCTTTAAATAATAATATTTACATTTAATACTCATTAATTCAATCTAATAAATTCATTTTTTATGCATATATTAATTACAAATTATGTTATTTAAGAAAATTACTGGTTCATTAAATACACTTTACCAAAACCCTTATAAAATTGTAGCATATACATACTAATTTTTATGAATTTATCAAAAATAATGATCGATATATCACTACCATTGTACAAAATATAATATCAAACATTACGAGTTTCAGTTATCCTAATAATTTTACCATTATCAAAAATGATAAAACATAAACTTTCTGGGTAAAATTCCTTTTAAAAATTAATATAATATAATTATTTTGTCTCTTAAATTAATATAATTATTTTTTTTCTTAATTTTTCTGTGTCATTTTTAATAAATAAATATTTCATGTACACCAATCCTTTGACTGGGCTTATCATGAAGATTAGTTCTCTCCATCATTTTGCAGGCTGACTCGTTTGGATCAGTTGAAAGAGAAAACTGGGCTTGAAAAAGCCCAACCTTTAGATAACATTTAATGAATGATATTTTCCTACCCATCTGGAGAAAGTCCAAATTATTTGGGCTTATGTCACAGTTGCATTTCTTTCCATTTATAACGAATTAGTAACAAAGAACATTAAGGTTGCGTTTGGTTCGCGAAATGTTTACGATGAAATTAGATTTCAAGAAATGAATTGGGATTAAAGAATTTGACGACTTCAAATGCAATCCATTCTGGAACCAAACACCATTATGAAATGGAATTAAGATTTAAGTTATATCGAAGTTCATTGAATCTCGCGGACCAAATGCAACCTTAAGAGTGTTCATTCCAAAATATTGTCATCATATCGATCCCACACGTCTCAAAAGAGGCCTATGAAATCGTCTTCCAATTTTCTCATAGTTTTTTCTTTATGGTACAACGGAAGCCAACATATATAACCAAAGATCGACGTAACAATCAGTCGTGCATGAAATATAACACCCTACTCGAAATACAAGGATAATTTTTTTTTTTTTTTATATATAAAAGGAAGCGCAAGATTTAGATACAAACCATTGGATTGCATATTTACATTTCAAAATGGCAATCCAAATACATACGGTCTTTAAACCAGATTATCCTAGACATTACATACGATAAGTTTAGTGTTATAGAAATCCCAAAACATAATGTCATATCATTAACATAGTTAACAAAACAGAGTGAACTTGTCAAACATTCCATTCCTTTAGTACTTCTTGCCCACCCACATACCAAAGTAAACCTGCAAGAAGTAATGAGGGGTTAGCACGAAGCTAAGTGAATAAATCTCAAACTATCACCTAACTTAGCTTAACAAATGTCTACAGCAAAGCATAGCAACAGTAAATCATGAAGGATCGGTGGTCCTTGGAGTACCCTCATGCCGCGGTGGTTCCCCAAGTAACACTTAAAACCAACTGAAGGCCAAATCAGTGGCTAAACCGATAGCCTGGTACTATTACTACTTACAACATAATTTCAGTGAACAACACATGTACAAAGCACTTATGATGTCCAAAGTAATAGTACTCAAACCCAACACACGTTGACCCCCGACATTCATATAGTCCACAACCATCAAGGAAATCAAGGACACCAATAATTAAGCTAAATATAACCATCATGGCAAAATATTAACTTAACAATGAAAACAGTAAATTCACATTTACCCGTTGTAACCATATTGTTACAACCAAATTAGACTGAAAGTCCAAGATCCACTCACCCTTACTGACAATGTCACCCCTCAGAGATCTAGTCTCACTGAGTCTTCGCTTTATCTGAAAATGCAACTAACCCGAATTAGTCTCAAATTCAAGTTCACTATGATATAATCATGTATATAGTGTCAGATAAGAATATCTACTATACAATGTGATTAACACGAATGCACAAGTCACAAGTTATCAAATTCGTCATTTTACAACATGCAAACGCGATCCGGGTGAGAGTAAGCTGGATCGCGTTCCCATGTACAAAAGTTCTGTTACCGTTTTTCACTATCAAACGCGATCCGGGCAAGGTGGCTGGATCGCGTTCCCAAGAACAAAATCCTAGTGACTCAGCTTTTCACTGACCAACGCGATCCGGTCGAGGTGATCTGGATCGCGTTCCAAGGAACAATTCGTGTTGTAACAATTAACACCTAACAACGCGATCCTGGTGACTAGTCCGGATCGCGTTCGACACCTTTTCAACAACAATACCCAGATCAGCAAGCATTTACACACGAATCCAAAACACCAAAAATCACAAATTCAGTTGTAATACATGATTTTAACACGAAAATGACCTATACTAACATGTATAAACATATAACAACAACAAATAGCAATATCTAACACCAAGATTCATACATGCATCATGTGTTCATCCTAATTTCAACCAAAACCCAATTCATTCAAATTCATATATGAACACATAATTGATTCATCTTAAATGGACATGAAATCAGTTTATAATCAATACATAAACACATTCAAACATAGATTAACTCAAATTCGTCATCAATTTAACTTAATTTAACATTTCAACTAGAACATGTAAATGGGTATTCTTACTTACAATATTTAGATGATGAAGATGATGATACAATGAAGAGGAAGAACACAAGGAAATCAAAATCACACTCTTAACTTGATGAAATCAGATTGTGGTTATTTGATTTTGAGAAAGTGTGTTCTTAAGGTGTAAGCAAAAATCAGGAACAAAAATGGTGTTCTGTCAAAATGAATAAACAGGTGTCGACCTGATCTTTATGACTCATCAATTTGGGTATAAATTATACCCGTCCTAAATCTATTGTCTGGAACCTAAAAATCATTTGCGAGAAATAAGTTTTTATTATACCGTCAGCTAAATAAATTTAAAACATGTAATAATTCATTTATCACAATAAGCCAATTGACCAATTGACCTATTAATTTAGCTATCAAAATACACCAAGTATTTAAAAATACAATTTAAATAGCAATTAAATTAAGGGAAATACCGTATTTCAACTAGGCCAATTTTGAGGATGTTACAAATCTTCCCTCCTTAAGAAGATTTCGTCCCCGAAATCTCGCCACGCTCAAAAAGATTTGGATAACGCGCCTTCATGCTAGACTCGGTCTCCCAAGATAAGTTTGGACCCAAACTATGATTCTACTTAACCAATACCATAGGGATCTCCTTCTTTCGAAGTTTAGTCACCTTACGGTCAACAAGTTCTATGGGCTCTTCTACAAGTCTTTGGTTTAAGTCCACACTCAAGTCTTGCAATGGAAGGATTTGGGATTGGTCCTCCACGTTGCATTTTCTTAGATAGCACACATTAAAAGTATCATGAATACCCGACAATTCAGGAGGAAGATCTAATGACACCGTTTGATCATTGACGACATGTAACACCTGGTCAAAAAGTCAAATTTCGCGCCAATTTTAAACTTTAATTAATTACATTTTTATGGTTCAAATGAAATATTTTATTTAAAATATTTACGAAATAATATAAACAAAATCATGAAAGTAAAGTATTAAATTTATTTTACCTTCGGTACAAAAACACGGGTATTCTATACTGCAATTGTGGACAAAATACCCACATGGTTGGGGATGAGCCGGCCTAAACCAACCCACCCCCATTCCACTCTTTCATTTTCATTTTCTTCTTCTTTTTCTCATCCCTATCTCTCTCTCATTCTCTAACAACAACAACAACAACCAACAACATCAACAACAATATCATCATCATCAAAAATCGGAATCATCATAATCATCGTCATTTTCGGAGCTCATCATCATCTTCATCTCCTTCACCATCATCTTCATCTCCATTTTCATCAAAAAGTAAGATTTCTCACTTTCTCTCTCTAGAAATCGTTTCTCATTCTATAAATTACTTAGATTACTTCAAAATACATGCTAGAAGCTTTCTATAACATCAAAACACCCAAAAATCGAGCCAAAACTCGATTTGGATCTTGAAATCGTCGAACAGACGACGACGTCGCATTTGGACCGAAAACAGTGCTGCGACGTCGCAGCCAACGTCGCAGCTCAACGTCGCATGAAATTGCGAACGTCGCATATAGCGACGTCAACCCTTACGTCGCACTAAACACTGACGTTGCATATAGCGACGTAGCCCATAACGTCGCATTGACTTGCGAATGTCGCACATAGCGACGCAAGACCCTACGTCGCCTCTGACGTCGGAGCTGACGTCGCATCTGACGTCGCAGAACCTTAAAAACCTATGTTTTTCACTAAGTATTGACAACCAAATTTTACCACTCGATTTTACCCGAATTTGGATTTCGAATGCGTTTTCTTCAAAGCAAAGTAGTAGAAATAAAAAATTTTCCAAGCTGACCTGGCAGCTCGACCCCAGCCAGGGGCTCTGCCCCTTGGACCCCGCTACCAGGGGCGCTGCCCCCGGACCCCCGTACACCATTCCCAGACTTCAACAACAAATGCATACATGAACAACTCGCTTAGACAAACTGATTTGTCTCATACTTATATAACCTCACGTGTTTAGGACACTAGAAGGTTACCATTCGGACGACGCGCGTATCATCGTATCGCTAACAACTCACAGGTGAGTTTCATAGCCCCACTCTTTCAACTGTTTTACTATTTTCGGGGTGAAACACATGCTCAATTTCTGTTTTCGAATTATATTAATAATCGTTTATAACTCACAACTAGTTTATTACTGTATGTAATACAAAATGTGTAATACTTAGGAATTACACCCGAAATATTGTTTTAGGACAATATCAATACTTAACCTAGATAGGTTACAATCGCACCCAGTTAGGTCTTTGGAAGACGATTACCAACACATAACTTGATTTAGTTATCAAAATCTTTGGCCATATTGTCACGGGACAATATCATTGAATACATTAGAACTAGTTAGTTCTACCTGCACTGGACAACATCTATACTGTTACAAGTTTAGTTATTCTTTAAGAACTAAAACTGTCGACACACTTCATTTTCACTAGAATGGGAACTAAACCTAAGTGAACATTTTCTCAAGACTCTGTTATATATACTTGCTAGGCTTTAGGCTAGGAGTATACAATATGATCACACGTTAGTACAGACTTCTTATATTAATACAACTCAACTGGTGACGACTCTGGCTCAGGATGTAATCCAACCAGGGATGGTCCCCCGGCTCATGATGTAATCCAACCGTGGGGGTGTCATCTGATGAATATCTACATACTATTATACGACCTACTTAGTCAGGCATGTCGAGTACTGCTGGCTCTCAAACAACTTAGTCGGGCATGTCGTTGTACTGCCGGCTCAATCACAAATTGCTACGAGCAATTCCAAAAACGATGCCGCGGTATTGCAGCGGGCACCAAACGATGCCACGGTAAAGTGGGCACAAAACGAAACCACGGTATTGCAGTGGACGAAATTTCAATCAATGGATCAGCGAGTGATACTCGGGATTCACAATAAGTTAACGGATCGGTGGTGCTGCCACGCGAGGCCGTTAGCTCAATTCAAGTCCGGGTTAGCTTATGCTAATCGGGTAAACGGACACGTTAAACGTTTTCAAACATAGATCTGCGGATCTACAATTATTTGTTGCTGGATGCAACACATCATATATTAAAACATAGATCTGCGGATCTACAATCATTTGTTGCTGGATGCAACACATCATATATTAAATCATAGTTCTGCGGGACTATAATTACTTGTTATCATACGACGCGGTCATGAAATCAAATAAATAGTTATAGGCAGGTATTGCCTTACGTTTATCGACACAACTACCTCTTAGGTATCAAGGCATGGAATGCCATATTTATTTATATGTACTTAGGTACATGACTAGAACAATTAGGTATGAGATACCTCGATTATACGTGTACACATTGGTGTTACAAACTTCAATATAATACTTATCAAGCTGGCTGAATTTGAAATGACTTTTCAAAACATACAGAGTTTTATTACATCATGATTTCAACTAACAATCCTATGAACTCACCAGCTTTATAGCTGACCTGTTTTAGCATGTGTTCTCAGGTGCCCAGCAGGATTAGGATTTCTACAAGATTATGCTAGCTCGAGTCGCATGATTTCAAACAATTGGGACTACTCTACATTTACTTTTGTATTTTCAAATTATGTATTTGAAATTTCTATTAAACTTGCCACGTTGTAAACGTTCTATTTTGATAAATGTATAATTATTTTCAAACGTCTCATTTAGAGTCGTTCATTATGTATCTTATGCTGTGATATTTAATTTGGTAACACCCGACCCGATCGCTTCCGCAAACCGAAATTTGAGGGTGTTATACGACATGTCGAATTTTAAACGGTCCGATGTATCTAGGAGCTAGTTTACCACGTTTCCCAAACCTTATAACACCCTTCCAAGGTGAAACTTTCAAATAAACCAACTCACATTCTACAAACGAAACTGGTCGATAACGTGGGTCAGCATACTGCTTCTGTCTATCACGGGCAGCTTTTAATCTATCTAAGGCTATAGCTACCTTATCGGCTGTAATTTGAACTATGTCAAGACCTGCAAACTGCTTTTCACCCGCCTCTAACCAACAAGTGGGTGTTCTACACCTACGACCATACAACATTTCATAGGGTGGCATGCCTATACTAGAATGGAAAGAATTATTATAGGCAAAATCAACTAATGGTAAATGGGAATCCCACGACCCACCAAATTCTAATACACATGCCCGCAACATGTCCTCCAAGGTTTGAATGGTGCGTTCCGACTGACCATCCGTCTGAGGATGATAAGCCGTACTCAAATTGACCCTAGAACCCAATTCACGCTGTAAATTCTGCCAAAAACCTGACACAAATCAAGAATCTCTGTCTGAAACAATCGACAACGGAATCCCATGTCTAATGACCACTTCATTAATGTACAATTGCGCCAATTTACTTAATGATGCCGTCTCACAAGTAGCAAGAAAGTGAGCACTCTTGGTCAATCTATCGACAATTACCCAAATCATATCGTTACCCTTAACAGTTCGAGGTAATTTGGTCACAAAATCCATGGTAATATGCTCCCATTTCCACTCGGGAATCTCAAGTTGTTTCAAAGTTCCATACGGTTTCTGATGTTCGGCTTTTACTTGAGAACAAATGTGGCAAGATTCAACAAACCGCGCTATATCCAATTTTAAAGTGGGCCACCAATACAATGGTTTCAAATCATGATACATCTTGGTGCTTCCTGGGTGAACCGACAATCTAGACTTGTGAGCTTCCAACAAGATTACATCTCGAAGACCGCCAATAAAAGGAACCCAAATTCGAGACTGAAACATTTTCAATCCACGAGAATCCTCGACCAATAAGTCTTTTCTTTTAAGCATAACCTCGGATTTTAAGTTATGATCCAATAATGCCTCCATCTGTGCCAATTTCAATTTATCAATCAAGTCCGAAAAGACCTCCAATCGCATAAAATAGACTCTCTCTGATTTTCCTTTACGGCTCAACGCATCAGCCACAACATTGGCTTTACCCGGGTGATAACGAATCTCACAATCATAATCCTTAATCAGTTCCAACCATCTCCTTTGTCGCATATTGAGTTCTTTCTGAGTGAACATATACTGAAGACTCTTGTGATCCGTACAAATAACACATTTCGTACCATAAAGGTAGTGCCTCCAAATTTTTAAGGCAAAAACCACAGCTGCGAGTTCCAAGTCATGGGTAGGATAGTTAATCTCATGAGGTTTCAACTGACGTGAAGCATAGGCAATAACACGGTCTCGTTGCATCAAAACACAACCTAAACCCGCATGTGAAGCATCACAATATACAATAAAATCCTCAGATCCGTCAGGTAAAGCTAAAACCGGAGCCTGACACAACAATTGTTTCAAGGTCTGAAAAGCCAATTCCTGTTGATCGTTCCACAGAAATTTTACATCCTTACGAGTTAGCTTAGTCAATGGACCCGCAATCTTGGAGAAATCTTTAATGAATTTTCGGTAATAACCTGCCAAACCCAGAAAACTCTTGATCTCTGTCGGAGATTTAGGTGATTGCCAATTCATGACAGCCTCAATTTTAGATGGATCCACTTTAACCCCATCTTCACAAATGATGTGCCCCAAAAACTGAACCTCACGAAGCCAAAATTCACATTTCGAAAACTTAGCATATAATTTCTCCTTTCTCAAGGTGTCAAGAACTAAACGCAAATGTATTTCATGATCAGATTCAGATTTAGAATAAACTAAAATATCATCAATAAATACAATGACAAATTTATCAAGAAAAGGCCGACAAACCCTATTCATCAAATCCATGAAAATTGCTGGAGCGTTAGTCAACCCAAAAGGCATAACAAGAAATTCATAATGACCATAGCGAGTGCGAAAAGCTGTTTTAGGGATATCCTCCCCACAAACCCGAACTTGGTGATAACCCGATCTCAAGTCTATCTTAGAGAAAAATGAAGATCCTTGCAATTGATCAAACAATTCATCTATTCGGGGCAAAGGATACTTATTCTTTACTGTCCTCTTATTCAATTCTCTATAATCAATACACATACGGAAAGTGCCATCTTTCTTTTTAACAAATAATACAGGAGCACCCCAAGGAGAAGAACTGGGTCTAACAAAACCCTTATCTAATAATTCCTGAATTTGATTCATCATTTCACGGATTTCGGAGGGAGCTAATCTATAAGGTGCCTTAGCTACCGGGGTAGAACCAGGAATTAACTCAATTTTATATTCTACTTCTCTAACCGGAGGTAAACCAGGCAATTCATCAGGGAAAACATCCGAATACTCAGAAACAACTCGGACATTACAAATGGCTTTCTTTTCTAGCTTAGCATCGACAACATAGGCTAAATAAGAATCACACCCTTTAGCTAGAGATTTTCTAGCTTTCATCATAGAGATCAAAGGTATACTACCCCTATCCCTTTCCCCTCGAGCCACGACATATGACTCGTCTGAGATTGGGATTTTTATCAGCTTCTTATAATCTATATTGGCTTTATTACGACTCAACCAATCCATGCCTAACACAACATCAAATCCATGAATAGGCATCAATAGAAAAGAAACAGGGAAACTATGACCCTCAATCAAAATACTAGCTCCTGTCACCGATGTGGTAACCGAAACTAACTTTCCATCCGCTACCTCAATCTCAATTGGTTGTGAAATACATGTAGGTGTCAATTTAAGTCTATCACAGAATACCAAGGACATAAAGGAACAATTTGCCCCTGAATCAAATAAGGCGCATGCCGGTACTGAATTTATAGGAAATGTACCAGTTATGACGTCCTCGGCTACCACAGCTTCATCCACGGTCATTCGAAAAGCCCGACCCGTTGGAGCGGGAGGATTCTTTCTTTTCTGGCCAGAAGATGACGATGACCCTCCGACCGTGCCCGATTTTTGCTTCCCTGCCTCTGGACATGCACTCGAACGATGTCCTTCCTTGCGACAATTCCAACACACTGGCTTAGGAAAAGGACAATCCTTGATGTCATGACCGAACTGACCACACTTAATACACCTAGCAGTCTGAGGTGTACAATGTCCCGTGTGCCTAGACTTGCAATTTTGGCACCAATTTGATCTATCCACTGAACCACCAATAACATTCGGTTTACGGTTATTATTATTACCTTGCCATTTCTTCTTTCCCTGACCTGACGTAGATTCACCTTTGGGTTTCATTGGGGACTTGTCTTTAATCTCCAAATCATGAGCTCTAATATCGCCGTCCACAGAACGGGCCAAATCAAAAGCTTGGTTAAGATCTCCTGCAAGTCTCACAGTAGTTCGATAAGTATGGGGTAACATTCCAACAAAATGGTCAATCTTTGTCCTTTCATCCGGTACCCATTGATGTACAAATCTCAACTTATCGGTAAACTGGGAGATAAGGTCCTCTATAGTCATACTGTCAGTCAATTGCATATCCAAGAATTCACGCCTAATGCGAGTCATGTCATACCCGGAGCAATACTTCTTACAAACCGCGTTATGGAAATCGGACCATGTAATGGAAGCTTTTTGCTGAGGTGTTAAATGAGATGTGATAGAATCTCACCATCCCATTGCCGGACCCTTTAAAAGTTGCACTGCATAAGTTACCTTGATCTCATCCTCACATCGGCAAACCTCAAATTTTCTTTCGACATCCCTTAACCAATCCATGGTCACAGAAGGATTTGTACTCCCAAAGAAATCTGAAGGTCCACTAGACTTAAAGGTCTTAAATGAACATAATTTTTGCTGAGGTGGAGGAGGAAATACCGGAAACTGATATCCAGAAGGTCCTGAAGAAGAAAAAGGAGCTGATGTCTGGTAGTAAGTAGGCGGTGGCATAGAAAACTGTGATGTCACTAACGGACGTGTAATCGTACTAACCGCCGGAATCTGTCGGGATGTTCTAGCTTGTTGTTCATATAATTCCTTATATTTGTTTAACTCATCCTCCAAATACAAAGTGTACTCATCACGGCTCAATTCACTTGCAGGGAGTGTAGTATTAGTCTGACCTTGGCTTTGAGACTGAATTTCTGGAGGAGAGTCTCTCGCTCCAGAAGCATTGATCGGGGTACTGGTCGGAGCGTTACTTTCTGCCATATCCTGTATCACCACAACATATCTCATAACCCGTTAATTGTTAGTACTTAGCAATACTAACCAAATCATATTCACTAGCTCAATCCCCTTCCCAGGAATGTTTGACTAACACAAATAGATTTGGGATTGAACAATTAACCTATGTTCAATTCGCCCAAATCATTGCTCTGATACCAATTTATAACACCCTACTCGAAAATACAAGGATAATTTTTTTTTTTTATATATAAAAGGAAGCGCAAGATTTAGATACAAACCATTGGATTGCATATTTACATTTCAAAATGGCAATCCAAATACATACGGTCTTTAAACCAGATTATCCTAGACATTACATACGATAAGTTTAGTGTTATAGAAATCCCAAAACATAATGTCATATCATTAACATAGTTAACAAAACAGAGTGAACTTGTCAAACATTCCATTCCTTTAGTACTTCTTGCCCACCCACATACCAAAGTAAACCTGCAAGAAGTAATGAGGGGTTAGCACGAAGCTAAGTGAATAAATCTCAAACTATCACCTAACTTAGCTTAACAAATGTCTACAGCAAAGCATAGCAACAGTAAATCATGAAGGATCGGTGGTCCTTGGAGTACCCTCATGCCGCGGTGGTTCCCCAAGTAACACTTAAAACCAACTGAAGGCCAAATCAGTGGCTAAACCGATAGCCTGGTACTATTACTACTTACAACATAATTTCAGTGAACAACACATGTACAAAGCACTTATGATGTCCAAAGTAATAGTACTCAAACCCAACACACGTTGACCCCCGACATTCGTATAGTCCACAACCATCAAGGAAATCAAGGACACCAATAATTAAGCTAAATATAACCATCATGGCAAAATATTAACTTAACAATGAAAACAGTAAATTCACATTTACCCGTTGTAACCATATTGTTACAACCAAATTAGACTGAAAGTTCAAGATCCACTCACCCTTACTGACAATGTCACCCCTCAGAGATCTAGTCTCACTGAGTCTTCGTTTTATCTGAAAATGCAACTAACCCGAATTAGTCTCAAATTCAAGTTCACTATGATATAATCATGTATATAGTGTCAGATAAGAATATCTACTATACAATGTGATTAACACGAATGCACAAGTCACAAGTTATCAAATTCGTCATTTTACAACATGCAAACGCGATCCGGGTGAGAGTAAGCTGGATCGCGTTCCCATGTACAAAAGTTCTGTTACCGTTTTTCACTATCAAACGCGATCCGGGCAAGGTGGCTGGATCGCGTTCCCAAGAACAAAATCCTAGTGACTCAGCTTTTCACTGACCAACGCGATCCGGTCGAGGTGATCTGGATCGCGTTCCAAGGAACAATTCGTGCTGTAACAATTAACACATAACAACGCGATCCTGGTGACTAGTCCGGATCGCGTTCGACACCTTTTCAGCAACAATACCCAGATCAGCAAGCATTTACACACGAATCCAAAACACCAAAAATCACAAATTCAGTTGTAATACATGATTTTAACACGAAAATGACCTATACTAACATGTATAAACATATAACAACAACAAATAGCAATATCTAACACCAAGATTCATACATGCATCATGTGTTCATCCTAATTTCAACCAAAACCCAATTCATTCAAATTCATATATGAACACATAATTGATTCATCTTAAATGGATATGAAATCAGTTTATAATCAATACATAAACACATTCAAACATAGATTAACTCAAATTCGTCATCAATTTAACTTAATTTAACATTTCAACTAGAACATGTAAATGGGTATTCTTACTTACAATATTTAGATGATGAAGATGATGATACAATGAAGAGGAAGAACACAAGGAAATCAAAATCACACTCTTAACTTGATGAAATCAGATTGTGGTTATTTGATTTTGAGAAAGTGTGTTCTTGAGGTGTAAGCAAAAGTCAGGAACAAAAATGGTGTTCTGTCAAAATGAATAAACAGGTGTCGACCTGATCTTTATGACTCATCAATTTGGGTATAAATTATACCTGTCCTAAATCTATTGTCTGGAACCTAAAAATCATTTACGAGAAATAAGTTTTTATTATACCGTCAGCTAAATAAATTTAAAACATGTAATAATTCATTTATCACAATAAGCCAATTGACCAATTGACCTATTAATTTAGCTATCAAAATACACCAAGTATTTAAAAATACAATTTAAATAGCAATTAAATTAAGGGAAATACCGTATTTCAACTAGGCCAATTTTGAGGATGTTACATGAAACGTGGATCGTTTATATATATTTTTTCGTATAAAATGCCAACCTTCTTTGTTCTAATAATTAACATGTACAACACTCTTTTTAAAACCAAAGGGTGCACTTCTTAATTAGTTTCCACTTAAATAAATCAATGTACACAATTCTTAACTTAGACTGATATATACCACGATTGTAATTAAGACGTACTTTAGCTCTAATTAGTTGGCCTATACGTTTATTAATTTCACATCTTAAACCTTGAAAGGCCTTTTTTGTGACCATGTATCTTGACATCATCTTCAACCTGTTGTCTGAATTCTTCGAAACTGAATCTTCTATATACTGAATTCTGAGCATCACTTTGTATCATTGTATCATAAGATGGACAGAAGAAAAAAGCTGTTGAAAACCTCTCGACGTGCGTATTAGCGACCACACGATGCTCAACACTTTTGTAAACATTATTACTCCATGCCTGCAAAAAAAAAGGAATGTATACATGAAAAAAGATGTTAATTTGCATGTAAATCGATATGGAGTAGCACGGAGCACTGTCTATTATTTTCCGAGTGAATGATGATTCATGGCATGCATGTGCCTAAAATGTATGTATAAATATGTGTCTAATGAAATAATCAAAAAATGTCAAAATGATTAATGATTGTTAATAGATTTATTTATATAAAGAGAAGTACTTCATCCGTTCTAAAATTATTGTCCACGGACAAAAATATGCAGTTTAAGAAAACATAATTATTACACTGTATTTCAATGCACTATGAAAGTTTTACCCTTACGTTTTACCTACCTTTTTTTCTGACATATATACAAAGTATGGGTATAACAGGAATTTTAGTTAATTATATCATTCTACTTTTGAAAGTGGACAATTAATTTGGGATGTCCAAAAAGGGAAACGTGAACTATAAATATGGGACGAAGGGAGTAATAAAAAAGGAATCCAATCAATCCATATGTCAAACGTTAAAAGTTAGAAAGAATCATACGCACATTTTAAATACTTATGAGTAGGGATAGCAATCACCACTTCATGGATCCCTATCCAATCCGATTCACCAGTGGTGGATATAAATGAAATAAATAGATATGAGTATGGATGTGGATATCAAATATGTCATCCACGGATGCATTCATTTACCACACGAAAAGATTTTTTTAATATCTTTTATAAATACATTAGGATAAAATAAAACTTTAAGTCTCAGTTTAGTGTTGAAATGACTAATTGATAATGAAAAGTTATTTGTCATACCAGGTTATCTAATACAATACTTTCAACATTAATATATGGTCGATTTTAAGTATTGTCTATTATGTAATATATTTAAATTTAACTCTTAATCTATATTCAATGTAAGCGATTATTATCATTTATGATAGTTTAGTGTTATTATTATGATCAAATTCGTAATAACTCTGATTATTTTCATTTAAAATTTAATTTATCGAAATAATTGTTAATATCCAATGGTTGATCCATTAACCCGTTTAACTTGACGGATATGGATATGGATGAATAAATTAAAATTAAATGGATATGGATCGGATGTGAAATATGGCTCCACCCGATCCATATCCGATCCATTATCATCCCTACATATGACAGATCTCTTTGCATATAGTTTACTAGCGGTGTTATTCGGACGGATTATTCGGATTTCGTATTATTCGGTTCGGATTATTCGGATTTTGGACAATCTCAAGTTAATCATTAATCCAATCCAAGTAAGAAACGGATTAATCGGATACAGGTTAAACGGTTTCGGATTGTTGTTCGGATTAAACGGTTCTATCCGAATAAGTTCAAGTTGGGCGTGTGATATCGAGTAAGACTAATTTTACATTTAAAACAATTATATAAACAAACAAAAGATGTAATGATAGATCATATTATAAGATTCAAATTCCACTTTCAACTTCTAACATACAACTTAATCCAAAACAGATTCGTAGTTTGGAAATCAAATAAACTTCTAGATGGTTCAAAACTATTACAGAGTAGTATATAGTGTAATTAAAGATTTTATTTGTAATTAATTTTTATATGGAAAATATTAATATATTATCAAAAAATATATTAATTAATTATTACTTAATCCTTATTCGGATTATTCGGATATATCCAAACATTTTAATTTTGATCTTTTATCATATCCGTGTAATCCATTTAAGCAATCCATAATCCGAATATATCCTGTCCATCTAACCTAAATCGGATTTGGATCGGATGGATTATTCGGATTCGAATAAAAGTGACACCCCTATAGTTTACACCATCTGCTAAATAAACTATTTTCAGGATTAAGATTAAGTGTTTAAATTTTCATTTTAGTTTATTTCAATAAAAATATATCTACTATTAAAACTAGATAATCAATAATGTACAGCGAAAACCAGACATTTGACATTTATAATGTATTTTTTTTACTTGCTTAAAAGTGTGTGCCATTTATCAATGAGATGTTTTTTTTTTAACATGATATATAGTTTGTACCTGAAGAAGATCTCCAATGTTGATGATTAGAGCATTTGGATTAGGTTTAACACCTATCCATTTCCCTTCTTTTACAAGTTGTAGCCCTCCAATTTGATCTTGGTGTAAGATGGTTAAAAAATCACTATCGGTATGTGGCATTAACCCGAAGACTTGTGAGGAGACGGGACAAACTGGATATCTGTTCAAACGGAGAAAGCAAGTTGTTCGTGAACAATTTTCCTTGAAATAGTCAGGTCTATTGCCTAGTTGCTTGGCCAGAATCTCTGCTAGTCTTTGTGATAGGTCATGCATCTTCGTCGCAAGCTCTTTCATTGTTGCGCTGAATGAGAACGGAGAGTAAATGTGAACAACGATATATTTGAAACTTTTAAGAACGAGATAATCAGTAAGTTATGCATATATAGTACGTTATATGCATTGTAAAAAAATGCATAAGCAACCCGGCCTTTGGCAGTTTTCAACGATGAGTTTCACGATCATAATGTATGGGAGAGGAAATCATGTGACACATATTTAAAGGGACACGAGGATGATAATTGTACTCATAACGGGAAAATTATACTATAAGAGCGAGGGTTTGGCCGCGGAGATAAGTAACACTGGTTACTTTTTATACGTATGAAATAATGTATTTTATTCATGTAGGACTAACCTTATTGAGATATTTCTATAAAAAAATATACACATACATGCTGTTCAATTTTTTTTTTTTTAAATGACTGCGCTTTCATAAAGGTGACAAAATGTGTAAATGGCATGGCAACCACTTGCAGTGGTGCAGCCCTTTCAGGGGCATTCTCATCTCCACGTCAGCGTTAACTTCACGTCAGCGCTTGCAATGGTAAACCCAGAATGTTCAGAACGCCTCCTAGGAACCACCAATTTAATTTAATTTTTATTTAAACAATAAACATTCAAAAAGAAAAAGTAAAAACGAATTAAAAAATCAATTTTAATCCAGAACGCTTCACCCATGCCCCGTGCTTTCATGCAGAACGCCCCTCAAAACGCCCCACTGCGCCCGTTCAGGGGCGTTCTCAATCCAAAAATTCGCCCAGAACGCTGCACTGCAAGTGGTAAACGTGCCTGAGTTTTGTAACAGTAGCTGAATTGTCGCATGTGAGGGTGTAAATTAAAGTACATTGATTAAAGTATTTGATGATAATGACAGGTGGCAAAAACGACCCGTTAGGGTTAACGCTCAATACCTCTCACGTCCAATCCCAATTCGGATAGTATTTATAATTTTTATATTCATAACAAATTTTGTTTTGATTTCATTTTATGTTAAAATTTCCATTTAATTATTCATCTAGTAGCCGATACATTAAAGTCAGTATATTTTTATTATATATGTATCTATAACTTATTAATCTCATTTTATTTGCAAGTGAGAACAATTACCATAATATTCGCACCTAAATATGTGTACATAAAATTTATTTATGCTGCATACAAATTATACTTTGTACGTACTTATTTGTGTGGAGATTAAATTTATGAACATTAGCGAAGAAATCGCGTATCATATATAGATTGATCGGTAGAATTATAAGTGTATATGAAATAAATTTTAATGTTTATGTGTAGGGAAATTATTATTTTTTTAGAATAAATTCTTAAAATTCTTAAATAAAATTATTTGTTTAAACACCTTTTGGTATCCATGTCTATAAAAGGGTGTTTGAGATTTTGCTTAAATAAGCGCTTATCTGCTTATTTGTTTTTTTACAGCACATAAGCAGATGCAAACATCTCTATGAAAATTGTTGTTCTGTTTATTTACTAAGGAATAAATACTTAAAAATAACTAAGATGTCGCCTACTTATTTTTTAAGCATATAAGTGCTTAAAAATAAAGCCAACACCCCCTAAATGTGAACATATTGATTAAATTTCACACCCCCTAAATGTGCGTAGAAAAATGCTTAAAAAATGATGTGTCGTCACTGCAACATATATAGCTAGTTTATACTTTTTTTATCTTGAAAAAGAGAAGTAATTAGCTACTTTGAAATCTTATTTGAGAACTTGATGACAGAAAGTGCAATAACTTTATAACTTACCTGAGAGTAGAGACGTCAACAGTCGCTGAGATGCCAGCCAGCCGTACATGAAACGCTTCAGACCATGCAATCTGCTTCAAGCAAGTAGCGGTCGGAGTACCCCAGCGGTAACTCGTGGCCAAGTAATTAAGATATGGGTGAATATTGTTAGCCTTTTCTTGAAATGGTCTCTTGAACAACTTCATTTGTTCACACCTCATATTAGCCAAAACCTCCAACGAAACGCCATGATTAATCACTTGGAAAAATCCCAATTCTTGTGATGCTTTCACTATCTCACTCTTGCAGTTTTCTTCGTCGAGCCGTATGTTTAACCGGTTGAGGTCGATTAATGGGAGCTCTCCTTCTTCTACAACATCGAAAACATTGTTGTCGTTCTTATTATTAGCTTCATTGTCAAATAGTTTCTTGTAAAACTCTTGAAATGGTGGATCAGACGATTCCATTGAAATTGCCTGCGATTTTTAAGAGATATTATATTAGAGAGTTTGCTTCTTTTTCAAAATCTAGGACATTTTGCTAAACCCTTATGAGAAATATAACAAATGGTTTATGGTTTGTTTTAATCTTGATTACTCTTGCAAAGGGTAGATACGGACAACAGCTAATAAGTCACACCTCCCGTCCCATGGATATTATATGGAAACTCTTGCCCGCCGGAACTAAAGTGTGCTACACGCCTTAGAGTTGGCACTAGAAGCACAGCCCACAGTGATTAAACTTTACACTTTATACTATTGTATGCGACATACTTTTATTTGTTCTAATGTATGTAGTGATCTTGTAAATATGATCTATTGTATGTATTATTTCCTTTTTGGGTAAGACCAAAAAAGGAAACTTTCCTTTTTTGGCTTTACCCAAAAAGGAAATTTACATACAATAAATCATATTTACAAGTTCAATGCATAGAATAGAAGTTTTCAAAGTTTGACTCATACAATAGTAAAAAGTGTAAAGTTTAATACATAACAAAACAATAAACCCTTTGAAATTTGTCAACCGTGTACACATGTATTCGATAAATATGCTCATTTGGCAACCCTGGAAATCAGATCAGATCAAGAGAGTGTTTATTACTCTTTAACCGTTTGAAAGTGGACGAATAATTTGGAAAGCATTATATATTTTGGCTATCATTGCATATATAGACATATAGTTAACTAATACTGTAGTTGTTTACAATGCTAGAATTAGTGAGATTCTGGTGACAAGAAATAAAGACAGAAAAAATAGAAAACAAAAACAGTGAAAAACTAGACAGCAGAAAATGGAACAAATTAGAAGCTAGCTAGCTTAAAAACCAGATATGAATTGAATCGATTAAGCTAAACTATATGGCAACAACCATTGAATCTAGGGTTAATTAATTTTTAATGTATATAATTATGCGTTGACCATCATTGTGTGTACGTAACAAAATTGACCGTCATTGTACGTTCGAAACAATTTATGTTTGTACATTGTGTGTACGTAACAAAATACACACAATGTACAAACATAAATACTTTTGTACATACAATGTCGATCAATTTGTTACGTGCACATAATAAAAGTCAACACATAGTTATATACACATACATAAGCACTTACCCAATAATTTTGAAGACATCCTGATAACCAAGCTAGCTACACGATAACTATCATATAATTTTGAAGGGCAAAATGATCTACCAATTATTGAGCACCAACAATTCTCTTAACCTTTAGATAGATGAAGATTCGTCGTTGCACCTTTCTAAGCTCTAGGGCTCTAGGCTAAATAACATGGCAGATTTAAGATTCTTAACTAAGATATGCATCGGCATGTAGAAGATTTGAGTACTCAACAATTTCTCAAAATTCTATGTTCCTTCGATTTTGTACCATTGTATATATAAATTTGGTTCATAGACCGACATGTCATGAGAAAGAAGACCACCTGGCCTAACGTGGACCACTAATTGAACCTGCATTACGAAGGATATTTATTGTTGATCTTTTTGTGCTATAGAGTTGAAAAGAAGGAATGGAAAAGGAATGTAATAGTTAATAGAAAGTTACAGTTACAAAAATTACGTTCATTTTCATGTAAGTAAATAATTGATACATGTAAAAATAGGATGAGTATTTGTAAATGTATTCAACTTTATTAAAAGTCCATAGTATGTATCCAACTTATAACACTTCTATTGTATATGTCTAACTTTCAAAAATCTCTATTGTATGTATTGAACGTTATTTTTGATGATGTGTCCTTCCTAATATGTGTCACGTGTCATCCATATAATTTAACACATAATCAAGAAAATCATCCAATACATACAATAGAGATTCTTAAAAGTTAGATACATAAAACAGAAGTGTTATAAGTTGAATACACACTATAGATTTTTTACTGTAATTTAGTACATTTAATTACTCATACTTATCCAAAAAAACATAAAGCTCAGCTCTTTTTGTTATTACCGAAAGTTATGATGTCGTTTCTTCAGGTACGTTCCATTTCTTCCCAAAAGTATGAGAAAACAAAAAATCGTATAAAATCTATAATTTCCTTTCACCTTTTTTAGCCTTGAATCTCCTGAACATAGTTTAGTAAAGGGTTAAGTGTTTGTAAATGTATATAACTATGCGTTGACTTCTTTAGTGTGTACGTAACTAAATTGACCTCCATTGTATGTACGAAACTATTTATTGTTATACATTGTATGTATTTTGGTGACGTGTTATCAAATATAAGGTGACAAGTGGCATCTTTACCAGTTGACAAGTCACCAAAATTCATACAATGTACAACAATAAATAGTTTCGTGCATACAATGACGGTCAATTTAGTTACGTACACACTAAAAAAGTCAACGCATAGTTACATACATTTACAAATACTTAACCCTTTAGTAAATGTAAAGTTCACCCCATCCGAGTATCTAAAGATCATATATAAGCACATCATGTTCAAGAATTTTAAGATAAACATCAACGAAATTTGTATTCTCACAAGTCTTCTATCTGTCTGGCTAGAAATCAAGTACATATTGAACGCGGAATCTGTAACTAATTACCAGAAATTTATAAATCCTAGGCTTCCCGGATCTGATCCACATGAAAGTTTAGAGCGGCCAATACAAATATAGGATCCATCCAAGTCCACTTCTTGAACATGATCGATATGATGAAGGAAAACTTGAAAAGGAATGGTGTGATTAGGAAATGATTGGACTTTTTTTATAAATATTGTTTTCTTAGGGTTAGAACTAGGGCTCAAATTTACAACTGACAACAATGTGCTTAAGCATGCTAAGGGTAATTAAGCATCGTCCTTCTGTTTATACTTGATCGATTGTAATTTAAAATGTTTCTGAAACTAGCATGTCACTCTCACATCAAGTATCAAGATCATGAAAATTGATCGACAACCCTAATATAATAGTTAGTTTGTTTCTTCAAGTTGTAATAACTTGCTAGAAACTAGCTATCTCATATATATGGAGCATCTGAATGGCTTCACAATTGGTAAACAACGATCTTGTTGATTTAGTAAAAAAAAAAAAACCCTATTTCCTTCAGATAGTAGATCAAAGAAGTTACATATCGGTTTTAACGATTCTTACTTGGTTTTGAAGTGACCCCAAGTTATCAGGCTCCATTGCTAGATCAGTAAGTAACTGCAGGTTTTGAAGATATATGAACCTGCATTAAAGTAAGCATATAGAACAAATAAAGTTGATCCATTAATGCTCCATCAACACAATCTATATGGCAAAAAGTATAACTCAACACAGAAATGATCGATCGATATGAAGAAGCTTTTATTAATTCACAAATTCAATTAATTAGTCTTATATTGAACACAAACTTTTCTTTATCACAAGTTAAATAATTATTCTTGATCACAAATTAATATATCCAAAAAAAAAAAAAAAATCAAATTGTGTGGGTAGTATACGTGAGACTTGTCCCTCCCAAAAAAGTTGCAGATAAATAAATGCAGACAAAACATGAATCTGACAAGAAGCCTAATCAAAGTGTCTAGATTTTATATTCATATGACGGCAAGAGCAAAAATAAAGTACATGAAGATAGAACCACAAATTGAATTCAATCCGCTTAGATAGGTTGCGTTTCGTTGAATTCAATCCGCTTAGATAGGTTGCGTTTCGTTCGCAGAATTATTTCTAAAACCCATTTCTTTCTAATCATTAACATAAAGAAATACATACCCTATGAAATAAAATGGTTACGTGCCACGTTTTGATCTTACTGATCAACAACTTACAAATGTTTTTTAAGATGAATTCCAGAAATACCAGTGGTGGGATCCTTGATTATATGGGGAAAAGAAAGATGTGGGTAGGGCCAATAAATGATTGTATAATAATTGTTGTCAATCACACTTGCTTAAATTGTGAAAATATCAGTTTTTGGTTACTTCATCAATATACCAGTGCTCTCATAGGTAGAAATTAGCTAATTTGTAAGACCTTTTGCGATGCAGCGTTCTGGGCATATTTTTGGACCCAGAACGCCCCTCAACGGGCGTAATGGGGCGTTCTGGAGGGCGTTCTCGGGGGCGTTCTCGGGGGCGTTCTGCAACAAAGCACGGGGAAGTTTGGGGCGTTTTGGTGGGTCCCATCACTATTTAATTACTTTTTCTTTTTTGACCAGATTTATAAAAAAAAAATTGTTTTTAAATATAATTTTAGTTCTGAATGTGATGGGCGTTCTGAGCGTTCTGAGTTTACCACTGCAAGCGCTGATGTGGAGTTGACGCTGACGTGGAGCTGAGAACGCCCCAGAATGGGTTGCACGACTGCAAGTGGTCTAAATGGTATTGATTAATTAGCTTTATGATTCTAAAAGATGTGAATTCAGTACAAAGATTTGTTTCTTTGTTCAAATTTTCTAAAAAGGAAGCTATTCGTATATATAACGTCTGTCTTTACACTACAAGAAAAAAGGCTTTTAGCGACAACAAATGTCGTCGCTATAAGCCCCATTGTCGTCGCTATATCTCATTTAGCGACGACAAAATCGTCGCGACGCGATGTCGCTATATCATTGTGTCCAAAAGGTTATCGCGACGACAAAAATGTGGGTCCCACACACGATAAAAAAATTAAAAAACTTATTGCGACAACAATGTCGTCGCTATATCGTCGCAAAAAGTTTTTTTAATTATTTTATTTATTATTTATTTTCATAATAAAATTAATTTTAAAAAAATTTAAAAACTTATAGCGACGACATGACGACAATGTCGTCGCTATAAAAAAAACCAGTTTACAGAACCTGCTGTATATTCTGCTTTCCACCCTGTTTTTTCCGAGCATCATTACGAAACCTGCACCAGTTTTCCGACAGCATCAACAACAACAATAACAACAACAATGACAACAACATCAATAACAACAACAACAACAACATCAACAACCAAATTTATAAACTTAACTTATACATATACAAATCATTCTAGCAATATGCTTAACAAATACATACATTACATCGATTTAACTAGTTTACACAATCATTCAACATGTACAAATTATCAAAAAATCAACAAAACTAATAAGTTATAAAATCCTTGAGTGGTGGTGGTTGACAGCGGTGGTCGGCCGTAGGTGGGGGAGAGGTTGGCCGGAGGTGGAATGGTTTGGTCGGAGATGGGGGGTTTGGCCGGCGGTTTAGTGGTGGTGAATTTGTTAAGGTGTGATAGTGAAATTGAGAGTAAATGTGGTGGTGAAGATATATTTTTTTGGTGAAATAAGGTTAATTTTTGTAAAGATATAGAGAGAAAATAGGAGGAAGAGAGTTGTGTGAAAATGGGAAAGAAGATAGGTTTTAAAGACTTTCAGTGGCTTTTTGCGACGACATTGTCGTCGCTATAGACCTTTAGCGACGAAATTTTGTTTTTTAAACGACTGACCGGGAAAAAAATTTCGATTGGAGGGACTTTTGAATTTTTTGTGAATTTTTATTGCGACGACATTGTCGTCGCTATAGACCTTTCGCGACGAAATGTTTTTTGAATTTTTGTTTGGAGGGACTTTTGAATTTTTTTCGAATTTTTATTGCGACGACAATGTCGTCGCTGTAGACCTTTCGCGAAGAATTTTTTTTTGAATTTTTATTTTGAGGGACTTTTGAATTTTCTGTGAAATTTTATTACGACGACATTGTCGTCGCGATAGACATTTCGCGACAATTTTTTTTTTGTAACAAGTGACCCGGAAAATTTTTTGCTTGGAGGGATTTTTTTGAATTTTTCATAAATATAAAGTTTAAATTAATTATTAATTTGTTGAAAATATATGAATTTAAAATCATACAAAAACTAAAATTTTTTAATTAATTAAATTTAAATTTGTCTTGAATTACTTTATAACAAATGATTAATTGAAATTTGAAATCAATTCTAAATTAATTAAAAACTTAATTTATTAAATTATTCGTTACCGTAATTATATCATGTAACTAGTATCTTGTTTATAAAATTACGTGATGATGTATATAAACCACCTCACGTTATCATAATGACTTCTCTCGAGGGTATTGAGGGTTTACACTTTAGGGTTTTGCACGATTATTCGAATGTTCGAGGAAGATTAGTCGGTTTAAAGTGTCGATTTACAAATATTGTTATTGAGTCGTTTTGCAACTAACAAGTGGACTGTTAATTTATTATGCAAATATGATAGTCACGACGATTAACTTTTGCAAAATGTCGATTACTGATTAACTAATTCATTTGGCTGATTGTTCGAATCTATTGGTAACCCCTTGATGTAATGAGTTGGCAATACTGTTAGTGTCTCATACAATTTATACATATATTTGAGCTAAATAGTATTCCCGGTCGACTTCATTTGAACCAAACAGTAATCGTGGTCGACTTCATCGATTGAATAGTTAAACACGTGTTATATGAGTAACGATCGATTTACGTCTAAGATTATGAATGATGGTCATGGTGATTTATATTTGCAAAGTGTCGATTAACGATTAACTAATTCATTTGGTTGATTGATCGAGTCTATTGGTAACCCCTTGATGTAATGAGTTGGTACTAGCGTTAGTGTCTCATACAATTTATATATATGTTTGAGCTAAATAGTATTCCCGGTCGACTTCATTTGAACCAAACATTAATCGTGGTCAACTTCATCGATTGAATAGTTGAACACTTGTTATATGAGTAACGATCGGCTTACGTCTAAGATTTTGTATGTATGTATGTATGACATGTATGTATGTATGCAAGGTTATAAAAATCGTTAATCGGTGGCGACTTTGTAGGGATTAATCGACTAAATCGGGGATTAATCAACGATTAATCACATCTGGCTTTTTTTTAATAAATAGAAGGCAACGAAAATAATAATTCGGACCGTTTAGTATTTAATATCAAAGCCCAATAATGGTCCAGTAAATATTTTTATAAAAGGCAAAGGTCCAGTCAAAACTAAAAAGCTCCACAAAAACACATTAGGGTTTTGCTTGTTGGGAGTGTCGCCGACACTCAATAACACTCTAGTTTTGAGGTTTTTTGGTAGTGGCAGTTGATGAAGGTGTTGTTTGTTGAAGTTTTTTCAGTCGCGGTTTCTCTGTTTAAAACGAATACCGTTAACATATCTAACGCTATAATTCCTTATAATTACTATTTTGAGTAATTCTTTTATTAGCGTATTATATTAAGTAACAAAAATGGATTTTTGATGTTCTATCATAGTACTTGCTGGTGTATATATGTAAAAATATCTTTAATTATATTATTTGTAGAGAATGTATCTCTTTCTGTTACATGAATATTAAAACAGATGTGAATATATAATCGTGTTTGTTTCCTTATACAAATTTTAGGTACATTATTAATTCATAAGTTTTGATGTATAATTATTTATGATTTATGAAACTTGAAAAATGCTACGGCTTTCTTAACAACTATTTTTCTTGTTTTTGTGTGTAACGAATTAGTGATATTAAGTCAAACTTTGACCGATTAATTCAGATTTGAGCGATTACCCCTGATTATTCTTGATGTTGACCCTTTGACCGGCGTTGATCAATTTTTTGTGAGCGATTAGGCCTAATCCAATCGGGCTACACACAATACCCGATTAATCAGGGATTAATCCTGATTTTTACAACCCTGTAATGTATGTATGTTTGGAGTTTCGATGATAATTTATAAAAGAATGATACTGTAGGTGTGTAACTGTGTATGTATATAACATGTATTTATGTATGATATGTGTGTATATATACAGTATGTATGTTAGGTATGTACTGTATAATATGTGTATTGTATGTATTCATTTATATATTATATGTTAGTATTTTAATATTTTATGTATGCACGTACATATTATTTTATATATTATATATTAATATTTTTATTGTTTACAAATTTTATATTTTATGTATTATATTAATAATTTAATCATATTATATATTAGTATATCTATATATGAAAAAAAATCCAAAAAATTAAATTAAATATTATAAATAAAAGTAATATTTTTAAAAAAAAAAATTAGAAAAGAATTTATCGTCAATAATGAAGCGTCGATTGTATTCAACAAGTATATCAAACTTTTTGTTGAGCGGGTTTTTTAGTTTTGGTGGCAAACAAAAAAAAAGAAAAATTTTATTTATTTATTGCGACGACATAGCGACGACATTGTCGTCGCAACATCGTGCGCGGGATTTTTTTTCATTCCGGAGGGAAAAAAGAAAATCCAAATAAGAATTAAAAAATTTTTGCACCGATATCGCGACGACATTGTCGTCGCCAATTCTTGCGCGGGATTTTTTTTTGGTTCCGGAGGGAAAAAAGAAAATCCAAATAAGAATTAAAAAAATGTTCGCGACGATATGGCGATGACATTGTCGTCGCAAATACAACTCTGACCAAAAAAATCAATTTTGGAATTTTTCCTTACTTTTAGCGACGACATAGCGACTACATTGTCGTCGCAGAAAGTTTAGTTTGACTTTCAAACGTTGAAAGTTGAAAATTTTGTCGTTTAGTGATCTTTTAGCGACGACTTTATTGTCGTCGCAAAAAAAAACGTGGCGAAAGGTTCTTTTTCTTGTAGTGTTATTCATATACCATCAAATATATTGTATTATATTGTACAGTACAACATCTTTTTTGAAATAGTAGTTTGCATGCAATGTATTTGGAAGACCCAAATATTAGAAGGCCAATATATACACATTAACGTAATTACTCCCTCCGTTTCATCCGAACACTAGTACATAAATGGATATTTAAGGCGGTGAAAAAGGTCATCTGAAGCGGTGATTTAACCGCCCCTGATGCCGGCACCACGAAAGCCTAAACATCTTTTAAAGCGGTCAAACGACCGTTTCAAAAGCATGAATTTGAAACGGTTACTTTGCTTTAATAGAACGGTTGTTGGACAATAAATGAGATGTTTGTTGGGCTAATGAACCGCTTCAAAAGTCAAACCAAAATTCAAAAGAAATTCACTTTTACCCCCAAAAGCATATATTTATTTTCAGTTTCCCGCTAATCACCCAAATATATTCATTAGTTTTACTTCAACTTATACTTCAAATCCGAATTAATTTTCTTTCATGGAAAAAAAAATAGATTCCTTTTCAACTTATATAAATATACATACACAATAACTGAAATGAAAAATATCAACCTGTTTTAATCGAACTAGAAAATTATATATCTTAAATAAACATACCAAATTACAATAAATCAAAAATAAATAGATTTGAACATAGCAGTATTATATTACAAGTCCACAACCATATATTTATAAAGTAGAATTTCTTCAATTGCACTAGCCATACACTGTAACTCATCACCCTTTCAGTAACCACTAGTCCACTCACTCATTTGTTTCTTGAGGATACTGCAATAGAAATAAACACACTATAAATTATATAAGATTTTTATGTTTATTGTATGTGCATATACATAGAAGAAACATATGCTCACCACAGCAACCGATGAAGTACAACTAGATGTGAGCCATTATCACGGACGAGATCTGAACACAAATACAAATATGTAAGAACACAGATCTGATGAAATAAAACACAGATCTAAAAAAAATATTAATTCATAGTTTCTTTTAATCTTACATTAAATTACTGGTTTGCTGCCACCGTGACTCACTGTTATTTATCACCGGAAACACTTCAATTTATTTTCTATAGTGGGAAAAACTAAAATAAATCTAGCTTGCTTCTGTAAGTTAGTGGGTGGGTGCTAGAGATAATATGTTTGTGGTGGAGAAGATACGTGTGTATGTTTATTTATAAAGTAAAATGAGAAAAGAAGAGCGGTTATTTGTTATTTTATAGCACGGTTCTGAAATAACGTGCTATATAATTATTTTTGGAGCGGTTATAATTATTTTTGGAGCGCTATAAAATACTTTTTATATAATTGTTTTTGGAGCGGTTATAATTGGTTATAATTGTTTTTGGAGCGGTCCTTCTTATTTTATAGCGCGGTTCATGTGAAAAGCGCTATAAAATACTTTTTATGGGGCGGTTATTTGTTATTTTATAGCGCGGTTCATATGAACCGCGCTATAAAATACTTTTTATGGGGCGGTTATTTGTTATTTTATAGCGCGGTTCATATGAACCGCGCTATAAAATACTTTTTATGGGGCGGTCATTTGTTATTTTATAGCACGGTTCACAAAGAACGTGCTATATAATTATTTTATGGAGCGGTTCTTTGTTATTTTATAGCACGGTTCACAAACTCATTTTTTTACTTTGAAAATAACCGTTCCGTTTTATTCCATTTGAAACGGTTTTTTACTTAACCGTTCTAAAATTGCACTTTTTTGAAGCGGGTTGTTTTAAACCGCCACAAATAATGGTATTTTTTGAAGCGGTGTTTACTAAACCGCTATAAATATAAGTAATTAGAGCGGGTTTTTTTAAAACCGCTACAAGTAATGCCATTAAACTGTTTCAAAACAAATTTTGAACCCACTTTTTACTTTTTATTGCGGTTTTCACGTAAAACCGTTATAACACTGCGCTCTAAATAGTCATTTTTGTACTAGTGGAAGTGTCCACAAATTATTTTGAGTTATCCCAAATAAGTGTCTACTTCCATATTCTAACCAATTGAAAGAGATTTTAGTGAGTAGATATGTTATTTGATTGGTGAAAAGTATAGTTAGTGGAGAATCTTAAAACTGTGTAAAAAGACAAAATTGATACTTTGAGCGGAACGGGTGGAGTACTATTTATTGCTACATGAACTAAAATTAGATTACATAAAACACAAATTTCATAATTACCCAATTCTACTACTTAAATATCATATTTATCCATTTCAATATTTTTCACTAAATAAAATTTCGGATATGACCATATTACCCTTTAGCCTTATACTTTCAAATGGCTACTAAACTAATCCTTATGGATGAACGTAACAAACTGCATAAACTTTTTACCTTTCAACGACGCCTGACACATTTTCATAATTAATCAGACAAAGCACCCTAAACTCTATTATAATTAATTAGTTGTAGACACAAAATTTGTGTTTGGCAAAGTAGCTGAAGCTTGTAGCTTATGAATGTAAAATGGCATAAAAGGATAAATATATTAATTCTAATAGATGAATATAATTATTTGAAGTGTATTTATGTAATTTCACTTTTCATAAGCTACAAGCTACTTCCAAAAGCTACTTCAAGTAGCTTATGGTTTTCGAGCTTATAGAAACCATAAGCTACTTAAAATTTTATTAGCCAAACGGAGCTTATGAAAACCATAAGCTACAAGCTACAAGCTCTCATAAACTCAAAAAAAGTGGTTGCCAAACATAGCCAAATACAATCAGTTAGCTCAAGAAAAAAACTTATAAATCTTCTTATAATTGGTTTCATTCGACTTGCAAAATTTAATTAAAATCGATTATTTCTACACCATATGTTCAAAATAGTATATAATTCAAGCTTAGCTTGTTATGTATATAAAGATAATACTCCCTCCGTATCAGTCATAGCATCTACATTGACTTTGCACGTAGTTTTAGGATTCTTCACTAACTACACTTTTCACTAATCAAATAACATATATACTCACTAAAATCTCTTTCGATTGGTTGAAACATAGAAGTTGACACTTATTTGGGACAACGACAAAGCATTCTAGAAGGGTTGCTGCTATCCGTGAAGTTAAAGAGGGACTAAAGAGTCAATTGTCAAAGCTGAAGGGCCGTATATTGTTTTCTAATTTACATATAGTACGTGAAAAACTATGTGCACCAAAATTGCACGGATACTTTCGTGCAGTTAGTTAAATAAGAGATTATTTGTGTATATTTTGTAAAAGTTGCAAGTTAAAATTGAAATATAAGCTACTTATCATTCTTTCTGATAGGACAGCACCACACACCTTTATGTTGTTAACAACATCAATGTTATACCAATTCGAAACCATAAAATCATATGCATGTAATAGTTTTTCAATATTTGTGAGTGTTTTGCCATCATCTTGGTGTCAAAACTTGTATAAGCACCTATTCACAATATTTTGTTGACTCGGCGTCTATTTTTGAGTTATTTATGTAGGCATATTTTGGATTCTCTAGTTAAGGTTTGTTGTAATCTGTAACACCCGGTCAAAAAGGCCAATTTTCGCGCCTATTTTAAACTTTAAACAATTGTATTTAGTACGTATTACTTTTAAATAATGTGTTGTTATTTTTAATAAACATTATTTACACGGGAAATATTAAACCATTTTAGAACATAAATCGTTTTGTTTAAAACGTATTTTAGCTAGACGAAACTTAAATACTTTCGTATCATCTAAAAATGATATATATGAAAACTAAAATAACTCGTACAACTTAAACTTAAACATTTTATTTTTATAAAATGTTCCAACCCGAAACCATTATTAATTATACGAATAAATATTACGAAATTTAAAAACATTATTTATTTTACGAACGGGTACCAAAACACGGGTCAAAATACCACGAAATGGAACAAACCGGGGCCAACCACCTCCAATTATTGGAGATGGCCGGCCACTCTTTACCCCCCTCCCCATTTCATTTTTTGGAAACCATTTTTCACCCAAACTCAATCTCTTCCTCTCCCTCTCTCTCGGCTCACCCAAACCGCAATCACCACCATCATTTTCGGATTTCACCAAGGAGAAGGAAGCAAACGGGAACAACAACAAACATCATCACCATCGTCTTCACCATCGATTTCATCATCATCATCAAAACCGAACCCCATTTGATTTGTAAGGAATCCACCACTTTTCTTTCCATTTTTCGTGTTTATATTACTTAGATTATCATGTAATAACATTGTATAAGCGGATTGTTGTCAAAAATGGTGTAAAATCGGGTTTATGGTGATGATCGTCGCACAGATCTGGTCTGGAACCATAGGACGCGGCGCGTCCTCTAGTACGCGGTGCGTACTACCCGCAAACCAGCAACAGCGTCACTCGATAAGTGTCGCTAACTGCGTCACTAAGCCCTCTGCGTCACTTCCTAAGTGACGCTATATGCGTCACTAACCCTATAGCGACACTATTGAAGTGTCGCTAAAATGCTGAATTTTCCTAACTTTTGAGTCACTAGCCTAGTGACGCCCAAAATCAACCAGTGACGCATGAAGTGTCGCTATTATCAGTTTTTGAATTAAAAACTCACTTTTAAAATGTCAAACTTATCCGGAAACATCTACGCAATTATATACGAACCGAAACGCGTTTAAACGATGTTATTTATACGAAAAACACTATAATTATATTTTCAAAATATAATTCCAATACGCCGCGAACGAACCGAACTTTCTTACAAACTTTGAAACGTAAACGCGTGTCAAACACATTGAGTACAATTTAATCGATTAAGCAAACGAATTGGATAATCTATGTCTATATACTTATACGGAACCTCACGTGTTTAGGACACTAGGAGGTCTTCATTTCACTCGCGCGTAACTTAAGGGTTGCTAGCTCTCCAGGTGAGTTCATAGCCCCTCCTTTTTACTGTTTTCACTGATTTTGGGGGAGATACATACTCATGATTTACTTACTTTTCGTTGATAAACGAACTTACAACTGCTTTACAAATGTTTGCAAATGACATATTAGACCCCAACGCCCTTGAGACAACCGTACATACTATGCAAACTAAGTGTGCTTTAGCAAGACAACAACTAGAATTACTCAAGGAACAACATTTAAACACTTCGTCACATCGGCGATTCAGTATTTCTAGATTTGGCTAGTTTACTCGTGAAACACAACATAGAGACCACACTTACTAATCAAGTCACGATTTATAGAACCGACTAATAGTATCCATCATTTAAGTGCTGTAGGTACTTTTCGACAACTAAGTGTAGTAATGACACACTTAGGCATTATGTACTACTCAGAATAGCTAGGTGGCGTTTATACGCATCTAGACATGACATGCTACATCCATCATCTAGGTGGTGATTGGTCACACTTAGAAACATTGTAAACACTAAACTTTAATCATAATGTGTAGATTGTTAGATTACACCTTCAGTATTACCGTAGGGTAATAAACACACATAAATTGAGTGTAGTGATTATCTGTAGATAGCTTACACTAATTTATGCATACATAAACTGTTTAGCACGTTGTGTTACTACCGAGCCTGTAGGGCCATCACTGGGCGCGTTGCGCTACTTCCGGGCACGTTGTGCTACTTCCGGGTTCGTTGAACCACTACTTGGCACGTGGTGCTACTTCCGATTACATGTACATGATGATGTACACACGCTTACACTAACAAGCACGCGGTGCTTCGCTTATATATATATATACATGTACACACCCTATTTACACCATTAAGCACGTAGTGCTTCATTAACGATTAAACAAACATGTAATGTTTAGGGTAACCTACACCCCGATATATGACTTTTGTAATGTCTTTGCAAACTCATTAAATCTAAACACACGGTGGATAACCGCTTTTTATAATACTGATGGTATTATCATACGACTTCTTATTAAATACTCTGTGAACTCACCAGCTTTATAGCTGACATGTTTTAGTATGTATTCTCAGGTGGCCAGCAGGATTAGGACCACTACAAGCTATGCTAGCTCGAGTCGCATGTTTTCAAACTTTGGGACAACACTGCATTTACTTTCGTATTTCAATTTATGTAATTGAAAACCACTATTAACTTTGTAAACGTTTTATTTGGTAAATGTATAACTATTTTCAACGTCTCATTTAGAGTCGTTCATTATATATCTTTGTGCTTGTGATATTTGATTTAGTAACACCCGACCCGACTGCTTCCGCGACCCGAAATTTGAGGGTGTTACATAATCATTCAGCTTTATTCAAGTCTTTTAGTTCTATATATCTAAATGTTCATAAATTCAAATGAAGTAACCACGTACCCGATTAACATTGATCCAAATTTACCTAATGGATCCAAGAAGAAACTAAAACAAATAGATTAACTTTAGTTTTCATGTTACTAGCTCGTAAGAGACTACAATTGAACATATGTTAACCTCACCCATGTCTTTAGATTGATCTCATAATCTATTAATTTTAAGTAAAGAAGCTATGATATTAAACGTAGAAGGGTAGAATAGTCATGGAATTGATTTTAAACGAAAATTGTTATATCTATATACTACATTATAAAGCATTTAGCTTTCTTTTTCTTAAACTCTTAAAAAATCTAATTATGGAAATTATACAACTAAAAGTATTTGTTTTATCTATCTCATATCATAATACAAACTGAAAAATTCGAAATACATGTTAACCAACTCTAGAAATATATATTAAACTATATAAGTAAATAACTCGCTATTTCGCTCGAGCTCTCGACTAGTATAATATAAATAGTGGATATTCCGTCCAATGGACCCTTTGAAAATACAAATATGAAGTATATGAATACAGAGTCACAAAAATAAATGCCACTGAGATTATTAAAATAAAAAATTTGATTTATACCGCAAAAATCAGTACTTTAATAGTATTCAAATTGATACTCCAACAAATTCTTAATGAGTATAAAATATATTTGTTATATTTTTTGAGATAAGTTAAAAGTCGCTGATCACACTGTTATGATAAAATAAACAAAAGTTTCAAAGGTTTGGTAAATTGTCAGTTAGACCATTCGTAAATTCCATTGATTAAAATAGAACATTACAGTATAGATCTGAAAAACTCAGATCTAAACAAAAATTACACATACAACACAAATCTAGAACCTGAATCATCTAACAACTTTATCCTGATCTGCTTGCTCCTCGTTTCCGCTGTTCCGGCATCCTGAAGAGAACGGCTAAATAGACCGGTCGCCAAGGTAATTGGTTTTTGGGGGGGCGGGGTACTTATTAGCGGAACCATAGAAAGCCATAGAGTGGAAAGGAGAGGAGAAGAGAGGGATAGAGATGAAGATAGATCACAAGCCATAGATGAAACGAAAGACGAAAAAAACGGAATACCCTCCGGTCTACCGGTAAGATTCCGGCAGCCAGAACGCCCCTTTTTCAGGTGCCACATCAGCATAACACCAGAACGCCCCTTTTACCTTCCTAATCATAACATCGGAATGCCCATTTTTCCCCCCTATGGGACCCACCCACTCAATTTACTTTTCATTTATTTAACAAAACAATTAAAATTTAATTAATTAAAATACACTAATTTTTTTAATATATTTAATTTTTTTAAATTAAACATATGAGATAATTAAACACACGAGGAAAAAGCAAAATAACAAGAAAATTGGCCCGCAATACATTTTTCATTTAATATAAAGCTATTAGTATATGGTAGTCAAAGTCAAAAAAACAAGCTGGCATCCATATTCTTGCATTTAAAAATACAATACATTTTTAAATCCTAATATACTCCTTCATCTTCCTCCCGTCTCCGTTTCCTCTACAACTCCCATTTCTTTCTCTTTTTTTCTCCACTTCATTTCTGATGATAACAACCCAAAACAAATAAATCAAGCAAAAGAAAAACAAAAAGAATAAGGAAAAAGAATAAAGAAATCAATAACGCTCGTTCTTCCCCCGTTAAAACTTGCACGACGCCCGACAACGCCCCGCCGAGAACGCCCCACTAAGGGCGTTCTGGAGTTCTGAAACCTGAGAACGCGATCCACGTAAGAGCGTTACGAGTGGTCTTAATCAATTGTTAGATCCAATAGGAAAGACTTCTCAGTGATTACCTATAGAGTTATTGAGCTCATGTTTTCTCCTACGGCAACTACATGTGCACTTGGATAATTAAAATTGAATAGTAGTACATGCAGAATAGATAAGTAAATCTCTTTAAGAATTTAGAAAAAAAATGAAATTCAAGATCAATAAACAAGGATATGTTGTAGAATATAATTAATTTTTACAAATGCTCGTAATATTATACCTATTGAGCAAGGTAGCAAGTTAAAAGTGTGATACTTTTCATGCAAATTATGTCAAATACATTAATATGTTGCAAAGTTTAATAAAAAAGTTAATATTACATATTTTTAATATGAATATAGAATCCTAAATGTGAGTTATAAATTTATTTTTCGTTTTCATGTTTTATGATAACACTTTACGGGCAAAAATGACAAACATACATCTTTACTAAGGATATTCAACAACTTAAAGTCAAGTTTAAAATAATTACAATTTCAAAAATAAACTATCATCTTTTAAAACCAAGGACTATTGAATCCAGCTAAAATTTGTTACTCATGATCCATTTATTGCCATTACTATCACTCAAACTCTCTATATTCCATAATCAGTTGTCAAAAAGTCATTGTGTACATCATATTATGACACATGGCAAGGAAAACTTGAAGAGTATATATGAGCTTGTCAAGTATGATTGTTTATTCTATTTTCACTATGGATTATCCATCTAAGCTAGGAGGAAAACCTTTTAAAGTATAGATAAGATAAGATTTTTTTTGGTTAGGTATATATAATATTTCAAAGCTTAGAAGGGGATATATGAAATTTTCTCTTCGTAATAGAATATACCATGATAATTGTCGACGTAATAGCATATCTCTTATCGACGTAAATATTAAAATATCATAAATATAATCAAGTATGCAAAAATTCGCACTCATTGATTCAAGCAAATCATGATGACTGTTGGTAAGGTGAATTATATAACGATTTAGCTCATTTCCAGATCGACAAGTCTTTCATGGGTGGGGACAATGGGATTTCACATCATTGTTTTTTCATGATTTGATATATTTTATCGGTTTTGCAAAATATTATTATTTCTATTTGAGTCATAATATCTACTCCTTCCGTGTTATTTTAAGTGTTTTAATTATTATTTTGAATTATCCCGAATAAGTATACGCTTTCATGTAACAATCAATCAAAATAAATTTATGTCAGTTGATTGTTAAAAGTGAGTGGAGATTCGTAAAAGTATGTACATATATAGTATAATTGGACTTTAAGTAGGACGGAGACGGTATATCATATATTCGACTATTATATGAGAAACATAGATGATTGAGATTAAGTAGAATAATTAGTTATCACACTACAACATGAAGGAGCAACCGCGACGGATAAATCTGTCGTAAATCCGTGGCAATAGGTCTGTTGCGACAGACTTGTGACAGAAATTGGCCGACGCTAAAACACACATGGCAATTGTGATTTGCGATGCCAGATTGCTACTGCTGACCTTGTTGCTGCTGTTATGCAAAGTTACTATTGCTCTTCAGAATTAGTGCTGCTTGACAAGATTAATACTGCTCGTATGAAGTTAATATTGCTGGTCAAAATTAGTGCTGCTAGTGAATTTTGGAGTTTGTGCTGCTAATGGAGAATCAAGATTAGTGCTGCTCATGTAATAGTTAATACTGTGTACTGTTTTATCATTGTTACTACTGTTAGTGTAAATTAGCTAAGTTGTTTAAGTTTAGATAGTTATCGAGTTGTAAAAGGGATAGATTGTGATTCCTTAATTGTAGGAAAGTTTGTTCAGGACTCTATAAGATATAAATAGAGATCCTTGATAGAAACTTTGATAACTTAGAGTTAATTTAAGCTTCAAGGTGTAAACCCTAATACAAAAGTGTATTCTTATTATTATACTTAATAAATAATATTGAAGCTTTGATTGATAATTCGTATTTGTTCTTAATTGTTTGTTATTGATTGCATTACAAGTCTTGATCGATATCAAAACCTTGAAACACATCTCGATATATATGATGTTCAACAAAAGGTTGATTGTCTACAAAAAAAATTATGAACACATGTTAGTGAATTCAATGTTTTCGTACGTATCTTAAACAATTAATAACAAATAATATAACATACCTTTGGAATTGTTACAATTTTCTTACATCTTTAACAATAGGTTCTTTGGGGATGAGGGGTATTTTTCTGTGGATCCATGAAGAAGATGGGGAGGATATTAAGTGGCCGATGAATAAACCATATATATAGATATATAGGGAATTAATAGAAATAGTATTTATTAAACTCATTAATAATAATAATAATAATAATAATAATAATAATAATAATAGTAATAATAATAATAATAATAATAGTAATAATAATAATAACAATAATATAATAATAATAATAATAATAATAATATTTAAAATGAAGATCCATGCCGAAGATTCGTTGATACCAATTTGCCAATTTTTTTTATTTAATTTAATATAAAGTTGCCGATTTCTTTATTATTTATATATATAAATATTAAATATTACTATTATTTAGGAGGTTTAGGGGTGGTAAGTGTAACTATTAAGGTTTAATCTCAATCGTCGGATCAAGTTGGAAAATTCATCGAAGGGTCCAAATTTCTCCATGGGATTTTGGTATAGTTATATGTAAGATAATTTGGGCATTTGGCTGCTGAAACAATATCAAAATCATTTAACAATGAACTACATAGATAACAAATGTGTATACAGAATTCCTCAAACTAATTAATACAAAATGTCAACGATATTCAACATACACGAAGTATACTTTGTGACAACTCTCCAAGTTAGGTATAAATTAACATTTAAGCATGTGCATTCTTACGCTAATTTTCTGGTTAAGTTTTAACAAAACTTTTTGATGTGATGCAAGCCTAGCAAGTCCAGTCTTTTTAAACAAAAAGTAAAACGTAAAACGTAAGTATTAAAAGTTACATACAAATATATCGGAACGAATCCGACAAAAATAAATAACAAAAGTTTGTGACACAAAAATAATTAATAATGAAATTATTAATTACGAGTATTTATATATCTATAACAAATAGATAATATGGTCTAAATATGCGTTTAACATAAAATGTATTATAACACGAACAGAAACAATTTTAAAACGCACATAAAAGGTCGAATCATAAAAATTCCAATTTTCTCATTCGTTTGGAAGAAGTTAGAACATTACTTCAAAATATGAAATCGTAACTTGACTGAAATTTGGCGCCTATTTAACTGCGCGCAGTAAAATGTACAAAACTGTACAACTATTTAAAATAATGATAACATCATTATACTGATTATAAATAACGAACCAGGAGAACACCTACAAAATATAAATATAAAAAGTTTACGTTTATATTGCTAAAATTATACCCGTACTCGAAATTAGTGGGCCTAAAAAGTCCCACCAAACTACAATAATGCAGGAAGTTTTTTTTTAAATAATACTCCCTCCGTTTGATCTCTGCTCACTCACAACACACACACAACACCATTATCATCTATCATTTTCATTTTCCTCTTCAATCATCATCACAACAACAACATCAGGATGCGGTAAGTAGTGGAGTAGAACAACAAAAGCTAGAGGTTTCATCATCTTCATCATCATCGATCATCATCATCCTCACCATTTTCCACTTTGTAAGAAAACTATCACTCTTTGATTTCCTTGTGTAAATTTCATCATCTAACATGTTTATGTATCATAATCTGTGTATATAACACCATATAACATAAAGATTGATGATTGTGATGATGAACACTTAAATGGTTTTAAAAACCATAAATTGCAAACTCGAAAATCTAAGGAAGAAAACTTGTAAAAACCGTGTAACAAGTTGCTAAAATGATGATACAAAAGATTAGTAACAAGATATAAAAGATTTGGAACCAAAAACCATCGTATTCATATGCAAAAAGCTCGAACAGAACCTGAAAATGAACATGAGGACGCGGCGTGTCCTAGGACTACGCGGCGCGTCCTTTGTAAATCCATGATCGACGCGGTGCGTTCATGTTATACGCGGCGTGTCCTTTGTAAAATATGATCCACGCGGTGCGTACTCTTTGTACGCGGCGTGTCCTAACTATAAAACAAAGAATTCCTGTGAATATATATTGTACACGGTGCGTCCTTAAGGACGCGGTGCGTTCTTTGAAAAATTAATAGTATGCGGCGCGTACTAAAGAACACGGCGCGTACTTCTTCTTGTTGTAGCCCTCTGGGTCGCGGTCGTTTCGCCAGCTTGATCGCCCAAATCCTAGTCCGTATGAGAGAGTTATGGCCAAAACGGTGCAGCATAGCTAAATCTGAAAACATTAAAATTATATATATGTCTATATATATATATACAAAACGACACTTTTGGATTAACCACAAAACACAACGAGTATTAAAGCGATAAACTTTATAATGATACGATGTGAATAAAAATTATAAACTTTGATAAATATATCTGGATAAAATGCGATTAAAAAATCATTAACAATGATTCAACTAAACGTACACGACTAATTTGAAGAAGTAACAAGATTTATTTTATAAACGGAAATGAAAACGACAATTAAAATGTAACGACGTATCGTATCGTTTACAAACATTATTTTGTATATATATAACAAGTAACGAACCTTCATATATATACACGTACACTTGATCAACTAGAGCTCGAGATTGAATATATGATATTCACAAACGAATATTTTTATAAATAAAAACTTATATCCTTATACGTAAACAACGTATCAACTTATATATATACATTGGTAATATATAAACACATGACACTTATAATCATATATTTACATATATATGCAAATGGATTAAAAGTTTAACAAACGTATAACCTAATAATATACAAGTATATTACTTAAGTATACATATATAGAACAAATATATGTACATACAATGATTTTGGAATAACATTCGAATCATACGTACAACTATATACAAAGTATATGTACAAATGAAAACAAAACGACCTTCCGTTAAATAGACAATTACATATTGGTTTGTACACTTAACAAGTGAATGATATAAGAAAATAATAACAATATTCCAACACAATATCACAAATAAATTCAACGACTTATATTACTAAGAAATCAACCATTTTTTCAAACAAACAAACTGTTGACATAAGTGATTAAAACAAATCAAACGTACTTATGTTAATATATTTATTGTATATAGGTTAACAAACCTTGGGCAATTATCTGTTGGCTGCTAGCTTTCATACCGAGCAAATCACCGTGAGTCACAGCCCTACTTTACAAATGTTTTATGCTTTTAAACATAGGGGTGTAAACATAGAAACTGCATGCTAAACACATGCAGCAAATTATATAAATGCTTTAATTGCTTTATACAACTGTTTGATATGAAATATTATTTCACAACTGTTTTGGGAATTAGACAACAAATCCTAGTACGGACCAGACTTGAGATGTGTGCATGAAAGACCTTATGTCATACAGACTATAACCATTAGCTAGGTGACTCTAGCCACTGAGTATACGAATAGTACTATTGCCGTGACGACCCTCCTGTGGATGGAGCGTATACTTAACTGTCCTTCAGGCAGGAAACATAAGTTTTGGTTGTGGTTTGGTTATAGGGTTAGGTCGCGTTACTTTAACCTGCGAGGTTTAGCTCACCTTTCAGGGGATTATAGTCTAGGCATTCCCACTTATTATTTAGGATGAACTTATCCTACAACTGTTTTATTTCAGTATACTTACTGATTATATTTATATTCTGGTAAACAACCAGACATACATTTTGGGTATCAACCCACATAAAACTATATTTTAGGGTAACTATCCCTATCATCTTATAAATTGCAAAACCTGCAAACATTTAGTTATTGAATAACATTTCAATAACTTAAACATAAATGGTTTAACATACTACATATTTATACTAAACCTGTGAATTCACTCAACATATTTGTTGACGACTTTCCTTCTATGTTTTACAGGAAATTAGCTACGTAAGTAAGAATCGCATGCATTCAGGATAGACAACCCTGGACTACTTAGGATGCCATATATTTTGGGACAGCTTTTGAGGATTTCCTCTGTATTACTGCAGACATTGCAGTTATACTCATGAAATCTTATCTTAACATATGTATTGTAAAACTTAAATGTTTTAAACTTTATTACTACTGTACGACTTACATAGTCTTATTACTTTTGTAATAACTATTTTAAATTGGCATCCTTAATATATTATGTTCTGTATGATCATATGCTCTGATACAATGAATGCACAATTGTAACGTCATCACCCCCGCTGTTAAACTGTTTACACATGATGCTTCCGCTAATTATAACTTGCTTCCGCTAAACATTAAATAAACACAATTATGGATTTTGGGGGTGTGACAGACTTGGTATCAGAGCCATTGGTTATAGCGAACTAGAAGTCTTTAGGTGACTGAAAACCTTAGAGACCTAGACTATAGCCTTGGCTAGAACATTCATGCATTCATACATACATACGTTTGCATACATCTAACATACGACTGACACGTCACACACAATTCCCTTTGTCACAGTATGTCTAGTCAATCCCTTTACCATGTTTATGCTTCGGATGAAGAGCCGACTGAGGCTACTTTTGAGGGTCCCACGATCACTGTAGAGGATGAGTCATCTGTTCATTTGAGAGACATGTCAGATGACACTAGTGACGCTTACATCGCGCCACCACCGACAGCACATGAGGTTACCCCCATCACTACAGGTATTCACCATCAGGCTGCTGAGACTTCTCGCAGGCCTTTGTCTAGGAGGACACCGAGGATGTGTGTCCGAGATCTTCCTATTGGTCCGTTAGCATCGGCGGACGAGTCTGTTGAGTCTCCACGGAGGGCACCCAGGTTTTCTCATCTAGAGTGGATGACTCCTATGTTGAGGCACTGGAGGTCATTAGAGGGTTTTTCCCTCCACATTTGAGACAGGAGAGTCATCACGACCCCCAGCTCCATTGCCTACCACTGGAGAGCCGGTAGAGCAGACTCTCCCTACATTAGTCGCTGTTATGCATACATTGTTCTGTATTGCTTCTAGCAGGGGTTCTCACCTTTGGCAGGTACAGAATGAGGTCTCCCGTTTGTATGGGGACATGGCTGGTATGCATGAGCGTCATCACTTTCTGTTGAACCATGTGTTTACTGCCCAGGAGATAGCCGAGTCCGCACGTGCTCGTGTGAGGACACTTGAGAGACGTGTTAGGATTGCAGGGCTTGTGATTGGTGCTTGTGTGGTGATGGCTGTGTTGAGGACAGCCGTGGGATCATTTCTACCGTATTTCCGTTAGACCTATGTAGGGCGGGTTGTGCCTACTTAGGATTGTATATATACTATGTATTAGACTTGGAACTTTGGTTCGACGGGTATAGATAGACCTGTCATGTTTTGTATATCATTTGGATCGACGGTGTGTATACAGACCCGTCATGCTTTGATTAGTCTTTGGATCGATGGGTATCTAGGAAAGACCCATCCTGTTTTGTATAAAAACTAGTGAACTAACTATGATTAGTTATATGATATGACATATGTGTCTGGTTTATTACTATTGTTTATGTTACTATGCGTTGTGATTGGATTATGGATTGATAATCGAGACTACATAACTATGGATACTGAAATATGTCTTTGTAACCTATAGATCTCTTGAAACTGGAAAAATGGCAGAACCTGTCATAAGTGAATACTCATCAGATGATGACATAACCATCGACGAGCAGATACAATATGTATATGTTGATACCGAAACAATTCCGATAGTGGAACTTGTAGAAGAAGAAATTGAAAACCACCAATTCGGCATGGTCGACTTAGAGGAGTACGAAAGAGTACGAGACCAGGCTGAAAGATTGGATGGTCAAAATTGGGAACTCGTGTTCAAATGTAGGAACCATGAGCTAGAATTAAAAATCCTAAAGAGGCCTATGATTGTCCAAGTTAAGGATAAAATACGCTTCTGGAAGAAAATGGCTAGTAATCGCAAGAAAAGAGTTAAGTCTTGGATCAAACGTCTGTGCAAATGCTCGACTGAGAATGATCTGGACTATTATCTGACTCTGCGATACAAAACTATGCTGGAGACACGCTACTTCTCTCCTAATCTGAACCAAGAGTAAAAGGAAAAGAACTGCACTACGACAGAGAACATAGCTAAAGATAGCTTAATAATGAACTGATGAAGAACTGTCGTAGGAATATAATCGTTTTGTTAGGATCTAAGTATAGTTAAGTTTAGTCTAATTAGTACTGTAGCAACTCGTGTTGTATTGGAAACCACTCTTGATGGATATAGAAGATATCATCAAGTTTTGTATGAAACAATGTAAGAATGTTCTAGATTATATATAATGTAATTTAGGTTCGATTCGAAGTATCCTGTTTATTTCATCCATTCCTATATACGTGTGATGGAAAAATTTCCATTTAGTGATCGTTGAAACCATTTCTTGCAAACTTTGAAAACCTACTACACTTTGAATTATTGATTTTATCTTGAATTCTATAACACATTGATTTCGCTTGAACGATGATGAAAAGAAATATGTATTTGGCATTATATAATGACGCCTGGCCAACGTGATTATATTGTATAAAGTACATATGGGTGTTTCAAAGTCGTGCGATATACAATGTGAAACCTTATTCTTTCAAATTCTCCATAATATTCATTTGATAGACAATGTGAAATCTTGTTCATCACATTCATTATTTTGGCATTGACTTCTGCATTTCATTCATCGCAGAACTGAATCATGCCGCCAAAACGACGAATTACTAGGAACAGTCAGAAAACAACTGTACCCCCTACTCCTGAAACCATTCCACCACCTAACACTGAGGAAACTACTGAGCAGATGATTACTAGACGCATTGCTGAGGGTATTGCCGAGTATGAGGCAAGTCGAAACCGTGAGACGGGGATTAATAACAGTGGATCGACCCCTGTTATTGCTGAGACTATTGTGAATACCCGCCGAGGGTGTTCATATAAGACATTTCAGGCTTGTAAGCCACCTCCTTTCTGTGGCACTGAAGGTGCTATTGGTATTATACACTGGATAGAAAAGATGGATTCTGTGTTGGACATCAGTGATTGTCTACCAGACACTGCAGTGAAGTATGTTGCCTATACACTAGCTGATAAAGCTTTGACTTGGTGGAACAGTCAAGTTCAGTCGATGGGACGACCAGCTGCTTATTCCATGACATGGGAAACATTGAAGCGTATGATGATGGAAGAATTCTGCCCCCGCAGTGAGATGCAGAAAATTGAGACTGAGCTGTGGAACATTGTTATGATTGGTGCTGATATCACTGGTTACACAACTAGGTTCCAAGAACTAGCTCGTCTTGTGCCACATATGGTAACACCTGAGTATAAACGCATTGAGCGTTATGTGTATGGTCTGGTACCACAGATCAGGAGTTTAGTTACGTCCTCCAAACCTGACACCTTCAGGAGCGCTGTTACCTTAGCGCAGAGTTTGACTGATGAAGCAGTTAGAATGGGGACACTGACCAAGAAAACTCTGTCGGTTAAGGTTGAGCCGAGCAGTGCTGAAGCTGGTAGTTCTGGAGGTAAGAAGCGTAAGTGGAATGACCGTCAGGGTCAATCCAACAAGAAAGGATCTAGAAATCCAAAGTCTTACGCTGCCACCATTGTGGAACCAAAACCATACTTGGGTAACAAACCTAAGTGTGATAAGTGTAGCAAACACCATGAGGGTGAATGTTGGTTTTGCGACAGTTGTAAGGGATGGGGTCACAAAACCCAAAACTATAAGGTAAACCCTACCCCTAAGGGAAATACTGCTCGTCAGAACCAAGGATGTTTTGAGTGTGGCGACACGAGGCATTATCGAAACCGATGCCCTCGACTCAATAATCAAAACCGTAACGCCAACAACGCTCGTAACCGCAACAACAATTGTAACACCCCCAAATTTACTGTTCGCGGAAGCATACATTGGGGTGCTACTAATCAATACACAAAGCACATAAGATACATAATGAACGACCACTACATGCGTCGTTTTACAAATACATTGATTAACGTAAGAGTCTACATATGGTTTACAAAAGATGAGTTCGCATAGCTACTTGAGAGATTCTAGTACATATCTAATTTAAGCAAAATATAGAAATGCAGGGAAATCTCTTGATGTTTATATGATTGCATGCGACTCGAGCTACAGTATCCTGATGGGCAGTCCAACTTACTGCTGAGTACCTGAGATAACATGCTAAAAGGTCAGCTATAAAGCTGGTGAGCTCACAGGTTTGATAGGATAATATATGATTTGTGAACCGCAAGATTTAATGATTCGATTTACAAAGCATGTAAATAATTGGATAATGAGTATCACATGAATATTTGTAATTATACAAATAAGTAAAGATTGATACAACTACCATGAGCACATAGTCTGAGCTTAACTGAGGGGTCAGGATCACAATCAAGTGCCTGATCGAGGGTGCCTCTATGCGTATGCCTAATCAACATACGTTTGAACAAATGATAATGCGTCCGTTTGACAGGTTAGTGCTTGCTAACACGGACGGGGATTGTCAATCCCATATGGTACCATACACTAACATTCACGCTAAATCATACTAACAGAACTATGCTTCAGAGGACTTTGATTGATTAGATGAAAACAACTCATGCAGCATACGTGATAATTTGATACTTGCGTTCACATGTAAAACAAAACGAGCATGTATCTCACCCCTAGGTAAAAGCATTTAAAAAGGGGCTATGAGACTCACCTGAGTCTGATGAATTGTTAGCCAACAATTATAATGATTCACAATGATTTGATGTCGTTACAACGACTGAACCTGCAGGGCGTCTTAGACGCGCAAGGTTTTGATAATGATTAGATATTGAACCTGTCAGGCGTATTAAACGCGCAAGGTTTTGATTGATTAGATGACTCTACGGACCATCTATGCTAGTTGTTCCCTCAACTAGTTATGCCCAAATACTTTGGTTGTCGATTAGGTTTGAGTTTTGAAAATGTATACGGGTCGTTGGTGACGGCTTGTAATAATAATTTCAAACTATTATTATTTTGCATGATTTGTTGTACTTAGAAAAGTATATGTGTTTAGAGTAATAGTCGTATCGTATAAGTTTAGTTGTTAATCAAGTTCAGTATATCCGTTACACTTTATTTCATAATTTACAAAATTTGGTACGAGTCTGAAAACAGTAATATGCCATTTTCGGGCCCTAAACGACCCCGGATGGCCTAAAACCGACTAGGCTAAGGTACTTAGCTTTGATCATTTGGCTGTTTTCGAATAACCGTGCGAATTTGAGCTCAATCCGTTATAATAAATTTTTCATCGAGAAGCTACCCTGTTTTAACTTGTGAAATCGTCGACGTTTTCGAAAATTTACATGTTCTGTTTTAGCTAGAATTCGCAGGGCTAGTTTATTGATCCGTTGGATCATGAAATATATAGGGGGAATCCGCCGGATTCCCTTGAATCCGCCGGATTGGTGACATTTGGTGGGAATACGCCGTATTCGTCTGAATACGACCGTTTTCATTAAAAATAGAGGGAATACGCCGGATTCCCATGAATCCGACTGTATTCATGGCAAACAACGGGAATACGCCGTATTCCATTGAATACGCCGTGTTCATGTTTTCTGGGCGGGAATACGCCGGATTCCCGTGAATCCGACCGTATTCCGAGGTCTGGTTCGAGTCTGTCGTTCCAAAAATCACCCAAACCAAATCTAATCCGCAAATTAACCAACAATCATCTATTCTAACGTTACTATATGATAATACAAGGTATTTAAATACGAAATTACAAAGTAAAAGTTAACGATTCCTTACAAATTAAAAATGGAGCTTGGATGGTGATGATGATGAAAACGAAGAGGATGATGAAGATGATCCACGAAATGATGATGATAATCTGTTACTTGTTACTTGTTGTTGTGGTTTGCGATTTTTGAGAGAGAACCGAGAGATTGAGAGATTGATGAATGAAATGAAAAAGAAGAAGAGTGGGAACGGAGGGAGTATTATTGCACGGGCAAGATCCACAAAATGTGGATCTTGTCCAGCTCCATAGTGCACACCGAGTGGTATTTTACCCGTGTTTGTTTACCCGATCGTAAAAGTAGTATAATGTTTTAAATTGATAAATTTCTAAAAATGAATTCGTTTTTACTTTTATTCGAGGTATTTTATAAAAATACATTTAATGGGATATAAAAATATATCTTTGTTTTACGTTTGAGAGACGGATATAATATAATTGGTTTCGTCGCGTTGGAGTAAAATGATATAAAACGAAATATGTTTTATTTTATCTGATGTAAATAATAATTATTAATTTCAATAATAATTCATTATTTATGTATAGTTTTGTCGTGGACGTTTGATTTGTACGATACGAGATACTTGATATATTATCAAAATAATATATAATAATTATGAGGGTATTAACTAACAATTCCATGTTACTTAATTACTTGATTTTTACCAACGCCGTATAATTGAATCGGAATTCGGCCGATTTAAAATGAACGATTAAATCTAATCGAGTACTGATATATATATATATATTCATCAATATATATTTTGATACATACAATTAGTCTAACACATAGCACTAACTACATGTATTACATAATGATTAGGAACTAATTTCTAGTCCTAATTTGACGGGTGTCACAACAATGGAAACAATCATGGAAACAACAACAATCGAGCCAACAACAACAACAATCGGGCAAACAACAACAACGATCAGCCAGCTCGTGGACGCGTGTTCATGTTAGGAGCACCAGAGGCACGACAGGATCCTAACACAGTCACTGGTATGTTTCTTGTAAACAACCACTTTGCTTCTGTGTTATTTGATTCCGGTGCTGATTTAAGCTTTGTGTTCACTGAGTTTAGACCACTATTAGAGATCGAATCCCTTAAGCTAGATAACAAATACACTGTAGAGATAGCCGATGGTAAGTTGATTGAATCAGGAGAAATAGTACCAGGATGTTCTTTAACATTAGAAGGCCATTCTTTCAAGATAGACTTACTACCGGTAGAGTTAGGGAGCTTCGATATAGTGGTTGGCATGGATTGGTTATCATTAAACCGCGCAGAGATCATCTGTCATGAGAAGATTGTAATGTTAAGAGTAATCGTGTGGTGAAGACGATTACTTGCATGAAGGCAAATAAGTATCTACGAAAAGGGTACCAAGCATTTTTGGTACATGTTGTGGATAAGAAACCCGAGGAGCGACGCGTAGACGACGTGGCCGTAGTACGCGAATACCCAGGAGTATTTCCTGACGAGCTACCAGGGTTACCACCTCCACGGCAGGTTGAATTTCATATCGACTTAGTGCCGGGAGCTGCACCAATTACTCGTGCGCCTTACCGTCTAGCTCCATCAGAAATGCAGGAACTGTCTGCACAGTTACAAGAACTGTTGGATTTAGGATTCATCCGACCGAGCTTTTCACCGTGGGGAGCTCCGGTTTTGTTCGTCAAAAAGAAGGATGGATCAATGCAGATGTGTATCGATTATCGAGAACTGAACAAAGTGACGATCAAGAACCGATACCCATTACCACGCATCGATGACTTGTTTGACCAGTTGCAAGGGTCAAGTTATTACTCAAAGATCGACTTGAGATCGGGTTACCATCAACTGAAGGTATGGGATGAGGATATCCCTAAGACTGCATTTAGGACTCGATATGGTCATTACGAGTTCCTAGTTATGCCGTTTGGGCTAACGAATGCGCCAGCAGTGTTCATGGATCTAATGAATAGAGTATGTAAACCTTACTTGGATAAGTTCGTCATAGTATTCATTGACGATATCTTGATATACTCGCGAACGAAGGAAGACCACGAACAACATCTGAGACTGATTCTTGAATTACTGGAGAAAGAGAAGCTTTATGCAAAGTTCTCTAAATGCGAGTTTTGGATGCGTGAGGTTCATTTCCTTGGTCATGTGATTAATAACAAAGGAATTCACGTAGACCCATCCAAAATTGAGGCGATTAAGAATTGGGAAGCCCCAAAGACTCCAACGGAGATACGACAATTTCTCGGGCTAGCCGGTTACTACCGAAGATTCATCGGGAATTTCTCGAAAATAGCTCAGCCACTTACCGCCCTAACGCAAAAAGACAAGAAGTTTGATTGGGGCGAGAAGCAAGAGAATGCTTTTCAACAGCTGAAAGAGAAATTGAGTACCGCACCTATCCTATCCTTACCAGAAGGAGTAGAAAACTTTGTTGTCTACTGTGATGCCTCACATCAAGGATTAGGTTGCGTGTTAATGCAAAACGACAAAGTCATTGCTTACGCGTCTTGTGACACCCGGACAAAAAGGGCCAAAATTAGGGGCCAATTTAAACTTTTAAATCACGTATTATATACGTGTTAACGCTTAAGCATTCAAGTATTATATATATATGTATATATATAAACCGAAACGATTATTTAAATAATCGCGAATATTGGAATTTAACAAAACGTAGAAACTCAAAATGAAAGCGAGCGAAAAACATTTTAAATCAAGTATTATTATTAAGTATAATAATTACGTACTCCGTTTGAAATTTAAATACATTGTAGATACAGAAAACTATCCGTATATTTTAAGTAAAACAAAGTTACAATTTTATACATCCGTAAAAACATTTTTATAAAATACTTCAATTAAAAACCTATACGATTCTATTTTTAGAAAATTATCATTTTAAAGTATTATACCGCATAACAATCGGGTACGCGAACACGGGTCGGAAATACCCAAACACCTCAATAATTGAGGCCGGTTATATCAACCGACCTCAATTATTAACTCACACACACGCACACTCTTGATCTCTCTCGGCTCCCTCCTTTTCTCTCCCTCTCGGTTCCAATTCAAACAACAACAACATATAACAATAACAAGATCACAATCAGCAGCAACATCATAATCTGGAATCATCGTCATCATCATCGTCCTCATCGATTATCACCATCAAACTTCATTTTCGGTTTCGATTTCGATTAGTAAGAATCACTAACTCTTTTTCGTTAAATTCATGTTTTTAATACATTATATACCATGTAGTAACGTTCTATAGTTGCGGAAATTGGTAGAAATTAAGTTAGAACTCGTTTATTTTGAAACTTACACGAACAGACCTGCAAAAACGTATGATCCACGCGGCGCGTCCTTTAGTACGCGGCGCGTCCTTCTTAAAAACCAAAGAACGCGGTGCGACCTCTAGAACACGGCGCGTTCTTCTTAAAACCAAAGAACGCGGTGCGTACAAGTAGTACAGGGCGCGTTCTACACTATATTTATTGGACGCGGCGCGTCCTCATGCACACGGCGCGTGCTTTAAATGGCAGTTCCCCCGTCATATTTCATGATCCAACGGATCAATAAACTAGCCCGACGAATTCTAGCTAAAACAGAACAAATATTTTTTCGGAAACGTTGACGATTTGACGATTTCACAAGTTAAAACAGGGTAGCTTCTCGATGAAAAATTTATTGTAACGGATTGGGCTCAAATTCGCACGGTCATTAGAAAACAACCAAATTGTCAAGGCTAAGTACCTTAGCCTAGCCAGTTTTAGGCCATCCGGGGTCATCTAGGGGTCGAAAATGGCATATTTCGGTTTTCGGACTCGTGCCAAATTTTGTAACTTATGAAATAAAGAGTAACGGATATAATGAAACTTCAAATGTAATACAATTCAAATACATTGAACGTAAGTAACTTAACGAACAACTAAACAAACGAATTGTTACGCGTACACTTACAAACATACAATCTTGCGTGTATAGGACGTTAGGAGATTACTGTTGGAATACGTATGCACATTAGGATTGCTGGCTCTACAGGTGAGTCTCACGGCCCCATTTTCAATGTTTACATGTTTTAATAATTGGGGGAGATGCAACACAAATTGTTTTCGTGATCACTGTTATTCGGTTAGTTAATTTAGTATTAACTCAAGTTATCTGCATTGTTATTTAATTCGGTTAATCACATGGATTACATTGTTCGGTTATCATTGTCAGTCATGATTTTCATTGTTCGGTATATGCACGAGTGTTTTAATTCGGTAAAAGTCCTCAACAGTGTATGATTCGTTAACTTAATAAGGCGCGGTTACTAAAGGATAGTACTATCATGGGAGTGACGTCCCCGTCCGGGTTGCTAGCTACAACCAAGTTAAAAACGGGCACTTTAGTAATTGTCATGGGTGTGTCACCAAATCGGGAGGCAAAGATCGGGTTAGGCTTTGAATCATAGCTCAGTGCAATACAAATGTCATTATCGGTAAATCATTGTTCGGAAACCTTAATTGGTTTAATCATTGGTCGGTAACTCTAATGGGTTAATCATTCACTACTACAGAATGGCATAAAAGGACCGGTTGAAAAGTCTATGTAGAGCGGTTCTGGAGCCGGTCTTGATGGAGCAGGTCTAATTGGGAAAAATCAAAGAGACCGGTTTAAAAACCGGTCTAGATAACCATATGAAGACCGGTTGTATTAGTTGGTGGCGGGAGTTCAAGGAGACCATCTAGACCTCCTTAACATCAACCGGTCTTAATGTAATATTTAAACTAAAAAAAAAAAATTGCAGCTGCTATATAACCAAGTCCTTGTTGCTACAAAACCAAAATTCACCGCTATAACTAAAACCACACCATAAACATGATATGTGATCAAATCAAATGGTATTAAAGTTATATATTAACAAATCACCAACAATGTACGTACAAAAGTGCATAAATCATCCTTTAAAATCAAAACAAGACATCAACTTGAATCCAATAAATGTAAATAAAGTAACTCTAACATATTTGCATTGTCCTAAACTAGTAACACTAAGTGCAAACTGAAATTCGATTACGATTAACTACAACTACTCAAAAACCTTTTGGAGGACTTCTAATTAATGCACCACCACTTGCAAAAGCATCTTTAATCTTTCCCATTATCAACTGTTGAAGTCGAGCGTTTGTCCGAGGTCACACCAGCTCTAAAAAATATAAAATAAAGATTATTCCGTTGGAGGTCTAATATGAATGCTTGAAATTGATATCTTTATTTTCAACTTATCTTGCTGATGAAGACCACAACAATGATATGCTCTTAATGACAATTGAACATGTTTAAAAATGTAACGAAGTAATAAATATAAGTTCTACATCAAAACTGAAATACACAATTCCCTAACTTACCTTTTGATATTTAGGCACATACATCTATCTGTTCTGTATAGCATCTTCATTTCCATGTCCTGTTCAAGTAAAATTGATATGGTCAATTAGACTTTATAGAACAATATACAAACAAATTACACGCTCGGGACTCATTTGATCTTGAAGGCATCCTTACTATACCATCCAACTAACAATATGAATATAGTATATCAATATCAACATACATGACGATCTTCGACCCAAGTCCTAAGAATAACTTGAACAACATACATACTCAATATATACACAATTTATTCGTGATGTTCTTGTAAAATTAAAATAAATGAAAACATTTATAGAAATTCAAGATTCTTGTTACCTTGCTTATTGATGGTACACAGAATCGCATGAAAGATACAGCTGCAAGCAAAAGCATCGTCACAAGTTAAATACAGAGTACAATGATAACATTAGACTAAGACTAAGAATAGGATTTAGACTGAAAGTTAAAAACTATATAAGTTAAAAATAGGATTTAGACAAGGCTACAAAATAGAATAGATGCCGTGTATTACTATTCGAAATTAAATAATGGTGCTTTTAACATATTATTACATACATTTCAAATTCGTATACATATACATATACAGATCCAAGCAATATGTAATGTAGTATGTTTTATACATAGATAGTGCCAACTATATTCTCTGCATCCATACATGATATTTACATACATATTACATTCACAATTAAGTAATAAAAAAAAAAGTTATCCAAAAATTGACATCTTATTGAATGATAAAGAGGAGTATAACTAATAAATTGGAGTATTAAATAAGTTATTTGAAGTTGTGTCATTGTGTTGGCATTTCCTAAAATAAACAACATTGATTTCTGCCCATCACAACAAGGCATAATAAAGACAATTATGAACAGGGTAAATAAATAGAGGTAAACCTAACTGAATAAGAAGTATAATTTCTCGATAATATCCATATCTTAATACTATACCCAAAGAGAAATTATGGAAATAAAGGGAAAAAGCAAAAATTTTAACAATACCATGATGACAGTGAGTTAGATTCAACCGTATAAACTTTTGATGGTGATAATGGAGTTCGCCCTTACTGATATTACTTGGTGGAAGAAGTGGTGCGATTGGAGACAACTGAATTGGTGGTAGTGTGTGAGAAATAATGGGGTTTAGATGGAAACAAAGGAAGAAAAGGGAGGGTTAAAAATGTTAAGTTCCCCCCAAATTCATCTGAAAATTTTTGAATGACCCGCCTGTAACGTTGCTTATTTAGACCGGTTCAATCACACATTAAGACCGGTTCTAACTTATTGTTTTTGGCGGAGGGCTTTTTTAGACCTGTTTTTTAAACAACCGGTCTAAATGAAGGGGTCTAAATATTCATTTTTGTAGTAGTGATTGTTCGGTTACATTGTTGCTCACTGTTCGGTTTTCATTGTTTAATTATCGTCGGATAATCATGTTGATCACATCAATGTTTATTTAAACCTGTGAGATTCACCAGCTTTATAGCTGACCCTTTTAGTGTTGTATTCTCAGGTACTCATCAACAGTAGGAATGGCCTTCAGGATAAGCTATCTACTCACGAGTCGCATGCTTTTAAACATTTGGGACCACATTGCATTTACTTTTGTATTTTCAAATTATGTATTTGGAAATTACCTATAAACCTCGCAGCTTTGTAAAACTTATTTGGTAATGTAATATCTATTTTCAAAACGTCTCATTTAGAGTCGTTTGCTTGTACTTTGGTGCTTTGAATATTGATTAGTCATGCCCCAAAACAGTCGCTTCCGCAAAGCATGAAATTGGGGGTGTGACACGTCTCGTCAATTGAAGATTCACGAGAAGAACTATACGACGCATGACTTAGAGCTAGGAGCAGTCGTTTTTGCCCTTAAGATTTGGAGACACTACCTATACGGTACGAAGTGTACGATCTTTACTGATCACAAAAGTCTCCAACATATATTTGATCAGAAAGAACTCAACATGAGACAAAGACGTTGGGTTGAACTGTTGAATGATTACGACTGTGAAATCAAGTACCATCCAGGCAAAGCTAATGTAGTAGCGGACGCCTTGAGTCGTAAGGAAAGAGTGAAACCTCGAAGAGTTCGAGCGTTAGGACTGACAATCCACTTGGATCTGATTACCCAAATTCGTGATGCTCAACAAGCGGCCTTTACTCCAGAACGTATGAAGGACGAATCCCTCAAAGGGATGGAGAAGCAACTGGAGTCTAAGGAAAATGGAGTATTATACTTCATGAATCGAATTTGGATTCCTTGTGTTGATGAGCTGCGTAGCCTAGTATTGGACGAAGCTCATAAGTCCAATTACTCAATACATCCTGGTGCAGATAAGATGTACCACGATCTGAAAGGATTTTACTGGTGGCCTGGCATGAGAAGAGATATTGCCACCTATGTTAGTAGATGTCTGACTTGTGCAAAAGTTAAGACTGAATACCAAAAGCCGTCCGGGCTTTTGCAACAACCTGAGTTGCCCAAATGGAAATGGGAACACATCACGATGGATTTCATCACGAAACTACCGAAAACATCATCTGGAATGGACTCCATATGGGTGATTGTCGACCGACTGACAAAATCATCTCACTTTCTAGCCATCAAAGAGACAGATAAGATGGAAAAGCTGGCTAGAATCTACATAAAGGAAGTTGTTTCTAGACATGGAGTTCCATTATCTATCATCTCTGATAGAGATGCACGTTTCACCTCTCGCTTCTGGCAAACACTGCAACAAGCTTTAGGCACTAGACTCGACATGAGTACCGCCTACCATCCACAAACCGATGGTCAAAGCGAGCGAACCATTCAAACGCTTGAGGACTTGCTACGAGCTTGCGTGATTGATTTTGGAGGAAACTGGGATGTTCATCTTCCCTTAGCTGAATTCTCGTACAACAACAGTTATCATACGAGCATACAAATAGCACCTTTCGAGGCGTTGTACGGACGCAAGTGCCGATCCCCACTTTGTTGGGCAGAGATGGATGACAGACAGTTATCAGGTCCTGAGATAGTCCAAGAGACAACGGACAAGATATCTCAAGTGCTTAATCGATAAAAAACGGCACGAGACCGACAAAAGAGTTATGCAGACAATAGACGAAAACCTTTGGAATTTCAAGTAGGTGACAGAGTCCTACTTAAGGTATCTCCATGGAAAGGAGTTGTGCGATTTGGAAAACGCGGTAAACTGAACCCACGTTACATTGGACCTTTTGAGATCCTAGCAAGGATTGGTCCTGTAGCTTATAAGCTTAAACTGCCGCAAGAACTTAGTAATATTCACGACACGTTTCACGTGAGTAATCTTAAGAAGTGTCTATCTGACGAAGCGTTAATAATACCTCCCGATGAAATCTACGTCGACGCAAAACTCAACTTCGTGGAGGAACCGCTTGAAGTAATGGACACGAAAACGCAGAAACTCTGAAACAGTCGGATCAAGCTTGTCAAAATTCGATGGAACTCGAAAAGAGGCCCAGAGTTCACCTGGGAACGTGAGGACGAGATGCGCAAGAAGTATCCCCACCTATTTGAACCCGTGACCATGACTCACGACACAAATTAAATCTCTGGACGAGATTTCCCTAACAGGGGGAGAATGTGACAACTCTCCAAGTTAGGTATAAATTAACATTTAAGCATGTGCATTCTTACGCTAATTTCCTGGTTAAGTTTTAACAAAACTTTTTGATGTGATGTAAGCCTAGCAAGCCTAGTCTTTTTAAACAAAAAGTAAAACGTAAAACGTAAGTATTAAAAGTTACGTACAAATATATCGGAACGAATCCGACAAAAATAAATAACAAAAGTTTGTGACACAAAAATAATTAATAATGAAATTATTAATTACGAGTATTTATATATCTATAACAAATAGATAAAATGGTTTAAATATGCGTTTAACATAAAATGTATTATAACACGAACAGAAACAATTTTAAAACGCACATAAAAGGTCGAATCATAAAAATTCCAATTTTCTCATTCGTTTGGAAGAAGTTAGAACATTACTTCAAAATATGAAATCGTAACTTGACTGAAATTTGGAGCCTATTTAACTGCGCGCAGTAAAATGTACAAAACTGTACAATTATTTAAAATAATGATAACATCATTATACTGATTATAAATAACGAACCAGGAGAACACCTACAAAATATAAATATAAAAAGTTTACGTTTATATTGCTAAAATTATACCCGTACTCAAAATTAGTGGGACTAAAAAGTCCCACCAAACTACAATAATGCAGGAAGTTTTTTTTTAAATAATACTCCCTCCGTTTGATCTCTGCTCACTCACAACACACACACAACACCATTATCATCTATCATTTTCATTTTCCTCTTCAATCATCATCACAACAACAACATCAGGATGCAGTAAGTAGTGGAGTAGAACAACAAAAGCTAGAGGTTTCATCATCTTCATCATCATCGATCATCATCATCCTCACCATTTTCCACTTTGTAAGAAAACTATCACTCTTTGATTTCCTTGTGTAAATTTCATCATCTAACATGTTTATGTATCATAATCTGTGTATATAACACCATATAACATAAAGATTGATGATTGTGATGATGAACACTTAAATGGTTTTAAAAACCATAAATTGCAAACTCGAAAATCTAAGGAAGAAAACTTGTAAAAACCGTGTAACAAGTTGCTAAAATGATGATACAAAAGATTAGTAACAAGATATAAAATATTTGGAACCAAAAACCATCATATTCATATGCAAAAAGCTCGAACAGAACCTGAAAATGAACATGAGGACGCGGCGTGTCCTAGGACTACGCGGCGCGTCCTTTGTAAATCCATGATCGACGCGGTGCGTTCATGTTATACGCGGCGTGTCCTTTGTAAAATATGATCCACGCGGTGCGTACTCTTTGTACGCGGCGTGTCCTAACTATAAAACAAAGAATTCCTGTGAATATATATTGTACACGGTGCGTCCTTAAGGACGCGGTGCGTTCTTTGAAAAATTAATAGTACGCGGCGCGTACTAAAGAACACGGCGCGTACTTCTTCTTGTTGTAGCCCTCTGAGTCGCGGTTGTTTCGCCAGCTTGATCGCCCAAATCCGAGTCCGTATGAGAGAGTTATGGCCAAAACGGTGCAGCATAGCTAAATCTGAAAACATTAAAATTATATATGTCTATATATATATATACAAAACGACACTTTTGGATTAACCACAAAACACAACGAGTATTGAAACGATAAACTTTATAATGATACGATGTGAATAAAAATTATAAACTTTGATAAATATATCTGGATAAAATGAGATTCAAAAATCATTAACAATGATTCAACTAAACGTACACGACTAATTTGAAGAAGTAACAAGATTTATTTTATAAACGGAAATGAAAACGACAATTAAAATGTAACGACGTATCGTATCGTTTACAAACATTATTTTGTATATATATAACAAGTAACGAACCTTCATATATATACACGTACACTTGATCAACTAGAGCTCGAGATTGAATATATGATATTCACAAACGAATGTTTTTATAAATAAAAACTTATATCCTTATACGTAAACAACGTATCAACTTATATATATACATTGGTAATATATAAACACATGACACTTATAATCATATATTTACATATATATGCAAATGGATTAAAAGTTTAACAAACGTATAACCTAATAATATACAACAAGTATATTACTTAAGTATACATATATAGAACAAATATATGTACATACAATGATTTTGGAATAACATTCGAATCATACGTACAACTATATACAAAGTATATGTACAAATGAAAACAAAACGACCTTCCGTTAAATAGACAATTACATATTGGTTTGTACACTTAACAAGTGAATGATATAAGAAAATAATAACAATATTCCAACACAATATCACAAATAAATTCAACGACTTATATTACTAAGAAATCAACCATTTCTTCAAACAAACAAACTGTTGACATAAGTGATTAAAACAAATCAAACGTACTTATGTTAATATATTTATTGTATATAGGTTAACAAACCTTGGGCAATTATCTGTTGGCTGCTAGCTTTCATACCGAGCAAATCACCGTGAGTTCACAGCCCCTACTTTACAAATGTTTTATGCTTTTAAACATAGGGGTGTAAACATAGAAACTGCATGCTAAACACATGCAGCAAATTATATAAATGCTTTAATTGCTTTATACAACTGTTTGATATGAAATATTATTTCACAACTGTTTTGGGAATTAGACAACAAATCCTAGTACGGACCAGACTTGAGATGTGTGCATGAAAGACCTTATGTCATGCAGACTATAACCATTAGCTAGGTGACTCTAGCCACTGAGTATACGAATAGTACTATTGCCGTGACGACCCTCCTGTGGATGGAGCGTATACTTAACTGTCCTTCAGGCAAGAAACATAAGTTTTGGTTGTGGTTTGGTTATAGGGTTAGGTCGCGTTACTTTAACCTGCAAGGTTTAGCTCACCTTTCAGGGGATTATAGTCTAAGCATTCCCACTTATTATTTAGGATGAACTTATCCTACAACTGTTTTATTTCTGTATACTTACTGATTATATTTATATTCTGGTAAACAACCAGACATACATTTTGGGTATCAACCCACATAAAACTATATTTTAGGGTAACTATCCCTATCATCTTATAAATTGCAAAACCTGCAAACATTTAGTTATTGAATAACATTTTAATAACTTAAACATAAATGGTTTAACATACTACATATTTATACTAAACCTGTGAATTCACTCAACATATTTGTTGACGACTTTCCTTCTATGTTTTACAGGAAATTAGCTACGTAAGTAAGAATCGCATGCATTCAGAATGGACAACCATGGACTACTTAGGATGCCATATATTTTGGGACAGCTTTTGAGGATTTCCTCTGTATTACTGCAGACATTGCAGTTATACTCGTGAAATCTTATCTTAACATATGTATTGTAAAACTTAAATGTTTTAAACTTTATTACTACTGTACGACTTACATAGTCTTATTACTTTTGTAATAACTATTTTAAATTGGCATCCTTAATATATTATGTTCTGTATGATCATATGCTCTGATACAATGAATGCACAATTGTAACGTTATCACCCCCGCTGTTAAACTGTTTACACATGATGCTTCCGCTAATTATAACTTGCTTCCGCTAAACATTAAATAAACACAATTATGGATTTTGGGGGTGTGACATACTTAAACAAGCTAAAATCTCATATCTCATCTTATTAGCATGATACTCCATTAGCAACTTGATCATACCCTCACCAGTCCACTTTTGCCACTAACTATTCGATATCAGCAATAAGAATATTTAATTAATACGAAAGATATCTACAAGATAACTAGCAAAATAGACATAAGTATATATGATCTGAACTATTCAACAAAATAGTTTAAGTTGTTTATATTGAACAATGAATTTCCCCGTAGGGTGTTGAGTATTATTCGATAACTATTTATAATGGTTACATAGAAACCCTAAAAGCCCTAAACCCACAAACGGGCCGGGCTATACTAATCTTAACATAGTCCAATACTCTAACATTCCCCCGCAGTTTGAGCGGGAGTAGAGCGGACGCTCAAACTGAAATGTAAGTACATAAAATGGTAGGTAAATATATAAAACAATAACTAAAACTATGCGTACATATATAAAATAAAACACTAAAAAGGAAGAAAAATAAACGCGATTGTTGATGAATGCGTCCCATAGCAAGCAGGTAGAACGTAGAAGTTTTCGAAGTCTTTAGATGTAGCGATAGAAGAAGCTTGTAATACTTTTTGAAAGTCCGCTCAAACTGAAATGTAAGTACATAAAATGGTAGGTAAATATATAAAACAATAACTAAAACTATGCGTACATATATAAAATAACACACTAAAAAGGAAGAAAAATAAACGCGATTATTGATGAATGCGTCCCATAGCAAGCAGGTAGAACGTAGAAGTTTTCGAAGTCTTTAGATGTAGCGATAGAAGAAGCTTGTAATACTTTTTGAAATTTGGTGTTATAGTAGAACCTTATTATTGTTAGCTCTTTGAGCTTTCTAAGCTTGGTGTAATTGAGAGGTTTTAGGTGAAAGAGGTTGGAAGAGTATTTGAAAGAGAGGATTTAGAGAACTATGTGTTTATTGATTATGTTTTTGGTTACAATGTCTTGATATCAAATGCCTTACACCACCACCTATTTATACTACTCCATAGAAAATTCTACACACTAGATATTTCCATGGATATCTAAATATCTAATATCTAGATATTTCTTCTACTAGATATTTCTTATACTAATATCTTAGATATTTCTAATGGATACTTCCATTAGATATTTTTACTAGATTTTTCTACAAATCTTCTACCACATTCTATCAACATATCTCTAGATATTTTCTTATTCATGGGCTTGGACTTTTGAGTAGTCCACTATCAATTGGACCATATCAAGTTTATGATCCAATACCCATTGGGCTAAATCAAGTTTACAATCCAACACCCCCCTTTAAACTTGATTTGCCGACTCCGAGCATCATTCTTAATCTTGAAAAGTCTCTCTCCTTGAGTGGCTTGGTAAAGATGTCTGCTACTTGGTCTTCTGACTTTGTATGTATCACTTGCACATCCTTCCTTGCGATACATTCTCGAATAAAGTGATAGCGAGTGTTTATATGCTTACTTCGATCATGGTAAACAGGATTTTTCGCTAAGTCAATTGCTGACTTGTTATCCACGAAGATCTTTGTCGCATCCTCTTGTACCATGTGTAGCTCCTTCAATATACTTCTAAGCCAAATAGCATGGCACACACATGATGTTGCCGCTACATACTCTGCTTCGCAAGTGGACAGAGTAACAATTGGTTGCTTCTTTGAAGACCATGTGAATGCATTGTTGCCAAGGAAGAATAAGAATCCCGATGTGCTTTTACTATCATCGGAATTGCCAGCCCAATCACTGTCGCTATAGCCCACAAGCTCGAAGTCATTAGATGATGAATATAATATACCAAAGTCAAGCGTAAGTTTGAATGTCAGGTCTTGTGCACGTCAAATACCGTAAGCTTCCAACAAGACTCTAGAATAACGTCGGATCAACTGCTTCTCCTCCATCATACTTTGAGTGCTTTGTTCCACACTCGATGGGGGTGCCAATAGGTTTGCAATTCTCCATGCCAAACCTTTTCAATATGTCCTTTGCATATCTTTCTTGGCATATGAAGATACCTTCTTCAGTTTGCTTAACCTCGATACCAAGATAATAAGACATGAGCCCAATATCAGTCATCTCGAACTCCTTTGCCATAGACTTCTTGAATTCATCAACCATTCTCTTAGAGTTTCCCGTGAAGATAAGATCATCCACGTATAAGCACACCATTAATATGTCTCCTTTTCCATACTTCACGTAAAGTGCGTATTCACTTTGACATTTTGTGAAACCATGCTCTTGGAAATACTTGTCAATTCTTGTATTCCAAGCGCGTGGTGCTTGCTTTAGGCCATATAAAGCCTTTCTCAGCCTTAGCACTTTACCTTCGTGCCCTTTGGCAACGTACCCTTCAGGTTGCTCCACATAAACTTCCTCCTCAAGTGACCCATTTAGAAAAGCGGACTTGACATCCATTTGATGAATACTCCATTTATATTGAGCCGCAATAGCTATTATCATTCTTATAGTTTCTAAACGAGCAACGGGAGCAAATACCTCTTCATAATCGATGCCATGTTTCTGCTTGTAGCCTTTGGCCACCAATCTTGCCTTGTACTTTTCAACATCTCCTTTAGCATTCTTCTTTGCCTTATACACCCACTTTACTCCAATAGCCTTTTGGCCTTTTGGTAGAGTGGTCAACTCCCACGTATCATTCTTCTCTATCGACCTTATCTCCTCATCCATAGCTTGTCTCCATTTCGTGCTTTGCACTGCTTCCTCGAAGGCTATAGGTTCACAATCTACGTATAAACAGAAGAGTGTTAGTTCTTCTGTTACATCGTAGAGTTCTTCCAAGCTTCTCATCATTGGAGATCTTTCACTTGAACTTGAACTTGAACTTGGACTTGAAGGAGAGCCTTGAGTTTGGGATGGATTTGGAGGTTGTTGACCTTCTTCAGTGGAGTCAGTTTTTTCTTCTCCTTCTTCATTGAGAATAGGGAGAAATTCATATCCTTCATCTTCCTTCGTGTTCCAATTCCATGTTCCTTCTTCATCGAACTCCACATCTCTGCTCATAATCATTTTCTTCGTGATTGGATTGTAGAGCTTGTATCCCTTCGATTGTTTGTCATACCCGACAAATATATGCTTCTCACTCCGATCATCCAACTTTGAACGCCTTTGGCGTGGTACGTGGGCGTATGCTATGCTTCCAAAGACTCGTAGATGGGATACAGTAGGCTTTATCCCGTTCCATACTTCCTGCGGAGTCTTGTCGTCCAAACTCTTTGAGGGACATCGGTTGGAGAGATAGACCGCACAATCCGCAGCTTCAGCCCAAAACTCCTTTGGCATCTTTTTATCTTTTAACATACTTCGAACCATATTTAGAATGGTTCTATTTTTTCTCTCAACCACTCCATTTTGTTGTGGAGAGTAAGGAGCCGTTAGAAATCTTCGGATCCCGTTATCTTCACAAAATTTTATGAATTCTTTTGATAAGAATTCCCCACCTCTATCAGATCTCATGGATTTGATTTTCAAACCCTTTTCCTTCTCAACCATTGCTTTAAATGTTTTAAAAGCTTCAAAAGCTTGGGATTTTTCTTTTAGAAAATACACCTAAGTTTTTCTTGAAAAATCGTCAATAAAGAGCATGAAATAATTATTCTTACCAAGAGAAGGTGGAGTTATGGGTCCGCACAAATCTGTGTGAATAAGCTGTAGAGGCTCCGTAGCTCTTGATGTTGCTTCCTTTGGAAACGAATTCCTTGCATGCTTCCCGAGGAGACATCCTTCACATACTTGGTTAGGAGGATCAATAGGAGGCATCCCTCTAACCATCTCTTTAGTAGATAATAACTTTAAGTCACCAAAGTTTAAGTGCCCATACCTCATGTGCCAAAGCCATGAATGATCCTTCAAGTTTGTCTTAAGGCACTTAGTTTCTTCATGTTGAACATTTAGAAGGAACATTCGGTTTTTACTCATTGGCACTTTAGCGATAAGTACTCCTTGGGGGTTTCGTATTGTAGCACTTAGGTCTTTTAAGTGAATATCATATCTTTTCTCCAAGAGTTGTCCCAAACTTAATATATTATATCCAAGGCTTGGGACATAATAAACTTCAGAAATATATTGGTGACTTCCATCTTTGGCAATGATTTGTATTTTACCTTTTCCTTCCACCGTCACTTTTCTTTTGTCTCCAAAAGTCACGTTCCCTCTAACTTGCTTCATCTCTACGAATAAGCTGTCATCCCCTGTCATATGATTGCTTGCAGCGGAATCTAGATGCCATTGTGTACTTTTCTCTTCCAGTTCACCAACCTTTGCCATTAGCACCGTAAGCTCCACATCATTTTCGACCTCCGTAAGATTAGCCTTTTCTTCCACTCGTTTTGAGTTTCTACATTCGGTGCTATAATGACCATACTTTTGGCAATTATAACATTGTACTTGGGACTTACCACCTCTTTGAGGCACAAAACCTCTCCCACGACCTCTTCTAGAAGATTCACTTTCATCTTCTCTCCTTCCACGTCCTCGTCCTTGTGAACCACCACGACCTCGGTAGCCACCACGTCCACGTCCTTGCTCCTTCCCGTGTATAAAGCTTTTTTCTCTTTCTTCGAAAGAGAGTTTTGAGTATAAAGCTTGCTCTAAGGGCTCTTTCTCCCTTCTCTTCTTTAGTTTCTGCTCATGAGCTTGTAGAGAACCCATGAGTTGATCAACGGTCATAGAGTCAACATCTTTTGACTCCTCTATGGCCACCACAATATAGTCAAAGCTTGGTGTCAAAGAGCGAAGAATCTTTTCTATCACTCTTGTGTCACTTAAGTTTTCACCATTTCTCTTCATCTCATTTGAGATTGTTAAAACACGGGTGAAGTAATCCGATATGGTTTCGGATTCTTCCATTTGCAATTTCTCGAACTCCCCTCTAAGAGTTTGAAGACGTACCTTCTTCACCTTATCAACTCCTTTGAAAGCATTTTGAAGAATCTCCCATGCCTCCTTTGAAGTAGTTGCATTTGCAACCTTCTCAAACATTGAATCATCAAGACCTTGATGAATGAGAGTGAGGGCATTTTGATCCTTCTTTCTTAGCTTATGTAGTTCACCCTTTTGGGCATCATTTAACTTATCTTCATCAAGCTCTTTGTAGCCTTTCTCAACAATCTCCCATACATCATATGAGTCGAGTAACGCCTTCATTCGAATGCACCAACTTCCATAGTTATCTTTGGTAAGACGAGGAAATTGAAACGAGTTCATCATGCTTGACATCTTGATCGACGTAGCTCTGATACCACTTTGTTAGCTCTTTGAGCTTTCTAAGCTTGATGTAATTGAGAGGTTTTAGGTGAAAGAGGTTGGAAGAGTATTTGAAAGAGAGGATTTAGAGAACTATGTGTTTATTGATTATGTTTTTGGTTACAATGTCTTGATATCAAATGCCTTACACCACCACCTATTTATACTACTCCATAGAAAATTCTACACACTAGATATTTCCATGGATATCTAAATATCTAATATCTAGATATTTCTTCTACTAGATATTTCTTATACTAATATCTTAGATATTTCTAATGGATACTTCCATTAGATATTTTTACTAGATTTTTCTACAAATCTTCTACCACATTCTATCAACATATCTCTAGATATTTTTTTATTCATGGGCTTGGACTTTTGAGTAGTCCACTATCAATTGGACCATATCAAGTTTATGATCCAATACCCATTGGGCTAAATCAAGTTTACAATCCAACAATTATTAAGTAAGTAAAACTTCAAACTCGTACGAGATTAGGGAGTAGGGAGGTTAAAGCCTTGAAACCTTGAAGATATGGAAATAAAGAAAGAAACTTAGAAAGGAATTAGAAATAAGTAAGATTGGAAAGAGACGAAGGCAAGGCAAAAAAAAAAAAATATTTATTTATTATTTTTGATTTTTAAGTAAAGGTTTTGATATGCATACTAAAATTATGCAAGAAACGAAAACAAATGAGATTATTGATGAAAAAAGAAAGAAAGAGAAGAGGTAAGATTTATTCCTATTTTTTGTATTTTTTTTAATACAAATTGACAAATAAATAAAAAAAAGAATACGAGAAAGTCAACATAGAATGATGACGGAAGAATAGAGGCAGAAGAGAAAATTTTAGGGAGAAGAAAAGCAGCAGTTTCACAGTAGTGGGATTTAAACAAACGATTTCATTTGATTTTTTTTTTAATCAACAATTGAAACGATTGTAGCAATAGAAATTGCAATAGCACATGATTGGAACTTGGAAGATTCATAAAATATCTGGCCTTTGATAGAACTTATCATCAACGAAGTTGCCCAGATCAAACAAAAAACGAATTGGCGGCTGACAAACGTTTTTTTTTTTTTTTTTTTTGAAGAATAATAGCCAGAAAGTGATGGCTAGGGTTTAGCTGAAAATTCTTAAAAAGAAGGGAGGTATAGAGAGATTTTAGAGAAGATAGATTTGACGGGTTAGAACACTAGAGGAGGCGGTTGGCCATAGAGGGAGGCGGCTCAACCACCAACGGGGTCGGAAGATCAGACCCGCTCTGATACCATATTGAACAATGAATTTCCCCGTAGGGTGTTGAGTATTATTCGATAACTATTTATAATGGTTACATAGAAACCCTAAAAGCCCTAAACCCACAAACGGGTCGGGCTATACTAATCTTAACATAGTCCAATACTCTAACAGTTTATACGATTCAACATGCACGAAGTATACTTAAACAAGCTGAACTATTCAAGTTGTTTATACGATTCACAGTTTTCTATCATGATCTGAACTATTATAATATTACTTAAAAGCTTAACTTTGTTTTGTAAGCTGTTGTTATGCGTAATGTAATTAGTAAGAGACAAACAATACTACTCCAATACCACAATAATCCAAGCAGCCGTTCACATAAGATAAAAGATGGACGTATAAATGAAATCAAAGTCTAAGCATTTGCAATTATAGTTGCATATATTAGAAAGACAGTAACATGTCGAAAAAAGAAAACAATACTTGGTGCTTGCATTTGCAATACAAGACATCGGTAACAAAAACAAGTGTGATAAAATGTACTATAAGTATAATATTCACCGGGTTGTATAGATAAGTCAAGAAATAAAAGAGTCCATGATTTACCAAATGTACCTTTTGGACATAAAAATTTTACAAGGCTTTAGATCCTTAAATATAACACGTTTAATTTAGAGTTCTCAACATTATAAAATATGCTGTTTTTTTCAAATATTAGAAAAATATGGCAACAACACTAATAATCTCTAGACGATGTTTCAACATCTGTACAATATACTGTTGAAAGAAGCACTTGATTCAGATAGTGAGACATTCAAAAAGTATCCATACCTTGAATGATGAATCTATAAAGGAACACATATAGTAAACATTATTGTAATCAATGACTACGGATGGAGTAGCAAACAGGATCCCAAATGATAACTGCAAAACAATCACAAAATCAATAACTTACACCTAAATTTAAGCAAAGGAGCATCAATGGCATAAACCACATAATAATAATAATAATAAATCAATTATCACTAATTGATAATTTCCCTAATCCAATACAAAAACTCAAAACCAGAGTCTACAAACATGAAGAATACCTTAAACCAAGAATTTTATATACTAGTGGAATCTTGTTTATTACTAGTATTTAGTACGGAGTATATATTTACCATCTTCGTTGAAGCTGTGACATCGGCGACATAGGCGAGTCTCTCGATTAGGTTGGGAATATCGATTGGGCTACTCTGAAATATTTTGGGGAACTAGCTATTTCACATTACATTTGATACTTTGGGATGAAAGGCGGCGGGTTTATTTGAATTTTTGGGGAATAATTGAGCGGTGTGAAGGGCGGGTTAAATTGAAAAATTTGGGGAAGAACTGAAAATGGTACTCTAGTTCAATTTTACCCCGTACAAGGAAAGTAAAATGGTTTGCGAGAATATATTACGAGTAGTCGTAGTATTTAACTAATTAATCATTTTGCATGGACATATATTAAGTAATGATGAATGATGATTATCTTGATCGGCTTAAAATCCCAGTTTTCTAGTGTAAAGATAACATTTAAATGTGAATAGAAAAAAGAACGTACATATTAAAAAGGCTAAAGGCTTGTGGAAAATTAAATGAACTTCTAATTTGAAAATTATAAATTTTGTGTTAAAACATGAGTGTCTATAGTATTATATTATATAAACTAGATTTAAGCTCATGTATACACAAGGGTCATTAATTTAATTTGTATATGATAATGTTATAATGTTGTATAAGTTAAAAAATATATATATAGTTAAGTTTGAACTTAAAATCAATGACAGTATTATTATTAGGGTAAATGGTGAATATAAGCAACGTACTTTCACTTTTGTTCACATATAAGCTATCTACTTTTTATATTACCGAGTTAAGCAACGTACTCTTAAATTTTGTTTCGACTTAGGTAATATAAAAAGTAGATAGCTTATTGATAAGCAACGTACTCTTAAATTTTGTTTCGACTTAGGTAAACAACGTTCTCTTAAATTTTGTTAAGCAAGAGTACGTTGCTTAACTCGGTAATATAAAAAGTAGATATCTTATATGTGAACAAAAGTGAAAGTAAGTTGCTTATATCCGCCATTTACCCTTATTATTAATTGATTTTACGTAGAAGTAAATACATAAAAAAGAGGGGAAAACATTTAACTTGATTAATATCTACATCGGAACAAAAAATATATATATATTATGTATACCCTCATCGGGCTAGCCTTGACTATTCCTTATGAACATTATTTTTTGTTTTGTAGTGAATTTAATTGGACAAAATTACACGGGTCGACCCTGTGGTTTGTTCAAAATTACACTGGTCGTCCCTATAACTTTTTTTTGACACTGGTCATCCTTGTGCTTGCATGATCTTGCAATGGTAGTCCATATCGCTAACGACCGTTAGTCAGGTCCGTTAAACTCTGTCATGTGCACGGCATATGAGGGTATTTTGGTAATTTCCCATACCCTTTTCCATTTAAAGGAATTTAATTATTTTAATTCATACACTTTCATTCCCCATCTCTGTTGATTGTTATCCTCCACAGTCCACACAGAACTCCATTATCCATTTACTAATATTCCGTAAATCAGATTGAATCACACAAAAACAAAGACATCATCTTCAACAAATAAATCACTATTCGACTCACAAAACCCTAACAAAGAACATTAAATCACAACCACCCTTTTGAACCGCCACCACCCCACCTTGATGAACCACAACCACCGTCTTACTGAACTGCCGCAGTCATCTTGCCGACCACCACCGTCGACGCAATTGTCTGGTCTCTCTTTTGAATATCTGGTGGTTCGTTACACTTAAATGTCGTTCATCGAGATTGGTGACAGCAAACGACAAGAACGAACTGGGTTTCTAATACGGGTTTCAAATCATATATGCGGCGGTTTCAAACGAGGTCGATGGAATTGAAGATCTAAATCTGTAATTTGAATGTTTATGGCCGGAATCGAGTTTTGAGGTCGCCGGAATTTAAGTTCGTATATGGCCATAAAATATTCATCATTTTTTATTCTTCAAATCAAAGTAAATAGGTGAATTAATATGTTGGTATTGAATGGTGCCGTCCTTTGTTTTTGCATTGAACAATTAATGCATAAGTACCCCATTTCTAGACTTCTGTCACTTCTATTTGATTTTTCAAAGCCTACTTGCTTACCTTATTTGAAGATATTGGAATCTTGTCAACGATCATCATGGAAGCTTGAATGGAAATCACACTTCCTTCTATGTACCTCAAAAAATTTTAATGTATTTAGTACCACCACTCTTACCAACCTTCAATTCTGAGCTTCTGACTTCGCAAGCTTCAATTCAGTCCCTTAATGATGGGGAATTCTTGAATGTTGCTTTTGATTTGGTGTTTGGTAAAAGCTTGAAATTTTGATTTCGATTTTTCTCGTTTGCTTTTCAATTTGTTGTAATGTTCAGAATGAATTTCTTTTGGTAGTGAAATAATATGATGATAATGATGGGGAATAATTTGTTTTATCCGATAAGATTGTTGGATTCTTAAACGAAATGAATTAAAATAAGTAAATTGATTTAAATGGAAAAGGTTATGGGAATTTATCAAAATACCCTCACATGCCGTGCATATGACATTGTTTAACAGACCTAACTAACGGCCATTAGCAATAGGGACTACCATTGCAAGAACATGCAATCACAAGGATGATCAGTGTCAAAAAAAAGTTGTAGGAACGATCAGTGTAATTTTGAACAAACCACAGGGACGACCCGTGTAATTTTGTCATTTAATTGAATACATATATACAATACATATGGAAAAAGAATAGCAAATAAGGTTTCAGATTGAATGGTTGAGGAGAACCCACGTTCTCACTTATATTTATTTTAACATTCTCTTTATTTGTATTAAATAAATGAATAAATCATATATACTAAAATATGTTTGTTTTAAATAAAGAATATAACCTAAATATTCTTATGACATTCCAAAGTTTTTACTTTCATTAATATTTTGATCATTATATTGTTCGGATTATTAACATTTAAACATATTTGTCACTATCGCATAGAAAAACATCATGAAAAAACTTATCAACCACACCCGCAGTGAAGCGCGGCAGCCGATCCTCATTAATATTATTGGATGAGTTTTGCAAATATGGAATGTTGGTATTGTATATGAATTAGAAAGCCTTATTTCAATCGTTGTGATTTATTTTTAAAAAATTGTTAATTATTTAATTAATATCTATGATGTCATCATGTCCTACATTTTAGTTAATTTAATAAATTTGGATAATTTGATTGGCTAATTAAATTTTTGATGACATCATAAAGAGTTTCCTATATATAATTTAAAATTGTAAAAGATAACAAATATACACATGTACAAATAATGTGTCTTTGATATCGTATACTTATATAAAAATATGGTTGATGCTCCAATGTATCTAATAGTGATTGTATAATCACTAAAACGTAAAACAACAAAAAGTTTTGTAGCAAATTCGTAGCAATTTTAGATATTTTGTGATGGATTTGCCACAACTTCATTTTGTTTTGATTTCTAACAAATAGTTTTAAATAAAAAATGCACATGTATGTTTATACATATTACTATATGGTTCAATAAGTACTTAAAAAAAAAAAGTGAATGAATAAACATATCTATATATAAGTATGTGTGTGTATATCAAATTGGACTATAAGAAAGTATATATTTGTCTATTAATTGTTTAAACATATTACATACCAACAAACATATTAACCAACAAACATATTAACATGCACACATATTGTGTCCTTTTTATATGTTAAACTAGTATAAAGACATAATTGATGCTCCTATGTATCTAATTGTGTTTGTATAATCAAGCAAACGCAAAACGACGAAAACTTATGTAGCAAATCGGTAGCAATTAAATATATTTTGTGACGGATTTACTACAACTTCATTTTGTTTAAATTTTTTAAAAACAGGTTTAAATAAAAAAACGTGCATGTATGTTTATACATATTACTATGTGGTTCAATAAGTAATTAACAAAAATAGAAGTGAATGAATATACATATCCATATATAGGTATATGTTTATATCAACTTCGACATATAAGAAAATATACATCTATCTATTAATAGTTTAGACATTCATATCAAAAAACATATTAATATGTATAAATATTGTTTCTTTGATATGTACGCTTATATAAAAGACATACTTGATGTTCATATGTATCTAATTGTGGTTGTATAATCAAGTAAACACAAATACGGCAAAAAGTTATGTTGCTAATCGGTAGCAGTTGTATATATTTTGTGACGGATTTGCTACAGCTTCATTATGTATTTGATTTAATTAATAAAGATAAAACTTTGCAACCGATTTGCGGCGGCTTCCTTTAGCATTATTTATCATATTATTAGTTTAGTTCAATTTTGCGACCGATCTGCTACGAGTATTATCATTGTAAATCTTAATTTTGTTAAAGTTATTACGTATTTTGCTCAAGCGTTGCAAATTTGGCACAAATCTGTCGCAAAATTTAGTCAAAGCTCTGAAAATTTAGTCAACTATTTAAATTTTAATTTGTTGTCGCAAGTTTGACACTAATCCGTGGCAATATTTGGTCAAACGTTTGATTTTTTATACGACGTCGCAAATGTGTCACTAATACGTGTCAAAAGTTAGTCAAATGTTTGACTTTTTCTCTTCCAATATATCGTCACAAAACGGTAGCAAATGCGTCGCAGATGTAATAAATTTGCCACGGTTTTATTTTCGTCGCAAATTTCTGTCGCTGTTGCTTGTTTCTGTAGCCAAGGAGGAGTTTCGAGAAAACAATACTCCCTCCATCCTATTTAAGTATCCATATTTCAATTTTTGCTACAAAATCCATCTCCAGTATTTCATATCGAGATTGAAAATTAAACACAATGCATGCGACTAAACCTTAATTATTATTACAAAATCAATAATTAATTACTACCAACCAACGACATACAATGATGGCATCAATAAATATTATTGGAACGAACACATCACATCCATGATATTCGAGGTCAATATACAACTTGTAAAATTTACATATTTCAAAATAAATCATTTTACATATTTCGCCGCATGCTACATGCTTAATAAATAACTAAGATAATAAAAATAATATTAATCTATTATCTATTATCTATTATCTATTACTACTTATAAAGCATTTCCAATGTTGAATCTTAATAGACTTAAAAATAATTAAAGTTCCTAAAATACCCCTATCACATTTATACTCATTACTTAATCTATTATCTATTATCTATTACTACTTATAAAGCATGTCCAATGTTGAATCTTAATAGACTTAAAAATAATTAAAGTTCCTAAAATACCCCTATCACATTTATACTCATTACTTAATGGATATAATATATGACCAAATCATTTCCATCAATATGTAGATTACCATAAACAAATAAGATTTTTCTATTATACTTATCATACATATAAAATAATACATAACACAAGCATCATACAATAAAATTATCAAAATATTTACATTTATGTGCATTTTAAAATCGTCACTCGCCGCTCTATCCAACATCACCACTTTCACAGTCGCATTGCGCGGGTATTGTGCTAGTATAAGATAATGCAATCAATCAAAATTGAGAGGAATATATAAAGTCATTACCTCTTTTCATTTTTTTTTTAATTTTCTTTTCAAGTTCATATTGTTGAAAAAAATAATCAATAAAAAAATTATTTTTATTGGTTTATTTCAATCACACATGATAAAATAATAATGTTTGAGTACTTTCATATAGATTTTCTATAAATGTTTGATGTATTTTTTTTCATCGTGTATTGATAATCTGATATTATATCTTATGTTAACTAAGCACTATTAATGCAATGGTACTACTCATATCCATTATTTGGTACTTTCCATTATCATTAGCGTTTGTATTCCTTAGATGAATATGCACTCATGTCTTAAAAATAAGGCCACATTTCTAAATTTAAAAAAGTAGGATAACAATAGTTAACCTTAGCATCCTCCCATTTTGGCTTTCTAAATAGATATGGTTAATCATTAAAAGTTTAAGATCATATATAATTTATAAGTTTCATGACGATAATTAAATACTAGTATTACTTTAAATGATTTTCATCACTTACAGAAATGGAATAACCACTTTTAAAAAAAAATTAAGAAGGATGAAACAAAATAAAAATAGTTACTTGCTTTTACGCAAAGACTAAGTAATTATAAATAGCAATGTTTTGAAAACCAGTTAGACCTGCCCGGTCCGACCGGTTGAATCGGGATTTTTTGGATTTTCGGCCTGTTGAAAACCAGTTTTGGGCATAGTTTGACATGTCAACGAACCGCCCAGTTTTTCGGTTTTCTCCGGTTGAACTGGGAACCGGACTGGTTTTTGACCGGTTTTCATTTTTTTTTTGGGGGGGTTTTGACCGGTTGAACCGGAACCGAACCGCTCTCCCGTCCGAGTCAAAAAACGATTTTCAAAACATTGATAAATAGGATGGGCAATGAATGAGATAAACCTGTGACTCGCGCGGGATACTTGTCCATCATGGGTAAGTTTAGTAAACCTTTAAAATTTTATTCGTGGTGTGACATCCTCCCTACGGGACTGGTAATTTCTTAACTTTAAATTGATTATTTAAATGTGTTAGAATTAATTTGATATTATTTGTTTGATTTTGAAACTTAAGTAAATAGGTCAAATGACTTATTGTGAATAGTAAAATATTACTTGTTTTAAATTGTTATAGTTGACGGTAAAATAAAATATAGTTCTCGCAAATGGTTTTTAGGTTCCAGACAATAGATTTAGAATGGGGACTAAATTAAAGAAGTAATATGTCGGCTGTAAGTGTGAGCCAACTTCACTTAGCCAACTTTCCCAAAATTCTTAGTTAACACTCTCCTTCTTGAACTAAAACCATATTGAGCTAATTTAACCTAAACAAAATTAAAAGAGAAGAAATTGAATTGTGGTTTTATTCAATTACTTGCATCATCACCAACATCTTGTTGTTCTTCTTTTGAGTGTAAGTATTCTTATGTCTATCCATCAACTATGAATTTAGGTTGAACTTGTATTAGTTAGTGAATTGCTATAAAATTGGAATTTGAATAACTAATATATGATGAATATTGATGATGATGGTGTTAACCAACTGATTTAGATTGATGTTGAATATGAATTCTTAAATTGTTATACCTAGAAATTTTGAGTTGAATAATTTATATGGGTAAATAATTTAGGAATGAATTTAGTGTTTGAAAGTGGTTAAATGTTGGAATATGATGTTTCTAAGTGCTAGAAAAACTTGTTATAGTGATTTAGTAAATGGGTTTGATGATTTGTATATGGTAAATTCGTTTTTGAGGGTTTGGATATGCTGTATCTGCAAGTAGCTGAAACGGGTAGAGAATCCGGTTGTTTGTTATGGGAAGCCGGCGGGTTCTGTAGGAACCTGGCTGCTTGTTTGGGAACCCGGCTGCTACTCTAAGCTTTAAAACGCATTTTATTTCTATTACCACCAAAAGTTAATTAGCCTGGATGCTCTGTTGTTTACCCGACCGATTGTGAGAGAACCCTGCGGGTTCTACATGAACCCGGCTATTTCTGTTTATTTTCAATGTTTTTGAGTTTAAGCTTTGTGAGAAGTCCAAAGTTGATACATCTAAATTAATATGTATGTTTATAAATAATGAGACATAATTAGGAACATATTATTGTTATGTAAATAATATTTAGTTATTAAATTATGTATGGATATAAGTTAAGTGTTTATGGAACAAGTTACTAACTTGTATTTGATTTCATTCTCAGATCAGTAGAAGACTCAGTGATATTAGACATCTGAGTGATTGGACTGAGATTGACAGGTGAGTGGATCTGAAACTCACAATATGATTTAGTTGTGACTGTTTGGTTACAACAAGTAAACGTAGATATGATTGTTAGACTATTTAGTCTGAATTGTTAATTATAAATCTACGTGCTATCAGGCCTTCGGGCATCAGTTGTTATTGAGGTCAACGTGTTAGTTAGGCTAGTTGTTATTGTGTGTTCAACACATGGACTTTGTACATGTGTTGTGTGTAGCACCTTTGTTTGGTAATAATAACAATTAGTTATCGGTCTCATCTGTATTGGCCATACAGATGGACGGTAAGTGTTCTTTGAGAGCCACCGCGGCTGTAGGGTTCCTCAAGAACCACCGATCATCATTGATTATTAATGTGTGTTTACGGTTATTTGATGTAAACTGATAGTTATGCTAAGTTGAATTGTTTGTGACATATTCATTCACTTAGCTTCGTGCTAATCCCACTATATTACTTCCTTCAGGTCATGTTTTGAGATAATGGCGTGCAAGAAGCTGATGCTTTTGCAAGGAATGTTTGACGAACGGTTGTCACACCCCCAAATTCGGGTTGCGGAAGCGAATCGGGTCGGGGCCCGACTAATCAAAGTAATCACAGCACAAAGATATAATGAACGACCACTACATGCGTCGTTTTGAACTTGTATTGATTAAACAATGTTTACATCAAAATATTAAGTACATTAGCTCGGTTTGAAATTGAGAGATTTAAATACATAATTAATTTATACAAAATATAATAATGCAGCTAAATCTCTGATGGTTTGCATGATGACACGAGCTAAGTATCCTGTTGGGCAGTCCAAACTACTGCTGTGTACCTGTGATACAAGCTAAATTGGGTCAGCGAAACACTGGTGAGCTCACAGGTTTGTATGTCAAAACATATTGAATGAACCACAAGATTTAATTGAATTTAAATTGCAATAAAGCAAAATAAAAGTAACTATACAGTCATGAGCACATAGTCTGAGCTTAACTTGGGGGTCGGGTCCAATGAAGGGATTCCGATCGAGGTGCCTCCTATGAGTGCCTAATCCACACTCGTCTACACAAATGCTAATGCGTCCATTTGACCAGTTAGTGCTTGCTAACCCGGACGAGGATTGTCAATCCTATATGGTACCATACACTAACATTCACGCTACTACGTATTACCAAACTATGTTGTCGAGGACTTTAAATTGATTAGTGAAAACAACTCATGCAGTATTTGATTTTAATTTGTACTTGCGTTCAATTGTAAATAAAACGAGCATTGATATCACACCCCTGAGTAAAACAGTAAAATAGGGGCCATGAGACTCACCTGAGTCTTGTTGAGTTTAATTTAATAAACTTGATTTGATTTGCCGAGTATTGATGTCCGAAGACTTGTAACCTGAGGGTGTCCACGACACGCGATGGTTATTAACATAATTAGGTAGTTACAAAGACTACCTTTGTAGTTGTTCTTACAACTAGAATGTCCAAATTACCACGATTTGGTTGATTGAGTTGTCCAAATGACTACGATTTGGTTGATTAACTTGTCCAAATTACTACGATTTGGTTGATTGATTTGAGTCTTGAAAACGTGTATGGCCCGTTGGTGATTGTTTGTTGTGACAACTCTCCAAATTAGGTATAAGTTTAACCTTAAGCATGTGCATTCTTACGCTAATTTCCTGGTTAAGTTTAAACAAAACTTTTGTTGTGATGTAAGCCTAGCAAGCCCAATATTTTTAAACAAAAAGTAATACGTAATACGTAAGTATTTAAAAGTTACGTACAATTGTATCGGAACGAACCCGACAAAAATAAATAACAAAAGTTCGTGACACAAAAATAATTAATAATTCAATTATTAATTACGAGTATTAATATATCTATAGCATATAGATAGAATGATTTAAATATACGTTTTATATATAACATATTATAAAACGAACAGAAATAATTGTAAAAAGTACCCAGAGATCACAAATCATAAAAGTTTTATTTTTCTCATTCGTTTGAAAGTATTTAGAACATTACCTCAAAATATGAACTCGAAATTTAACTAAAATTTGGCGCTTATTTGGACGCACGCAGTAAAATGTACAAATTTGTACAACAGTCTAAAATAATGAAAATCTCATTTTTCTGATTTCATATAACGAACCAGGAGAACATCTACAAAATAAAAATATAAAGTGTTATATTTTATACTACCATAATTATACCCGTACTCAAAATTAATGGGGCAAAAATCTCAACCAACTCCAATAATGGAAAGACCGTTCACTGTAACTAACCATACCAGTTTGATTTTTATTACTCCCTCTCTTTCTCTCTGTGTTCATTTGACACACACACATACACAAATTATCATCTCATTTCTCTCCTTCTTCACTAAGTAAAAACAACATCAGGAGCAGCAGCAGTGAAGTAATAATAATAATAATCAAGTTATAACAATAACATCATCATCATTCACGGCTTCATTCAACACCACCTTCAAAAACTCATTGTAAGAAACTCATTTTTTCTTTGATTTCTATACTCAAATTTCGTGTTATAACATGTTAACATAACATAATCTGTGCAAATAACATAGAAATTTGATGATTTGGAGCTTTGATTTTGAAATGGGTTTTTATAAAACCAAAACTTTGATTTCCAAATATATGAATATAAGTTAGTTAAAACATGATGTGAGATGTTAAAATGCTATATTTCATTGTTATAAATGTTTGAGACTAAGATACAAATGATTGGAACCAAACAAAACGAGTATATACATGCTCTGTATCACACCCCGTCTAAAGCGGAAACAACGGGGTATAACGGTGATAGGATCATAACACATCATTATAAAGAATTCTATATGAAATACAATATCCAATGTGTCATTATGCCATTAACATGAATAACGGTTCATGTCGTGCATACATTTCAACAATGAATTCACAAACAAACGTACACTACAATGTTAAGGCAAAACATGCCTTCACAAACAACCTTGATGTATCACAAGTCTTAAATAACTCTTAATGCAACCCTAAAGGTCCACTAAGTTCTCTTGTCCTCTGCTTTAAGTCCACTAGTATAACCTGAAAAGATATGCTCGAAAATGTCAACACGAATGTTGGTGAGTTTCGTAGGTTTGAAACCAGACACCATAAAAATAAACATTTTGCTGTGATGAAAGTAAGTTAGTTAGGACAATGCATATAGAAATGGCACACAAGTGAAATAATACAACCAACAATCCATAAACCGTCATCACCCCACGAAGGAGTATGACCCAACCAAATCCTGTGTATGCGGTAGCTACCCATAAATGACCTTCAATGTACACCTAAGCATACATTAGGTATACACTCCCGAAAGAGTGCAGCCTTGTAAATAAATATGTCATTCAGTGTATACAAAGCAAAATTTCAAGACTCAATTCTTAGTTTAACATACGTTTCGAAAATCGACAAGTTAACCAAAACAATGAACCGAAAAA
>CATIUR010000002.1:48551569-48554069 GCA_949592205.1 Helichrysum umbraculigerum | reverse complement strand
CAATGAGTCTAGGGTTCTGGTCGTCATCCCTACCTCTGAGTACGTAGGCTCTTCCTCGAGCAGGGCCGATGTTCTTGTCCTTTAAGTTTGGACAGTCACTTCTGAAGTGACCTACAGTTCCACATTCGAAACAAGCTCTCGTTCGGCAATCCTTAGCAGAATGACCATAACGCTGGCACTTGTCGCAGGGGGTACCACAAGGCCCGTCATGGTGACGTTTACACTTTGAGCAGTAGGGTTTGGTTCCAGTGTACTCTCTCTTGTTTTCAGACCCAGAGGTGTTGGCCTTGATGGTTGCAGGCTTTTTGGTAGCCGGACTTTGATTATCAGGGTTTCCCTCAGGTTTTCTCTTGTTATCACTAGGGTGGTTTACAGTACTCTTGACAACAGACGTTCCATGGCGAACGATCTGTGCCATCAGCTTATGTGCCATGCGCACAGTACCATGAAATGTAGGAGAGTTGGATGAAGTAACCATCCCTTGAATCTGTGGAGGAAGTCCCCAGACATAGCGCTCAATTCGCTTTGATTCTGTATCTACCATAGATGGACACAGGTGCGCCAACTGATTGAATCGAGAAGTGTAGCTGGCAATATCGTTCCCTTGAGTGGAGAGATTCCAGAATTCCGCCTCAAGCTGTTGAATCTCATCCCTAGGACAATACTCATCCTTGAGCATTTTCTTCAGCTCATCCCAGGGAGTTTCCAGAGCAATGTCTTGGCCTATGGAGTCAGCATAAGTGTTCCACCACGTCAGAGCATCATCCATGAAAGTGTAGGTGGAGAACTTGACCTTACAGTTCTCAGGGCAACTGCAGATGCGAAAGACTGCCTCTGTCTTCTCCATCCATCGCAACAATCCAATGGCACCTTCTGTGCCTTTGAAGCTCAAAGGATTGCAGTTAATGAAGTCCTTGTAGGTGCAGGGTTTCACTACCGGGGCATTTGATGGTGTTTCAGCACTTTCAGATCGTTGTCGCTCGGCAAGTACTGCATCAGCAACCAGTCGATCGACCTGAGCTTGAGTGAATTGGCGACGTGGAGGCATGTTCCTTCAATGAATATAAGGGACATGTCAGAATTTCGTATAAGAATATGATTATCGTAGTTGCATATATAACAGTAATATATCACAACACAAATGACAATCAACGGCGTAGAATAAAGAAGATTGTAATCATTTAACATGCGAGTTCAAATGATTACGAGTATTAAGGTTTACGAAAGTGAAAGGGATATTACATCCGAGTATGTATCAGCAGTTATGCGGAATGTGATAGGGAGGTAGAAAGAGATTTGTACTTAGAGGAATACCGGATTCGAATGTTAAAAATGATGGGTGAGTGAAAGATAGTCTTCTGATGTCCAATTAGTGTAGATTAAGGTGTCGGCGTTCTTAATCTATTCATAGGGTAAGTCTATTTCGAAGAGATGACCCTCTCAGGCAGGGCACATCTCGGTACTATTATCCTGACTCGATCAACTTTCCATATACCAGTTCCTAAAGCGTATATGAACCATAAGTTCGTTACCAAGTATCTGAGGATATCACTAGGCCTAATCATATATGTATAACCCATGTATACATACATATTATCCACCGAGTTGTGTCTAGCATAAAACAATTAGAAGTCACGGTTCTCTCGTGGTCAGAGTCAACTAATGCATTCCTGTTCAACATAACCCCTTTCAGATCTTTCATCATCTTTATTTAATTGTACATAGTTGATCAGGCTATGTTAAATTAAACTCGTATGACGAAATCCCTGAACCAGTTATATCTAATGAGGAATACTGCCTAACGGTCATAGTCTAGGCCCACTAAATGCAACCTAGTTCGCTATAACCTTCGGCTCTGATACCAATCTGTCACACCCCCAATTTCATGCTTTGCGGAAGCGACTGTTTTGGGGCATGACTAATCAAATATCAAAACACCAAAGTACAAGCAAACGACTCTAAATGAGACGTTTTAGAAACACATTACATTACATTAGTTTTCCAAAAGAAATACAAAGTTTAAGTCATAAGTTTAAAACATAGTAGTGAGTTCGCAAAATGATTTCAGAAGATTTTAATACATAACCATTATACAAAATATAATGCAAGAAAATCTTCATGTCTAAATGGATGCAAGCGACTCGTGATAGGTAGCTTATCCTGTAGGCCATTCCTAATATTGATGAGCACCTGAGAATACAACACTAACAGGTCAGCTATAAAGCTGGTGAATCTCACAGGTTTTAATATACATTAATGTGATCAACATGATTATCCGACGATAATTTAAACAGTGTAAACCGATCAATGAATAACAATGTACCGAACCATGATTTACCCATTAGGGCTACCGACCAATGATTAAACCAATTAAGGTTTCCGAACAATGATTTACCGATAATGACATTTGTATTGCACTGAGCTATGATTCAAAGCCTAACCCGATCTTTGCCTCCCGATTTGGTGACACACCCATAACAATTACTAAAGTGCCCGTTTT